>CM053792.1:983303329-983855829 GCA_028749045.1 Cupressus sempervirens | reverse complement strand
TTGATAATTTTAATATCAAGTTAATTTCAACTAATCAATTTAAACAATATTTAATTACTATTGATATATATATATATATATCATTAATTATTATTATTATTATATGTGTGTGTGTGTGTGTGTGTGTGTGTGTGTGTGTGTGTGTGTGTGTGTGTGTGTGTGTGTGTGTGTGTGTGTGTGTGTATTATTGAGGGTTTTGTCATAGTTATTATGAATTATCTATCATTTAGGGCTCATAACAAGTCCACCCTTCCTCAAATTGATTTCCCTCAAACAATTTTTTTTCTTTTTAAATATTTTTACGTGACATTGTGTAAATTAAAATCAATGGATTTGATTTATTTTTCCAATTTAAATTATCTTATAATTGCCTCTTCATCATATTTTCTCTTTTTGATTTTTCCATCTCTGTACTATGTATTGTTTTTATGTTGAGAGTTTGTTCTCTCTTGCCACATCTATCTTCAGGACTCAATTTCTCCTTTCATTTGTAGCACCATTTCCTCTCCTCTGATTCTCTTTATTGACATGTGTGCCCTCACCCCCAAGGTTCTTGGAATTCGAAACATATGTTCTTTCTTTTAAGCTCTTCCTTTTCTGAGCATGAGTTTTGGTGATATTCTTCCCTTTTATGGAACTTATCTCTTTTGTAGGATCCATCTCTTGTATGAAATGTCTTAGTATGGTTATGATTGTTTGATGAAGATTCTGTAAGGCCTCACCCTGACCCATCGTAGCATAGCGATACATTATTATTATTTTGATACTCACAACTCAAGATGTCGAGACACTATTTGATGCTTTAAATATATTATATTATTTCATGTTGTGTGATGTTTACTTTCAGATATTTGAGTTTTTCATTTAATGCTTTATGAACATGTATGTTGATGAAATAAGTAAATGCAGGATTAGCACTTTGATTATGAAATTTTAATGATTAAGAATATGAGTAGGATGAAAGAAACCCTGATTGATTTAAGACATATGTTTTAATTTATGTGAATTCCTGATACATGTATACATATGTGCATGTGATTTTATGGGACTACTGATTTGTGCAATGAGTGTGCAGGATATTTTAGCCGAGAAACCCGACAGAGGAACAAAAATGATCTCTATGTGCTATTTGTGGAAACCTTGTTGTTCGTAACTAAATTATATTCTGAGATTTATGAATGTATCTTTTTGTGATCAGTAAATGTTAATGTTTCATAATTGTGATCTTATAGTGTCACTTGACACTCGTGAATTGCTTATGCATTCTAGCATGCTAGTTAGGGTTATCTATGTAACCTTTGGACCTAAGTCAGACTAAGTTAGTGACCTTTTTGCTAATCTATTTTTTAATTGAGTTTAGTTACCCCTAATCCAGATTAGTGCTTAATCTGCATTTTGGAGTTGTTAGATGGTCCTAATTATTTCCTAGCTTTTGTTTGGTCCCAAATTAATTCCTAAGGCCTTAAAACATGAAATCTTTTACCCAAGGGGTATGGGTATGGGTAGGTGGTATTTTCCACCCCCTAAGCCCCTTTTATATACTTTTGAGGTCACTCAAAAGGTCAATTTTTGCCTTTGTGCGAAAATTGAAAGTGGTTACCATGAGTTGCATAACCTCAACTCCACTCAGTGGTTAATCCTAAGTTTGGTTGAGTTAGAAACTTCTAGATTTTTAGGTGAGTGGAGGAAGTTATTGCCCTTTTTGGTGGTTGAGTTGGATCTTATTTAGGGGCCCTTTGTGGAGTAGTTTTGGTTGTTACCCAATCTCTACTTTTAGAGAGGAGTCTTGGAAGTTTGAAGGCAAGGAAGGAAAAGCTCTTCTCAAATTGTTCATTCACCATAACCTCTTTGTGAAGGTAGGAGTTCTTCATCTCCTTTGTTTAGATTATTCATGCTTGTTTCATGCTTATGCTATTGTGATTGTTTGTTGGCATACTTTTATGTAAGTTGGGTGTGTTTGGGAAGGATTAAAATCATGTTTTCTTGAATGCTTTTCTTTCATGTTTTTGTTTGAATTTCAATGTTTTCTTGTATGGGTGTTTTGGCATTACTCACCCTTGGAGAGGGTAGAAGTGGCCAATTTCAGGAAAGGTCCTTTTAGTTGGACTCCAACAGTGTAGATTCTCTTCTCAAGATGAGAAGAGGGAGAGAGGGTAGGGAGTTATGGGCCCCTACCTATTAGCACAAACCACGTATGAGTTTTGGCATGTAAGAATGGAAGAATGGAAGTTCTTGAGTTATAGCCCTGATTGGGCACTTGGTTTGGTGTTGTGTCTGACATCTCCTGTTGGAAAAATCCACCTATCCCTAGTTTTGATTCATTGTGAATCCTGTTGTGAAAACCTAGTATGAATATGCATGTTTGATTTTTTCTCTTGGACATGCTTGTTTGTCACTCGGTCAGATTTTGTTCTCTCTACGATCTTAGCAATGTGTTGTAGATAATGATATGGATCCCTTGATAAGGATCATGAAAGAAATTTAATTTGATTGTTGTAATTTTTGGAATTGGAATCCTATGAAAATTGTATTTAAAAACTTTGTTGTAATGGCAACAATGCCAAGTTTTCTTCCTGGTTCTTTCTTGGCCGAGCCTTTGAATCAGGTTGTCAATAAAATAGTGATTGAATATTATTGATTCTCATGAGTTTTCTTGTAATTTTAGGTTATATGGATGCACGTCAGAAATAAGACGAAATGATGATGTTCAATTAAGCAAAATTTTAAGTTTCATATATGTTGAAAAATGAAAGATTATGTTATGAACATAGGTTCAGTATTCATGATTATTGGAAACAAAACAATTCTTGCATTGTGGTTAAAATGGATAATTCAAATTCTTGGTATATTTAGTTTGTAACAAGTCCTTATAGATTTACTTTGAACAGAAAAATATAACCCCTCTTGGTTAATAAATCAACTTTAAAATTTATACGTAGAAAACTATGACACAAAAATAATAATTATACATCCTACAGCAAAAGCCCTCTGGAGTTTGTATGGGCTTGAGATTTATTGTCATAGTGCAATAAAGAATATTCTTGAAAATATTCTTCAATTTAAAATTTGATTTTAAAAAGAAAAATAGGTATATAATAACATGAAAATGTATAAGTTAATAACTATATAACTTAACATCCTAAATCTCCATTCTCCTACCAAATAAACTTTTTGCAATAACTATCTCCCTCTTAGTTGGCACTAGCATTTGGAAATGTCTAAGAAAGGGGTTTAAAAGCAAGTCAACATAATCATACTTAGGGTGACATCACCTTGGTACCCCCTCCATAGGAACTCGCAGCTTTATCTTATCCTTTGATTGATTGCATTGTGCTTGATTGTGATTAAGACTTTCTTATTGAAGCTTCCACGTGACTTGACTTGTGATAATGAAAAAGTAAGGAGGGGGCTTAAAGACATTGCAAAAATTGTTTTAAAAACAAAAGCAAACATCTTCAAACCTTTTTGCAGCGCACTTTTTTGGGTACTTGTTTATATGTAAGGAAGGGTATGTGGGGTCCTGCGCTCACGTGGGTAGGTCTTCTTGTTGTGTGGGTGCAACTTCCTTTTGCCTTGCGTGAGTTTAGTGGGGTGATTAAGATTTTAGGTTAGTTTTATATATTTTGTTTTAGTCAGAATGTTGGTCACATTTTTTTTAGGTTAGTCATTTGTTATTTAAAATTTTTTGTTTAAAAGTTAGTTATTAATTATGTTAGTTTAATTTATTAAAGTTTTTAAGTTAGCTATAAATTATGTTTAGTTTAGAACTTATGATAGTAAGATTTAGTAAGTTTTAGTATTAATGCTAATTTAGTTTTTTTTTAAAGTTAAAAAAAAATAAAAAAATAGATTAAGATTAATGTTTTAATGATTAAATTTTTATATAGTTGAATATTAAATAATAGTTAAGAGTTTTATTGAGTGAGCATGTATATGTTTTCTTTCTTTCATTTTATTAAGTTTTTAGTATTATAATGTAATGTTAGTATTTGTTAGATATTAGAATTTGTTGTAGTATTAATTAGATTTGTAGTGAGTTTCTAATTTAGTTAGTTGTTTTTGTGTTGATTGTTTTAATATTTATTTTTAGTTAAAGTTTAGTTGTAATAAATGTTAGTATTGTAATGTAATGTTAGTATAAGTTTGGTTAATATAAACGTTTTAAATATTAATTGTCTTAGAATGTTTTAGTTTATATTTCATTCATTCAATTTTAGTTATATAATTAATGTTATTATTATTCTAGAATAATTCTTAAACTTTAAATGATTTAGTTTTAGAATAAAGTTTAATTATAGTTGGGATTATTATATTACATGATATAGTAGAAATTAGTTCTTGATTTCTATGCTATGAAATAATTAGACTTATACTCCACCCGATCAATCTAAGAATTAATACTATATATCATTCATTAATATTTTGCTAAATAATGTTTTAAATGGTTAATCTTCATATGATTCTAATTAGATGATAATTATGTTTTGAGCGAGTTGATTTATTTTTAACTGGCATATCAATCTCTTGTACCCTAGCGAACCTAGTAAGTTTAATTATTCTTTTAAAAAAAAAAATTGGTGTGTTTTGCCCATGTATTTTGGGCATGACAGATTCCAAACTCAATGCTACTTCAAATGGATCCTCAAGACTTCCAAGTTTTAGAGCACTAACCAACCCTTTAAGGGGTTCCCTTAATCCATCCACAAATAGATAAGTGAGTCCATCCTCGTCCATTTTTGTCACTCGTACTGATATTCTATCAAACTCATTAATGTAACTTTTGACTATCTCATATTTCTTAATATGTGTTAGTCTTTTGAAATCTTCTTGGGGATGTTTTTGATTAAATATTTTCATAAATTTTTGTGTGAATTCCTTATATGAAGTAATATTTTCATGACCCCAGATGTTTTTTCCATAGTACCATCATTCTCATGCTATGCCTGCTAAATGGAGAATGGAAAATTGGAGTGCATCTTCTTCAATCAAAGGGTTGAATTTTAGGTAAGTGTTTAATGTTTGTAGCCAATCATATGCCATGATCTTTTCTGATCCATCAAAGTTTACAACATCCACCTTGTTGGTTTTATTCTTAAGATCCTTATTAATATGTTTCCTGCATGTTTCTTTTCTCTTATCTACACAAAATTCTCTAAAGGATATCACTTCCCTAATATGAGGTTCTAGTTCAGCATATGCTCTTGCTATGTCTTCAGTTTGATTCACGGGTTGTTCTATCCCTTCTTTTTCTCTCAATAACTATCCCCTAGGTAATAATATGGGTTGTGGTACCTCAACCTTGGATGACATATTTTTATTTTCTTAGTGATTCAAGCTAGTATCTCTTATATGATTAGGTTGTCTTTTTAGATTATTACTAATCAAATTTCCCATGATTTGCAATGCTTGGAGAAGTGCTTGGTTAGATCTTTCTATTTGATTAATCAATGTTTCATTGTTTTGCTCCATGTAAGATCTCATATAATTTTCTACATCACCCATAGTGGTTCTTTTTGTCCTTCCTTCATGAGTTTCCATAGACCTTTATTCATAGGAGGGCAGGATTATGCTCTGATACCACTTGTGATGACCCCTTTCTCAAAGGTTGTCAATAATAAAAGTTTAATATGCAATTATATATAGGGAAATTTAATTATATTATACCAATAATATTAACATTATAATATATCTACTTAATATGGTTAATCTATTGAATTCATAGTTAACGTACTATACCCATCCTTAAGAGAACGTGGATTTACTTTTTGTAGGGTGCTTGACACCAGTGTACTCTCTGGTTTTACTTTGCCTCTCCCTACACAACACCAACTATCACCTCCTAGGAGTATAGTGAAGAGATAAGAGAATTGACTTTAAAAACTAATTTCTTTGTATTAAAGACTCATTTAATCCCACTTTATCATCCCCCTATTTAATGAATTGTATTATGCTTATTTATTTGTATCCATATCCATCACACACACACACACACACACAATCACCCTATTATGTCATATTTAGTAAACTATATATCCTCCATATATATTTTTTATATATAAATATTACTCAACTGTAATTATTAGGATCAATATTCCCCTTTTTCTTATATTGGTTATGGTTATGTGTTGTGCCTTCCATCCAAATTTATTTGACGTGGAGCACCAACCTTAATTCATCAAACTTGGCATTTTGAAAATTAATACTACTTCTACACACCAATGCTTTGATTGACTATGCTCTTTATTTGGTCAACGTCTATTCTTTCTCCTGCAGTGATGGTATCAACTTCTATTAATCCGACACCACTACCAACTCATACTCAAGTCTCCTGATGCCGTGCATGCTAAAAGATTTTGGTTTTTCCTTGTTTGATTTCTTATTCGATAAAATCTGATTGCAATCCTTCCTTGTGTATCTACCTTACTTGGTCAAATCACAATCATCAATGGCCATATAAACTTGATCATAATCTTCTTCCCTCCCTAAAAAATCATTAATGTACCCTATAGATATGATGATATGCAAATGAAAAGACATCCCTATTCATGATCCCATCATTTCATTAGAGAGTCGACATACATTTGATTTTTTTAGAGGAGACATAGATGTAGTTATTAGTGATTGTGGTGTTTTATATTTTCATTAGTGATTTATTATAGTATTGCAATAGTTATATGCTAATCAATTATGATTAAACAATTAGTTATAATTAATTTTATTAAATTAATTCTAACTAATCAATTAAAATTAGACAATATTTAATTACTATATATATATATTAATATAAATCTCATCAAATATGATTATTATTGAGTGTATATATATAAATTTGTTATAGTTTGTTATGAATTACCTATCATTAGGGCTCATGACATGGCCCTTTAGGTAAGGGAGGAAATTACTCCCAATCTACCATCTGTGTGCCCACTAACATGAAGTCAAAGTTCTTATATGTCAAAGATATCAGTCTCATCTCCTCGCATCTCTTCTATCCATCCTTCATTGTCTTTATTTGAATTGGTTGTTTTGGGATAGAAGGTGGTGTTCGGTTTAAACTCTTCCTCCTTTCCTCTTCTGTGGCTCTTCCTAACCAAGTTCTCCTATTGAGTGGGATATACTCAATTTCATCCCCTTCTTCCTAATTTTGAGCCTTTGGTATGGTCTCTAGGACTTTAGGGGACATAGTACTTTTCTTCTTCAACTTTCTCCTTTTCTCTCCCATCACTATCAACTTAGTTTGAGCTCTCTTTGGTATTGATAGGATGGCCTCCACTTAGGCTATTGGGGCTTCTTCTGCTAGAGCCTCTTCTTTCTTAGATTAAGCCTCTTCTTGTTGGGCTAGTTTTGGATGAGCCTGTTCTTGTTGGGCTTCTTCTTGTTTGGTTCTTTCTCGAATAACCCTTTTCCTCTTTTTTCTCTTTACCCTCTTAGTTTGGAAGTACTCCACTTCCCATTTGTGTTATTGTCTTAGGCCTTACTGGTGACTTCATGGTATATGTAGGAATTGAAACTTTTATTCCTTTACTCCTCTTTGGTTAGGTGGTTGCTGGCAAAGTCAAAGCTTAGGGAACTGCATCCAAGTGAAAGGTTTCCTAGCCCATTCCCTAGTTTATTCTATAATATGTTAAGCCTTATGATGGATATCATTATTTTCCACTCAACCGATCTTTGCATTCATAATGAGTCATTCATAGATCTTGACACTGTTGTATAGTGGGTGAATCACATCAATCCTTGTTCTACACCTTTAGTAGTAGCTCCAAATTAAGTGCCTTTTCTTCCAGCTGTAGATTCATCCTACAATATTCCCTAATTCAAACATCATAGTCATCTATGTAGTTCATCTAGTGATTTTCAATTTCCATATCTGGTATAGACTTTTTCCCTATAAGATTTCATATCATCCCAATATTGTCAAAGTAGGGGTGAGGTGCTGAATAATATTCTAAGAAGTATGGATCTCATTTAGAGTCAAAAGTGGCTATGTCCTATTTCAATTTGAACTCAAAGGCTCCAATGGTGATCGACTAGACCCATGTCTTCTTGTACTATTTCTTCACTCTATCATAAGCTGAGGCCAGTTGCCTTATTATCTCCAAAAGTAATCATGTATCTGAAGGATAATGAGGGAGTTTTTTTAGGCATAGAAGGGTGCCAACCACTTGAGTGTAAGTGAATGTGTTGAATCTTATGAAATAAGCTCCTATTTGTGATATTTAGGCTACTTCTTCTACTGACATTCTCTTAGCATAGTCCCCTTAGACAAACTGAATAATAGCAAAGATAAATCCATCATTCACCAATTTGTGTTTAGGAATTTCAAAAGTAATATTATTTTTCATGAGTCGAGGGTAAATTATGTATGACTACACATTTTCATCTTGCATACTCCCTCAACCAAGCTATGATAATCTATTAGTCTTATAGCTAAGAGGTACATAAAATAGGAGGTCATGTAGAATCCTAGGTCATTCTTCACTAAGATGAGCTGCTAATCTAAGTTATCAGTAAGGATCGTAGCCCAATCAATTGGCATCCTTCCTATCCTGATGGTTTCTATGAAATTTACCATCTACATCTCTAGGTGACTTAGTGTTGGGAGACCCATGGCTCTACTCAAAAGGGCTATAGATTATTCAATATCATCGATCATGTATCCTCAAGTCATGTTGACCTTTCCATCTCTTCTATTCAATGGTGACCTAGTGTTGGGGTACTTCCCTTGTACTAGCTCCTCTGCCTCTATCTCATTCTCCCTAGATACCAATGATCGATAATATTATAAGTGATCTACAAGTATTGATCTACCCTTAGTAGATGGAAGACCTTCTTAATGTTTCATGACTTTATGTCTAGCATAACTTCTCTTGTCTCACTCTTAACTACCCTCTCTGTTGGTACACAGTGGTGTGCTAGAATAATTATTAGTTTAGATGATTGGAAAAATACCAGATGGGAAGCCACATTCACTAGTCCACTCCTAATCAATACTGACACAATTGTTGATTTTTCTTTGGGTTTGTTGCATAGTAATAGAAATGAATTCCAATCGATGTACCCTATCTCGATATCTCAGATATATGAGTGTCTATCTTTGAATCTAGACTTCTTTGGTACTCCTTGACATTTGAAAGATACTAGTTTGGGTGTGACCTTTGCAGCCATTTTGTCTACAAAAAATAAAAATGTCAGTATATCATTAATGTGAACCCAAATTATGCTCTAAAAAACTTGAGTAGACTGGCAAAAAATGACCAAAGTGGAAGAATTTGGCAAAAAACGTAGTGTCTTAAAGATTTCAAGGTGTGATGATTTAGGTGTAAAGATCCTGCATGTGTGCGGGCTTTGGGGGTCTCTTGGGTGTCAATTAGTGGGTGAAGGTTATATTTATAGGTAGAAGACCTTATGAATGTGTGAATAGTACACCTTTAGAAGGTGTGCACCTATGAAGGTGCACACATCCACAAGTTCTCTCTTTTGGGGTTTTGATGTTTTTGAACATATATTGTGAACCTTCTAGAGGTGCACACATACACTATGTGCACATATGGACATAGTTTTGTTTAACTTGCACATTTTTTTTACTTTCTAGCACTTAGACTCTATTCCAGATTGACCAATTGGGGAATTTAGAGTGATCTAGACCTAGAGGGAGACCCTCACCCAACCCCCACCCCCTCTTTTTTTATCGGGGTGCTTGATTAGCTTCCCTATGCTAGAAAATGAGGTCTCTCATTATAGAAAACAAAAGAAGGGTGTCCTCATTTTGAATTTCCACAATGGGGTGTGTGTTGTGAAGACAAAAAAAATAGCCTCAACAAAAGGAAGAAATGACAAAGGCATTTCTTTATTAGCAAGCACTCTTCAAACTTGTGCCAAGTTTTGTAACTTGATTTTTGATGTTACAAGTGGCTTCTAGTTACATGGAAAACAAAAATTCAAAGTCTTCAATTTCTACACTTAGTGTGTGTCCAGTGTCTTAATTCCCTTTGATGCTCCTGGGTGCCAACTATCATTAGTGTCCAATAATGCATAAACAATATTTTTCTAACCAAAATGGTCATCAAAAATCCCCATAAATCTACTACCACTTACTATATGACCAAATGCAAGAATTTTTTCAAAGGGATCTTAATGAGTCACCGATTGCCTATTTTTGGGTAATTAGTAATCTATTAGCTTTCTTTGTGGAGCTCACATGTTTCCTCTTGATTGTTCCTTGAAGTCTTTTTTTGTGTGAATTGGGCTAGCTCAATTTGATTAACCTTTCCATTTATACTAAGCTCTAGAATCTCTTTGTGTGACACCCTTCGGATTTTCTGTCTTTTATGTTTTGCCTTGACTACATTTAGACTATGTGGCCAAGGTGTTAGCATTTCCCTTTTTGCATCTATTCCAATTTGTTAACTCTTACATTCCTCTTTTAATATAATTTGGAAATTCACATGCCAAACAACAATCTTCATAGGTCTCTATTGTGACCCTATGTTCGAACTGACAAGTTTTGAATTATCCTTTGCTACCATCTACTTAGATTTGAATACAACTTGGATGGTCAATTCTTTAAACTTGTAAAGAGTTGAGCACAATCAATCTAGACTCTATCAATTTTAAGGTTGAAAGTCCTCTTTTTCCTGTAAATAACACATGTATTTAATTTTTACAAGAAACAAAGTTATCCAAAATCTTTAATGAAGAAATACTTATTCCAAAAATCAATACCAATTGGGATGGTTTACTTTCCAAGAGAAATCCTAATTACAAACTAACCCTCAAAAAAAAAATATAGCTTATAGAAAATACACAACTTAAATCATTTTTTAATTTATTTTACATTTTCTCTTTTAGGATTCAAAATAGTGTTTCAAAAACTATCCATTGAATAGTAACAAAACCAATTCTCCTTGTAAAGTGCTTAGCCTAAAAGTATTTTCTCCCAAAATCTATAGAATCTGACAAGAACCAATCAACAAGCGTTGAAACTTGGTATGATTGCCTAATTTTTCTTTCACTTTGTCCCATACAAGATCAAGGTCTAAAATTCTAAAATATTTGATCATGGCCCTCTTGTAGAACCATATTTTGATGACAGCTTGATGTTTTGACACCTATTCTAATTCTCTAGTCTCTTTCTCATCTAATTCCAAAATATTCATTAATATGATTTGGACCCTATCTATATATTCAACATATCCCCTCATAAATTTCAACACTAGGATCTTGACTTTGAGGGAAAATATAGGTTCTTAGCTATGGACTAATATGTATAGGGATATCCCTAAATAATTCTTTATTCTGACCCTATATGTCCATAATGAATATTTCAATTGGGTGAGTCAATCCCTTGGATTCTCTATGAGCAAGCATTTTATGACCATTATCAAGTTCTTGTTGGTAGATTCAGCTATGCCATTCCCTTGTGGATAATAATTGGATGAGAATTTTATTATGAACTGATCCTCTAATGCACATTGGGCAAGAAAAATTGATGCAAAAGATGACCCATTATCACAAACCAAAAATAAAGGTATTCCAAACCTAGTCACAATATGTTCTTATAGAAAGTCGGTGACCACTTTTGCCATACAATTCGTGAAAGTTTCAGCTTTAGTCCATTGTGTGCAATAATCCATAGCTATTAGAACAAACATATGTCATGTAGACGATGGCAGGTTTACGAGTGTGATGAAATGTAGGCCCCGCTTTGCAAAAGGATGTACCTCAAAAACTAGTTGCAATGGCATACCTGGGTTCTTTCCTTATTATCACTTGTTTGAAAAATGTGACAAGAACATATACGTTCATACATGTCCTTGAAAATGGTATTCCAAAATCATCCTTACCATAGAATTTGATAGGTTGTGGCCTCCATTGATCCATGTCTAGTGCCATACTTGTTATGGTCTTGTTCTAGTACTTCTCTTTCTTTTTCACGACCCAAAACTTTTAAGTAAATCCCATCATAGTTTTTCTTTAAGAGCTTTCTATCTTGAAGAAAATAGGACTCACATTTCATGAATATGGATCTATTCATCCATTGAGGGTATTTTTTTGAAAGATGTAAAATACATTGTCCTAATACTAGACATATGTGAATATCCCTTTATTGGTGTCTACCTGAGACATCATGCTTTGTTCTTCATTGTTTGCTATCATCTTCATTAAACCTTGTCCTCTTACTAGTTTCATTGGTTGGATTTTTAAATCAAATTCTTGTAAGATGGCCATCCATTTTCCTCTTCTTTCCCCTAGCTTATTCTTCATCACCAATGATTTGAATGTAGGGTCCACTACAATAGCATACACCTTACTCTAGAGTATATAATGGAGAAATTTCTTGATAACTTTTTCTATAGAAAATGATTTTTTATCTAGATTGGGATAATTTGACTTGACATTTTTTAGTGGGAAACTCATAAATGTGATGGTCTTTTGTCTTCTTTGTATTTCTTTTTTGTGAGAATATCTGCACATGAATGTTCTGAAGAGAAAGAACAAACTTTGAATGGTAATTGATAATAAAGAATCACAAGTATTGGGGTAGTAGAAATAGATACTTTGATGTCTTCAAAATATTTCTTGATTTTAGGAATTGAGTCAATCCTTACTCCTTTCTTTAGTAGATCATTGAGGGGGTGAACTATTTTGGTGAACCTATTGATGAATTTCAATACAAAGTTAATCTTCCTAAAGAAAGACTAAATCTCTTTGTGACTATAAAGAGGAAACAATTTTTGGTTTATTTTTCCAAGATCAATTAAAATACCTACTTCAAAAATGATGTGGCCTAGGAGCCTCCCTTTTGTAACTACAAATGAATATTTATTTGGGTTAAGAGATATGCCATATCTCCTACGTTGATTGAAATTTTTCTTTAGGTTAGAATTATGGGGTATCAAAGAGTTCTACTAAGAATCTCTTGAGTTTTGTGATTTCCATAAGTTGTAGTGCACTAGCAAAGATTGTGAGTGCATAAACTACTACATATTTTCTCCTTGGGACTAATTTGACTTTTAGGGCTTCAAAATATTCCATTAATTCCCAAAATCTTTTATGATAATCCATCAATCTTTTGTTGTTGCAGGAGTAAATCAATTTGACTTGTCAAATTACTAGCTGGAAGTATCCTTTGACTATGAGATCTTTGACATCTTGTTCCAGTGTGAAGAGGATTCCATGTATCAAGGCTTTGTATTTTATGACATTGTTAGTAGATATGAATCGTAAAGGATATGCAATGTAAAAAGATTGTTGGAAATATGGCCAATTGGATAAAGTTTAGTAAAAAGAAAGTTATAAGTAAGAAATCATAACTTGCAAAATGTGTCAGGTGGATGCAAACTATGTATGTGATATGCAAACTTATGTAAAGTCCATTTGATGCAAATTCTAATATAAGATTAGAGATATGTGGAGTACAATAGTCAACATTAAAGAGGTTTTTGTATCTATCTCTTTTGTATAAAGACAATATATTGTATAATTGCATGTTTTGGTAGTGGACTCTTCTTCCATATATTTGTAATTATATTACCAACTCATAATAGGGTTGAAGCAACTCCTAACAGGGTTGAGGCTTTTAACAAGGCCTAGTCCTCTAACAAGGAATGAGACACTAAATGTATTTCATAGACTCTTAATAGGGTCAATATCCTTAACATGATTCTTTTATTTAGTGGATCATTTTGTGGGTACCACCCCCACTGGGGTCTTCCTTTGGCCAAGGTTTCTCTAGTTAAAAAAAATGGTGTTATGAGTTCTCTTTATGTGTGGATTTATTTACTATTCAACATTATTAGTTTACTTTCACATGTATGTTATAAAGTAATTAACAATGTCCAATTGTGGGCAAAAGTTTGTAGAATACTAATTCACCCCCCCTTAGTATTATCTATTTCTAACAATTGGTATCAAAGCCTAGTTACTCAGAAGAGGCTTCACAACTTGAGTAAAATCCCTATGGATATGGAATAGTTAAAGAGTAATCTTGAATAAACCCTTGAATAGATTGATCTTCTTATAGAACAAAAAGACAACGTAAAAGAAAGGTATGAAGATGAAAAAGATTATATTAGTAAACTAAAAGATAAGGTTGATCATCTCAAATCTGGAAAGTAACCTAGAGATAAAACTAGTGATAGTGATGAGGTAGAAACATTAAAGAAAGGAAATTAGATTTTGAAACATGAGTTGAATATTGTTGAACTAAAGTTGAGCTTGAAGAAGGATGATAGTAGGATTGAATTGAATCTAAAAACTCAGAAGGTAGATTTAAAATCCCATCTAACACAAGTGACATTTGAATTAGATTCTATCAAAATAGAGCATGTAGAACTAGAGAAATAAAACACTATTGTGAAAGGAGAATTGACTTAGGCTAAGCAACGACTAGAAAAGTTATATTCTAGTAGTGAGAAAATTGATGAACAATTATTTTATCAGATATCTTCCTATGATAAGACAAGTTTTGGATATCTTACTGGAGAAATTTTTTCAAAGAAAGCTAAAGCTGGAAAAGAACTAGATCTAGTTATTGAAACCCCTAAACCTAAGGAGAATAATTAGAATACGACTAAACCAAGAAAGTTTACATAAGTACCTAAAGAAGTTGAGCAAGTAAGTCAACCTAAGAAATGTGATGAACTCAAATAAATAGAGGAAGTTAAATGGTGTAGGAGCACCCACTCTACCTTCAAAATACATGATGAGGATTTCAAAATAAGGCCCTTGTGGCCTCTAGTCATGCTTGGAATAATAGATTTAACATTGGATCTCATTGTAAGGCTATAGTTACAAGATTGACATTTTATAAGCCCTTGTCTAACTATTAGTCATTAATGATCTTAGGCATAGGTGTTTTCATTTTTTTTCATTTTTTTCATGTTTAGATCCATTAGGGATCATAAAAATAAGGTTAGAACCAATTTTGGTCACTAGATATGCAAAATTGCAGAATATGCAAAAATTGCTCTCAAAGTTGTCAAAGCAACTTTGAGCAACTTTTTAAAAAGTTGTTAAAACTTGTAAAACCCTCTCCCAAATGGCTAGTTGGTTCAAACCACTCATGTAACCATTGGGAGAATCCTATATAAGCCATTATAGATGGTGATAGGAAAAAAATGTAATTTTGGCATTAAAAGCAATAAAATCAGTATTTTCCTTTGCATAAACACGTGTTGTAGACCATTGTACATAATTGTATGAATGATTGGAAATGTCTTAGTGGATCTAAAAGTTTGTGAATTTTATCTATTTAATTTTTCAACAAGTCTCATGTTCTATCTCTTCATAGTTTGAAATTTATTCAATTTTTCTTGCCTACTACCCAGAAATTAGCCTACAAATCAGCAACTTGCTAGGGCTATGTTATTTTGGCATATTCCACCATGAGAAATTGATTCCCTTTGTTGGAATACTTGGTGTAATCAATGTACTTTCATATTCCACAATTGGTTTTCTAGAAGATGCAAGGAGATGGATTTTCCACCATACCCTATGTGTGCTTCATGAAGAGTACACCAATCAACATTTAGACATAACCCTTCTAGATTGAGTTCTTGGATTCACTAGAGGCTAAGACCTTGGAATATCATATCTTTTACATGCCCCCACATATCCTAATAGTTGGATTGTGTTTCCCCTTTGTATAAAGTATACCTACAGTGCAAATGGATCCCTTATTAGGCCTTCAAATCTAGTCTAATATTGCAACAACAACAACCTCCTCTCCTCTCCATGTTTGGGCACTTTGGAAGAATCCAAAATTATACCTCTTTCTCATTCTAGGGGGGCTACAAGCCAATTTAGTGGACTTTCAAGGAAACTTCATGCTCTAAGTTTTTTTTGATGAAATGAACCATTGTTTCATGTTTTCTAGGACCTAAATAGGCCATATCAATGATTATAGGGAACCCCTAGTCTTTATAGTTAGTTTTTGGGGTTTGATCCCTCTTTTAGATAAGCGAATCATGTAGTGCATATTGAGTTTTTGGTGCTTTAAACTTGGGTAGACCTTGTGATAACCTTCCATTTAACCCATCTCTATACCTATGATAGGTATTTGGCACTAGGGCCCTTCACCTTGGATGTTGAGGGAATTTGTGAGTTTCCACCATTCCTTACTATTTGAAGACTTCTGCTACCTACTGCTGCATCATTGAACCATCTAAAGATTTTTTATATGTAATGAAGTTGAACATATGAAGAGAGATCACACAAGTAAGTCTTTCAAACTTATTACTAGTTTCTATTTGTATAATTGTCATGGTTTTGGACATAAAGTAGTAGATTATATGAAACCTAAGTTTGATGGTAATATGAAAATAGTAGAATGTTTAGTTATACTAATCCTATAAGTAATGAAAGAAGGAGATCCTCAAGTAGATCCAATTATGGAGAAGGAGCTAATGAAGAAAAAAAAAATATTGTGTGTTATAAGTGTAACAACTTTGGACACATTGCAAAGAATTACAGAGCACCAGTCAATCAGAATGAACTCAATTAGAAAAGGAGTACACCTATATTTGAGTTATGCAATAACTTTGGACACATATCAAGGTTTTGTAGAATGGATATGAGAAACACCAATAGGAACCCAAACTACAAAAGAAATAACAACATAAGTGAAAAAATGAATGATAGTAGCAATAACTATCAGAAAGAGGCACTTAAAGAACATGTTGAAGAGTTAAAGGAAGTATTTGTGAAGGAAAGTGGTCCATCAAGTTCAAATGTGGTTTTAGAAGAAAAATATTTTGATGTACCTCATGAGAGATTGAAGTTAGTCATTGTGTGTGATTCATCCTATTTGAATTAAGCACTTATCTATCAAAGTCATAGTATCAGTAAGATGGAACATAGGTTAGAGATCAAGTTAGAGGTTGCAAAGTTAGCAATGGGATTATAAAATATTAAGAAAGCTTTGGTTAAGAGTGTAAGTCATTTGGAGATCATACGAGGTCATACAAATGAAAACAAGTTTACTAATTAACAAATAACAACTTTTTTGAATTGGGTAATTACTCGTTGCCAAATTTTAGTCCTTCCCTTTTAATGTTCTATTTTGGTTAGTTTTCATTGCATTTATGTTTGAGTCCTTGTTTAGGTACCCCCTAGGTAGTTCCCTTCTGATAAAGCATCCTTGAGGTTTTCCTTTTGGGTCTTTTTGATTTTTCCATGCTTTGCTTCTCCCAACACGTCTATGTAGGATTCTTTCTTTTTCTTTGCATCAAGGTTTTGGGTGATCTAGGTTTGGGTGGTTTTCTATCCAAGAGTCTTACCAATGAGAAGGAAGCCTATTCTTATTTCTACAATTAGTTCCTAATGCTGACATGGTGTTCTTTTCAAATTCTAGCTCATGTTGTTGAATTCTCATTGTTAGCACACTTTGGTAGTTAGCATCCCAAAGAAAAAATTCCACTAAAATGCCTAGGTGTATTTAAAGGATTATTCATGATGATATGATAAAAAGAAATAGGATGTATAGTCATGGAACTCTCAAAGTACTAGTCTAAAGTCATAATCCATTTTTTTGTAGAGAAACAAAGTTCCATCAATTTGAGTGCTTTCCCCTTGGAAGTAAATGTCTTTGAGCTCATTTCTGAGGCAATGTTGGGAAAAGAAGAGAAATACTTCTAGTTATTCAAATATTTGGAAAGAATATGCCTCTAGGATACTTTCCATATAAAATAATATATGAAATTTCTATTATGGAAGATATAAAAATGTGGAATACAAAATCTGGATGTGAAGAAATTCTTTGGAAATACCACAAAGTTGTTTCTGATGGAGTAGTTCGTGAAGTGTGAACTTGATTAAAGAAGATAATAGTCCAAGCCCTCAAGGAAAAAAGTTAATATCATAGATTCTCTAAGGAATGAGATAAATTCAAAGGAAAGATTTGTGTAGAAAAGAAAGCAATAGGGTATCTAGGGCACTAAAGGAGTATTTCTCGTGATGCGATCCCAAATCAAAAAAAAAGGCAAGCTTACAAAAATATAAGTTTAAGTTTCCTTCTTCACACATAAAGAATTGTGGTGCAAACCCTTATTCCAGATTTTGAAGTTAAAAGGGTAGCTCCCATTAAAGCTTGAGCCAATCAATTTCGTAAGTAAATAATCTCTCTACTACACGAGATTTTAGTGAATTTCATATTCATCAGATTTATGTATCATCATTTGGGTAGAAGTAAAATAGTTTAAAGAGGCATTAATCTACATAATTTATTGTGAATATAACTATTATGACTATTAGTTGTGAGTTGATTTATTCGTGTGGCACCAACATTTGAATTTCTAAGTCTATATGATTAGATTTCTTCCAAACAAAGTTCTTCATGTCGTAATGACTATTTTATGAAAGTAATTTATCTTCTCTATGCAAAAGTATAACTTAATGGAAATCAAATAAACAAGATATGATTTCCTTATTGGATTGGAGAGAAACTTGAAGCACTTTTCTGACACTTCCTTCAAATTTTATAGCCTGGGTGATCTGCATAGAAGAATCAATACCCAAACCATACATCCATTTACTCAGAAATTGAAAGAGAGTAGACTAGTTGAAGCGACTAGGTTACCCATGGCCATGCAAGCTCCATAATTTGTAAAGGAATGTATCAAAAGTACAATCTAGAGAAAAAGAAAATATTTTTCCTAATCAATCTATTCTACTTTCTATGAATAAAGAATTGATGCAATATGCATTTAGAATCCCAATAAAGGAAGAGTATTGCAATACCAATTTTTCTTCCTTTGCATCGATGTTCAACATTAAATGACTCTAAGGAGAGAGGACATGCATAAAAATTTGTTCCAAACTCCTTATAGCAAAAAGAGTAAGATGCCAAGGACTCTTTTTGGAACCAATTTAAAGAGAGAAATTGTGGATATCTTTGCACTGGTGCTTAGATTGAAAGTAAACCAATAGATTCTAGGTCTTATTGAGCATCACTTACACTTGGTCCAAGCCATTATTGTCAAGGGACTATAGATTGAGCATCACTTCTACTTAGTTAAGAGCTTTCCTCTTGGCTAAATTTGGCCAAGGCATTTGGGTAGTTTTATATGTCATCATTTCTGATATATGCTTTAGGCATGCATCATCTCTGGCTTGGTCTTCCCAATATTGAAGACTTTGATGAAAACACAAAGGTATATGAATTTTATCCTCATCTCCAACTACAGAGGAGTTTTGAAGAATATGTAAGGGTAAATGACACCTTCATAATGAAGCTATGTTGGGAATTGAAAGGGTGCCTTGAGTGAAGGTTTTCACCAGTAGCTAGTTCAGATGCCATTTTATTCAATTTCCATCTTTTCCTTAGCTAATGATTGGTGCATTCTATGGCTTCCTAAATGGGCTACCCAAATATCCTAAAGATAAGATAATTCTTGTTGAGTTGTGTAGAGAAATACTAGAGGTGAAAACCTTATGTTCCTATGTGAAGAAGATAGTTGAGATCCCTTTTCCAATATTGGTTGGACTTTCTTCTTGTGCCTCAAGATTTGATGCCCAAAATTTAATTAAATCCTTTGAGAGTATAATTAAATTGATTTATTATGAGATGATAAGACCTAAATATGGCCTTTTTAACTTTTGAAAAGATCATATGAAGCTAGGGTATGCTTATAGGCATGTTCCAAACATTGAAGACTATTGGGCCGAGTGTTATAATGAATACCAAACTAGATAAAGGTACTAGTCTAGATTGATGATATATGAAATTAAGTTGTATAACAACACTATTGATGTTAGTGATCATGTAGATGATGGCTCTTACATACATCCCTCAACTTATGAGAAAATCAAGAACACCCCTATAGTGTCAACTCTTCCTAAAGGCCCTTTTATTAAAATGATGGAAGTCATGATGCACAATATCATCATGAGGATGGAAAAATTGGTGGAAAGGACAAGAGAAAGGAAGAAGAGAATTGGAACCAAAAGATCTGATGGTGGAATAGCTTCCTGGACAACCTAATCTACTGCTGCTACACCCACTACTTTTGCTACATCGACATTAGCTAGACCAACACAATCTACCAGTGGAGGAGGAGACCAACCTCTTGAGAAGAATGTTCAAATTAGTCCAACCTGTGGAGGAGGATCTCTGTGAAATACAAGAAAGGTTAGAGATGAAGAGAAAGATATGTTAGAAATAGGAATTATTGCGGGGAGGGGGGGTGGGGGGCGGCGGTGAATCACTAATTTACAAAATTTAGTCACTAACTAGATACTATTTATTACTTTGAACCATACATAGAAAAGTGAACAAGTAATCTGAATAGTAACAATAACCATGCACAAAGATAACTCATAACACCATATTTTGTTAACTAGGAAAACCCTGGCCAAGGGAAAACCCCAGTGGGGATGATACCCACTAGATAATATACTAATATATGTGTCTCTTGTTAGAGAATGGACCCTGCTAGGAGTCAATGAGAGAACTTAGTATAGGGATTCCCTATTAGAAGACTTTGAATCCCTATTAGGAGATTCCAACCTTATTAGGAGTTGTAGTACAGTAGATGCAAGAAGAGCTCATTGTCCAAACATGCAATTCCAATTACTAGAAGAGCTCACTATCCAAACAAGTAATTAGTCATCCAGTATATCGAAATTGTAACTTCTTTCTTAACTGATCTTTGACCTCAACTTGATCTCAGATCACAAAATCAAGTTCTCAAAAACTTCACTTCACAAGATATAAAAGTTTGCATATCATTTATCACAATACAATTGCACACTTCTTCTCACAAGATATCCTTTGTATAAATATCATGCCTTTTCACAAATTATTGCTAGGTTGGCTAAGACCACAATATACTTTTCCAACTTAGACTAAACATCTAGGATGTCAACCCTAATTGGTCAAGTAATTATTTTGTAAACAAAATAATTCCTTTACCTCCAATTTAGATGTTCAATAAATCTTGAATATCTTTTATCCATATTGTTGGAGTTGAGGAAAGCCAACTCCGAAGACGCCAAGATCACCTGCATGCGAAACCTGTCAAAGAGAAACCAAGAAGGGGAAAAGCATGGAGCATGGGAAAAACCCTAAACGGACATGAGAGCCATCATAATGCAAACACAAGAAGAAATGTATTTACAATAAGAAATGATATGATGATCTTCATATTACAATGAGAGAGAGCCCGAATATAAAGAGCTCCAGGAAGCTTGTAGAACAAGCTGGAAGGAGGTAGAGGACAAAAATGACAACTCAGCACATATCCACAAAAAGTGGAATATACTAAAAAAGGAGAAAACTCCCGAGTTGTCAACAACTAACCACTACATGCATTAAATAAAAAAGTATTAAATAAATGCATGACCTAAGTAAGCTTAAGCAATAGAATAAATAATTAAATATTAATTATTTACTCTAACACATATGGTCTATACAAATTTCCAAGGTTGTACACATCATCATAAATATGTATACCATCTACATTTAACCTCTCTTCTAGAAATAACATCATATAAACAAGTTATATGTTAAATATTGCTCTCTGTTCCTGACTAAAACTTGAATAACAAGTGTTAGAGTTAGTATTCCTACACACGACATTAGCCACATGTCCAACATACTTCCTAATTCCTCCATGTAACATTGTTAGTCATAATATGACATTAGTAACAAGTTACATACAAAACAATACACTATTGTGAACTAATTTCATACTTGGACAATTTTTTGGGCACCAAAAGCTAAGTATCTCTATTTCCAAGGTTTTCTATAAGCATGCACATCATGTGTTGCCATAAATGACAACACTTACATATGTTCATTAGCCAATTGTCAACAATCGCCCCCTTTGGAATTGATGGAAACAAAATAGAGAAAATTGGCTACGTATCAAAAACTTGTCCAAAATATTATAGTATCAATACATTAATCATCTTTTACAATTGATTACTGTAATACTCCAAAATTGGTACATTGCCATGATAACCAATTTTGGTCTATTTAATCAATCCTAAGTCCTATTTTACTAGGAAATTATAATTCTAATACTTGCTACTTGACCTAAGTGTCAAATGCAAAAAACTATAATCTGTATTAATCACAATGTTTATTTAATTCCTAAGTATCAACTCGAATTAGCTACATTAAACCTATTGATTAAATTTAACCTAATTGTAAGTGTTCATACTTTAATTAAATTAAATTACTTCTTTACCTAATGTACAAAGGAATTGAATGTATTTAATATAATAATGTCCTCATTTTAATTATTGGGTTTAATTATTCAATTAATTAGAAATATGCATTTATGAGGTCATATCTTATTTTATTAAATTAATTAATCTTTTCAAAATCTTCTCTTTAGTTTAGGAATGGGAATTTCTAGTGATCTATCTCTCAAATTCAAATTAACCTAATCAACTTATTCTCACACTTAGGTGAAACTCAATTAACTCTGAATCACACTCAGGATTTGAGTTAGTTAACCTTACCTGCACAGAGAATCTTCCATACTAATTAAATCTCATCTTCAACGTCAACCGTTCGTTTTGATTGATCTCAACCATTGATTGATTTAAGGAATTCTATTTAAGAGGCCTCCAATTCCTCATTGAAAAAAAGGTTGAGTTGAATTACATTGAATTAATGTCGAAATAGTTACTCACTTGCTTAATACTTTCATAGCTTTCATGATTTCTTAGTATTAATATCAGTTAGATAAAATGCATTCATATAGCATAATTTTATTTTCTTTGTTCTTATAATAAAATTTCACTTTCATATAGTTGCATAAATCCTTTGTGCTAGAGGTCTGGTTGCTTGCTTCTCAGTTTGAGAGCAAAGGAAAAATCCTTCTAGTTAGAAGGCAATAGTTTGCACTATTAGATTACTTAGATGAACAATTCAATGTTTATTATAGGATGATCTCTCAAGTAATGGTTGTGTTGATGTGTATGTGATGATCAGAGGCCCACATTTCACATATACAATTACAACTTACACATGCTCCACCTTTTGATATGATTTCATACCTTACCTTACTTACAATTTTCTTATGCATCTTCTCTTACTTTGACATCAATGACAAAGGTCAGAAGGTTGAAAACTCTATTCATCTACCTTAAGATGATAACATCTTCATGCAATCATCAAAACTTTCCTTGAGACTATTCAAACCTTTTATCCATGTATCCTTGGCTATTTCAGTAGAAGTGAGAATTGCACATAGTGCATATGATGCAATTTCAACTGAATTGAGATCAAAGTATAAGAAATTTGAATAGGTGTCCTTCACTTTGACATGATCCTCCAACTATCTCTCAATAGATGATATCTTTAGAGTAATAGACTCTTTGAATTATGATAATATCTTCAAAATTGGTTCTTTCTCAAGCTCTAGTTTTTTGATATCACTGTGAACACTAGCACTTGTCCTTCAAATTCATCAACTTTTTTGGAAGGTTGTTGTATTTGGCTTGTTAGAGCTTCTAGCTCACTCAGCTTTCCTTTAATATTACTGTCAAAATCCTTGGTCAACTTATGAGATAAAGTACACTTAATGTACAATACCTTTCCATCTTATTGACATCTCTGGAGTTCCTTGATATAAGTATCAAGACTTAGCAAATCATTCTTGATATTCTAAAAAATGGTGCTAAAAATATTAGCATGATGAGAAATTTGGGCCTTGGACTCTACAACATTCAACAAATTTGTAAATTCCTCATCAAAAGACTTTAACACTTCTTGTACCCTCTATTCAAGATCTATCTCTGTATGCTTGACTACCACATTACTATCTAATTTTTTAGTTACCTCCATTAAGGTTCTTTGTAAGCTCTTTACTTTTCTATTCTTCTCAATCAATTGTGTTAGAGATGAGATTGAGTCAATTTGATCATTATGATGACTTGTTAGGCTAGCAAGTGAAAGTGGAGTAGATGAACTAGATGGTTTGGTTTCATCTTCCTTTTGCTTCTTCTCTACTACCTCCTTAGCTCTTTTCTCTTCTTTCTCTTTTTCCTCTTTTTCTTTTCTTTCCTTCTTTTTCTTTTCTTCCTCCTCTACTCTTTTCATCATTTCTTCCTCTAATCTCCTTTTCATTTATTCTTGAGGCAATTCTCACTGTGCTTCTTCATTCTTTCTCTTTTCTACCTCTAATTTCCTCTTCTCTTCTTCAATTAGCTTCAACTAATCTTGAATGACCTCAGCCTAAGATTTAGGCTAATTGAGACTTTCAAAAGCATTAGTGTCATCAATGTTGATAGTAACATTGGTATGATCAATCTACATAGTGTCACCACTCATTAACACCTCCAAAGTTTTAGGTGTTGGTGTAGGTGTTTCTTTTGACTTTGTCATCATCTGACTGATAGCTATAGCTATTTCACTCCTTATTGTATTCTTCTCACCCACCATAAATAGAAGTGGTCTCACCTTGTTCCTTAAGTAGGGTGCCAACTTGCTCAAAAATTTCTTGACTTCTTCCTCATCATGTATTTTGCATATAGTCCTTATCATAGACTTCCAAAGTTCTATATCCTCTTCCCAAGATGGTGCTTTCTTCTCTCTAAGTCTGTCATAGACTTTTTGATTTATTGTACCTTCAATATTCTCAAGCTTCAGATTGTTAGCAATCATATATCTCACAGTAGAGATATTAATATGATCTTTCTCAATATCATTATATAAATCATAAAAAAAATTCATCTAAACAAATTTCCCTTCATTTGAAATGGCTAAGTTAATCTTCTCAATCTCTGGCTTCCAAGGTTGCCTTGCTTTACCTATTGACTGTTTAGAAATAGTAACTTTCTCTACCCGTTTAACTTTTATTCTTGATCTTGTTCTTTTTCTTCGCTAGATTCCATAATTGTCAACAATGAATTCTATCTTGTACCTAGTCTAGTAGCCTACTACTTGACTCTTTTAGTCTTGGTAGTCATAGTTTCTACTAATATTTCAGATTTTCTCTTTGGCTCACATGGTTGTTCAGTTGATACTACAACATATTGAATGCTCTATTCTAGAGAAGTTTCTGCAATAGACACACCAGATGGTTGCCCAACTAATAATGGTTGCACATACAATATTCCTTGTGTCATTGCCTGTCTAACTTCCTGTGACTCACATTTTTTCATACCAGCCTCAGTTAGAAATTTCTTCATTATTTTCTCAATCTTTTTATGAAATTCTTTATCTAAGGATGCTTGATAAGTTGACTAGGTAATGTATTCATATGTCCCAAATCTGTACTTAACTTGGTCCTTTTTAGAATTCAACAATAGATTAACACATCAAATTGCCACATCATTACTTAATTCATAGCCTAAGGGATCAAGGAATTCTTCTTGAGGTTCTACTACTTGAATATGAGTTAAATATATATCAACCATAACACATATGTCTTTTTTGAATCTTTCTACAATTGTAGGTGCAATTCTAAATATTTGTTTCATCCCATTGTGAAATGTTTTCATGATCAAATTTCCACTATTCATGATTTTGCCTACTAGATGTCTTCTACATACATCAATAATATTTTCCATGGTACATCTCTCACTACTCATAATCTCTATAACTGATAAGTATGGAAATCTCTTAAGTACATGAAAGATTATATGATTGATAAATAGCTAGAATCTAAACACACCATTCTTGGTCCTCTTGATTTTCTCTAAGTTTTCAAGGAGTTGCACTCTCAAGTTTAACTTAGGTTAATTTTCTATTTCTCATTACAAATATTATAAGCTACATAGATGAATCCTTTTGATAATTTATAAATCTTAGAAATTGCACAAATATAATAGGCAATTATTCTACTTAGGAATCTTACATCATTTTATTTAATGGTGTTGATCAACATGACCTTCCCATTATAAACCGCCTTAGTGTAGCTCTCAACTTTCTTCCTAACTAGTTTCTCACCTATAGGTACACTACCTTGTTTTCTAACACCTATTACCTCATGAATAAGGTTGGCTGAAATATCAACTACATTTCCTTCCATCCACAATTTTCCATCATGAATTCTACTTAGTATGATCTGTGTCCATTCCTCAGTATCAAGTTCATGGTAGGAATGATATTTGACTAAGTTTATGTGTTTCAAATGATCAAATCTGGGCTTTACTAATATATCATAGTTAAAGACAATTTCCATATCTTTTTTCATATACTTGCTCCCAATAGTTTCAAACTTGCTATTAAGATAACTTTCTATGTCTTCCAAATACACTATGTTGTTTGGAGTAATAGATAATGTTGAATTAGGGTTTCCTTCTATAGGTTTCATAGAAACAACCTTCAATTTTGATCTCTCCTCATTCTCAACATTATAAAAAACTAGCATATCCATGATTTTATCAAATATAAACTTTATCGAAGAAATTTTGCAGATAAATGACAAAATACCTCTTTTCAAAATAGTGTTTAGTTTGAAATATCCTTGTCAAGTCATTTTTGAGTGCTCTATGCTTCTAATGTGATTGCAATGAAGTGGTAATCAAGTCTATACTCCATTCATTCATCCAATCTAAACTTGTATTAATTACGTACTTTTCAAACATGAAAAAGATATTAATTACATTCAAAAATCAAATATTTACTTGAAATCTTTGTTCAATATTCAAATGCTACTTGAGATTTACCATAGCTTCCTTTCTCGTGACAATGATCCAAGGAACTTCAGTCCCCAAAATTCTCTATATAATCATATTTTTCATCTTCTTCTATATAATTAACTTTCTCTATCATAACAATAACTCTTTATTCCTTCATAACAGGTTCTGATAAGCTCCAAATTACAAGCGAGCTTAGCTACAGTCTAAACTTATCTTGATACACCTTTTCCCAACTTTGCTACCCATAGTTCAATCTCTAAATGATGTTTCAAATTCTAGTGCTATGAACAAGCTTATGTCAACTTGGTTGAATCAAACTTGATTATTGACCTTGATTTTCCTATCTCTACATTATCTAACTTTTCTTCAAAAATATTCAATCCCTTCACAAATGCCTCATTAAGTTCTTCTTGAAGTTCACTAACTACATTTCTTTGATCTTCATTATCTTTGTTAGTTTTTGAATTCCTTTCATGCTTCCTTCTATTTTCAATTTTCTTCCATTGTTCCTTCTATCTCTAAAGTTTTTGTCCATTCTACAATACTTTTTTGTAGGTCTAAAGTTGTTGCATAACTAACATATTGGGGTTCCACTTCTAGGATTCTATTGATTAATAGGTGTGTGACAATTCTAGGCTATGTGTCCAAAGTTGTTACACTTATTACACATGATCTACCTTCTTTATTCATAAGGTCTTCATTTTCTCATTGTCCTCTCATTAGATCTTCTTCTATCTATAGGGTTAGTATTTCCAGACATTCTTCTATTCCTTCTATCATTATCATATTTAGGTTTCCTACAATCAATTGCTTTATGACCCATACCATGACAATAAAATTTGTAACATGATTAAATGACTTGTTTGTACAATCTCTTTTTATTACATGAAAAACACTTACTTCTAAATTTATACCTAGCTTCCTTAGGAGATTCAGCTTGCTTTGGTTCATCCAATATCTCAACTTTCTTGTCTTATCTAACTTATTTAGGTTTATCAGAAGATTGATTAAATTCAATCTTATCATCAGATTTACCTTCTCCTTTTAGATCTAATCTATTTTCAAGTTTCTTTCTAGACATGTTAAATAAATAACCAAGACCAGTCTTATCATAGGTAGGTCTCTGTATTGACATTGAATCATCAAGTTTTTCTCAACTAGAAAAATGCTTTTCAAGTTGTTGCTAGCACTAAGTTAGTTCACCTTTCACAATAGTGTTGTACTTATGAAGTTCTTCATGATATTCTTTCAAAGTTTCAAACTCAGATGCCTTCTTTAGTAGACTTGCTCTAAGATCTAAATTTTTAGTCTTCAAATCAGATTCAACTTTTCTAGGATCACTCTTCAAACTCAACTTTACATTGGTAATCTTTAATTCATGCTTCAAGATTTTTTACTCTATCTTCAGTTTTGAATAATCATCATCACTAGTTTCATATTCAATAGATTTAGGCTTGGATTTGAGATGTTCAATCTTATCTTACAATTATTGGATATATACTTTGGAGTCTTCATATCTATCTTTCAGCTTATCTCTTTCTTTAGTAAGGAGATCAATTTATTCAAGTGCCTCTTCAAGGTCCTTCATCAACTATTCCATATGCATAGGGATCATACTCAAGTTGTTAAGCCTCTTCTGAGTAACTATGTTCTGATGCCAATTGTTAGAAATAGGAATTACTAAGGGTGCAAGGGTGAATCAATAATTTACAAACTTTAGTCACCAAGTGGATATTAATTATTACTTTGAACCATAAATAGAAAAGCAAACAAATAACATTGAATAGTAATAGTAACCATGCATAAAGATAACTCATAACACCATATTTTGTTAACTAGGGAAACCCTGGCCAAGGGAAAACCCTAGTGGGGATGATACCCACTAGATAATATAATGATATATATGTTCCTTGTTGGAGGATGGACCTTGTTAGGAGTCAATAATAAAATTCAGTATAGAGAGTCCTTGTTAGGAGACTTTGAATCCCTATTAGGAGATTCCAACCCTATTAGGAATTGTAGTACACTAGATGCAAGAAGAGCTCACTACCCAAACATGCTCTTCCACTTGAAAGAAGAGATAACTATCTAAAAAAGTAATTAGTCATCCAGTATGTCAATGTTGTAACTCCTTTCTTGGCTGACCTCTAACCTTAGCTCGATCTAAGATCACAAAATTAGGTTCTCAAAAACTTAGCTTCACAAGATACAAAATTTTGCATATCATTTATCACAATACAATTGCACACTTCTTCTTGCAATAAATCCTTTTTATAAATATCATGCCTTTTCAAAAATTATTGCTAGGTTGGCTAGGACCACAATATACTTTTCCAACTTAGACTAAACATCTAGGATGTTGACCCTAATTAGTCAAGTAATTATTTTGTAAATAAAATAATTCCTTTACCTCTAATTCAGATATTTGATAAATCTTGAATATCTTTTATCCATACAGTCTATACTAATGTTTGAGGTTGTACACATTATCATAAATATGTATACCATCTACATTTTAACCTCTCTTAAGAAATAACATCATATTAACAAGTTATATGTTAAATACTACTCTATATTCCTGACTGATAATGACAAAATTGCTTTCACTAAAACTTGAATAACAAGTGTTAGAGTTAGTATTCCCATACACGACGTTAGTCACATGTTCAACATACTTCCTGCTTCCTCCATGTAACCTCATTAGTTATAATATTATGTCAATAACAAGTAATTTCAGCTCATCCATCATCAAAGAAGGTAATAAAGAAGAAGAATATAGCAACATTGGTCACATATTCTCTATTGGTCACATGCTGATGGAGATTGCATAACCTCAAAAGTGATGGAAAATTTTGAGAGCTAACTCCTAATGATTTTCATATTAGAATGGTTGACATAGGCATTCTAGTGCACATTTCTATGGTGAACATTTGGAAATCAACAAATGTGAAGATTGAGGATAGTCTGGAGGATTTCAAGTTAGAAACTGAGGTAATTGAAGACTCAAATAAGGAGTTGATGGATTACATTAGAGTTGCACTTGGAAGTACCGCTACAAGAACATTCAACCAAATTATAAAGGAGAACAAGAACTTGATACTTAAGCTACAAGAGGAGAGGCAATTTGGTCAAATTGGTCATGCTTGGATTGTTAGATTGTGGTGACTGATCAGGAAAGTATTGTACATGTTATAACCCTAAAGTGGTTTAATACTTGTATAAAAGGGCTTAGGGTTGGGTATTTTTCATAATTTTGTGATACGAAATTGGTTCTTGCGGCGGTATTGAGCTGTAAGGGATGATAGATTGTAATTAGGTTGTAATCACTGGATTGTAATAAGATCGGACTTGCTGTTTAGTGGACGTAGCCCAGGGATTGGGTGAACCACGTTAAATCTTGGTGCCTTGTGTTCATTTCTGTGTGTTCTATTATTTTCTGTTATTGGTTATATTTGTATGTAGTTTTTATTTCTGTCAATGGTTTATCCTAACATGGATTGATGAAATAAAGGCCAAAGGGTTCCCTATCATTGATAACCTTGGGAATCTACTATTCGATACTGACAAATTGAGGGAAGTAGTGTCAAGCCACCAAATTTCAATGCACTAAGAACTAGAGAGCCTAACAAAGTAATTGGCCTTATTGCAAGAAGTGATTGATATCAAGACTAATGTTGCTATGACCTACATGATACTCAAGATAGGCCAAGAACCATTGCTTCATTGGAAGCAATCATTGAGATTCAAAATTGAGGGCTTAGTGAAGTCTAAGCATGACTTGAAGGATGTATATAATTTAGTGAAGAAAGTAATGGACAAGATATTTAGATATTTAAATGTTCTACACACTAAATCACATGTCACCAATAATGACCAATTGGTAGACATCAAATGAATGAAAACTAAGTTTTGGCATTCATTGAAGAGGCTATCGAACCATTAAATTTTCAAGTGGCAAAGATTCTAGAACTCTCAATAGTGATTGTGTTATGAAGTGTAGAATGCAAACTCTCTAATCAAAGATCTCCAGAGTTAAAGAATTGACAAAAATGCATGATTATCAGATGATTAGAGTTGACAACATTCTCATTCCAGGTGTCCATGAGTTAAAGAGTGTAAATGATGCAATGAAGGCATATAGAGCCAAAAATATAAATCCAAAGAAAAATGAATGCTTTGAGAAAGTATTAAACTCTTCTTGAAAACATATGACAAGTATCACCTCTCTCTCTCTCTCTCTCTCTCTCTCTCTCTCTCTCTCTCTCTCTCTCTCTCTCACTCACTCACTCTCAGACACACACACACACACACACATTTTGATATTGTAGCCATATTTGGAATTCTCCTCATAGGCTAAAGTTTTGTAATAGATGAAATATCTAGTCAATCCTATTTTTAGAATGTTCAAATATGCTCTATTGAGTAATCATTAAATATAACTGGCCAATTCCAAAAGGCATATAAATGCAACTTTTGGAGAAGTAAATAAGATTGGAAATTTTTTGATGTGGGCAAAGCGTTGTAGCCATGAATATTGTGTGAGACTCTATGCCCATGTTTTGATTATGTTGTTCATTTTAATGTGGTTTTAGTTATTCAATGATGGTTGGAATGAAATGTATTATTGATGAGAACCATAGGATTGTAAATGAACTGAGTTTTCTTTCTTTCTTTTTGGTGGTTATAAACTTTATTTCCCTTATTTGCAGTATTATCTAATTTCCTCTTTTCCATACAAGTTAGTTCATGTACATCTTCATGTCTCTATGTGAATTTTGGTATTTGGTTAATATAAGCTATTGAGTAACAAATAAGTAGTTTTATTGAAATCTTAGTAATTTGGGCAATTTGGGTATTGCTTAGTTGATCATACTTTCTCTTCTTATGTAGAATGCATTATTAGATAGTCTTGCATTATTGCATCTTGCATTGAATAGATTGGATAGACTTCATTTAGGTGTTAGAAGAACTTAAAGTGACTTATGTGCATTCATAGCTATGGAGATTTGTGAGTCATCATCTAAAATCTACCTGGATTGTTTAAAGTTTTGGACAATCGAGTCATACCTCTTCTTCTTTTTGGTTAAGAGCATACCCCTAAGTCTTATTGATCTACTAGAAACAATATTCATTGCAAATCTTTTCATACAAGGGAGTTGTACCTTTTCAATTCAAGGGTCCTTAATTAGACGCCTACATCGACCCATTCTATTTTTAACTACTTTGTCTTTCACCAAATTGTGCATGTTAAGAGTTAGGGTATAAAACCAAATCAAGGAAAATAAACTATTTTAGCCAACATTGTTTGGCAACTCTGTTGGGGAAGCTTTCAAAATTCTCAAAATTTCATCTTTCTCGGTATTGAAAGTTACATGAAAGATAAACTCCTATGCCTGTTTCTCATTGCATAAAGTATTCTTAGTAAGTCTTCTATGGATTCACTAGAATAACTCTAAACTGGGAACTCACATATTTGTTTGAGTTTTGTTTATTAACTCATGAGGAAAAATGGTGTTACCTCATGAAGGCCAAATCCTAGTAATTCAACCCAACCTTGGATTTCAAGATGAATAAGAGGACATAATCAACCAATTGAATACACTTGCTTGGAGAAGTAGAAAATCCCTAAATGAGTATAGAAGAGTCAGTTTTGTACTAGAATAAGAAGAAGCCAATGTTGAGTACTAGGAAGGTGTGCTTCAGGAAAGAAGATTTAGGTAAGCCTAAAATCATACCTTTGTCAATAAGAGAGTACATCCTGTAGACACCTAAAAACCTTTAGAAAATAAAGTATTTTTATTTTCTGAAAAAGTCCTGATGACATCATCATTTATTAATTAATTATTTAATTAATTAATTAATTAATTTTTATGCCATTAAATCCCTTTATCTTAATTAAAAATATTTAATTAAGGAATCCCTCCCAAAAATGTTTAAATCTTATTTAAACATTATTTCCTTATTTATTAATTATTTAATTAATAAATTGACCAAAAATCCTAAAATAAATAAAAAATTTATTTTTTGCCCAAAACTTGGCCAATTTCCTTAAGACCACTAACCTCTTCCAAAATTTTCTAATCCTTCTTTAATTTTAATTAAAGGCTAATCCCATCATTTCCTACCCCTAATCCCAACTCAAAATATTTAATTAAGATTAAATATTAATCCTCATGTTTATTAAAAAAGTTTTAATAAATATCTCCTCAACCCAAACCCTTGAAATAAATAAAAATTTATTTATTTTCTAAAAATCTAATTTATCCTCATCCTAAGAAGTTCTAGACTCTTCTAGAAAGTCTTCATCCTCATCCTAGGAAATTCTAGACTATTCTAGAAAGTCTTTATCCTCATCCAAAGTCTAGACTCTTCTAGAAGATGTCTTTAAACCTAATCCTAATCCCCTCCTAACCTTGTCACATTCCCTAAACATGGGTTAAAACTTACTAACCCAAGCCAAAGTTAACAAATATCTCCTCCTTCACCCACCCTCATTAAATGCCATCCACTTGCCTATCCCTAAGCTAATCCTAAACCATCCTAATCCATCCTCTAATCATTTGCACAAGCCTAAACAAGCTTAAAACCTTCCTAATCAAGTCCAAGTCGAAATTGCTCTCATCACCCTCAAAATATCTCAACCATAAAACTTTATGAAGTCCACTAGGCCATAAATGACTCTTACAAGCCCTTTTATTGCTCTTACAAGTCATTATGAGGGTCTTTATGAAGATTTTATCCCTTGAGCCTCCTTTGTTGACTCATCCTTCCCCTTTCCTCCATCCTCTCACCATGTGACATGTGTCACTCCTTGATTGGTTGTAAGAAAGCACAATCCATATGCTCTCCTCTCATGCAATCTGAGCCCTCCATAAGCTTTTTCCCATCCTTGCATCTTATCCCTCAATCCCTCAAGCCTCTTGCCTATAAATTGGATCCTTCCCCTTTGAAAAATAACACAATCCATGAAGTAAAGTTATAATGCTATTTTGAGAGCCAAATCCATACTAAAGCCATCTATTCACACCAAAAATCCACAATCATCCATTGAAGCCTTTGGAAGCATATTGAGCATACATCCTATCCATTTAGATAAAGCTACTCAACAAGAGAGCTTCTTATTGAGAGAGTCCATTAATGGCTCATATTCTCAATTGAGAGCTCATCTTAGTCTATCTTGAAGTTTATGAATTTTGTTTAGTTTGTAGAAGCTTTATTTAAATTTGGTTTCTATTAGCATACTAACATTGCTCATATACACATCCTAGATCCTAAGTATACCAAGAGTTTGTGATAGTGGTCAAATTGATCCAGTGTTTGAAGATCTCAACAAAGATGATTTTCCCATATTAGAATATCCCTTGAGAAGAGGAAGTAGACCTGGTGTTAGAAGGTATATGTGGGGTTTTTTTTCCTCCACCTTGTCCTGCTTCCCAAAGAAGTAGTTAGTGCTCTTCCCCATATATTTTTCAAACTTAGACTCCATTTTGTAATACTCTCACCTGACATAGAGTTGTATTCCCAACTATTGTTACTTTCCAGCCAATCCTAGTCATTCTTCTTGTATCAATGGCAGTACCCTGGGGTAATCTTATTGGCCCCTTATGCCTTGCTACTAAAAATGATTTACCTAGAGCTTTCCAAAATATTCTACCCAAGTTCAATGGTGATGGGAAGTTTTCTGCAAATGAACATATTGTTGCTTTCTTTGCAGCCTATAGTGTTGCCTCCCCTCAACACAAAGACGTAGCCATAAGGATGTTTATTGAAACACTAGTTGAAAATGCAACTAATTGATTGTGACATCTTCCTATTGGATGCATTACAACTTGAGATGACATGTGAAATAAGTTTGAGGCTTGCTATAAAAGAAAAAAGGTAAACATACCTTGTTGTCTCAGCTCACTCAAATAAAAAAGGAATTGAATATTCCCATGAGGGATTTTTTTACAAGGTTCAAAAAAATTATTATTCAAATTCCTATTGCACATAGGCCACCTATGGATAATCAAAATATTTTCTTCATTAGTTTCATGCCTCCATATATTAGTTTTCAAATTAGAAGAGCACATGTGGAAAATATCGAAGATGCTTAGACTCTGGTGATAGAACTAGAAAATGATTTGATAGAAATCGAGAAATGGAAGAGAGACATTCAGAGTGGACCTTCTACAAGCACTACTACTAGCACTACTAACAACATAGAAACAATACTTCAAAAAAATTCAAATGAGATGATTTCCATGAAAAGGAAAATGGGTAAGCCAACTTCTTTTCAACAACCCTATCAAGATATATCCAAAAACCAACATGAAGGAAAGACAATACAATTACCAACTATTCAGAAAAGGCTTTCCATTGAGGAATCTCCTAAGAAACAAAGCATGTGCATATTCCACTTAAGAGTAGATCATGATAGAAACTCTTTCCCTAAAATAAATAGATACAAATTGATGAATGCAAACAATGAGCTAAAATTAGAATATCCAAAAAGTGAAGATGATTATACTCTTGGTGACTTTGGAAAATTTTAGTTTGAGTATGAATTAGATTCAAATAGAGGAGGTGACTATTTTTCCACTTTGTATGGAGTACAAATGATCATAACCACAAGAAGCCAAAAGAAAAAAAATCCAGCGAGCTCAGTTCATGTCCAGAACATTACTTCTTCTACTTCACTAGCCATGGCTAGTACTTCTACCCCCTCCACCTCAAAGAGAGAGCTATCAAAATCAGAGTGAAGTGGTAAGTTCGATTCTTCATTTGATATTATTTAGTATTGTAAAGATTCCCATATTCAAGTGTCTCCTCTAGAATACTTAAAATCTAATTCTGTTGAATTGCAAAAGCTAGTTGACTATTGTAGAGGTGAGACTAGTAATCAAACTCAACCAAATATCAATACTACTAGTAATAATAGGCCTAGAATTAGTGCATGTCTCACTACTAAATAAGAAACAATCTTACCGATGATATTCAATGAAGAAAAATCTTCAATCCTAGCTACCTCTCCTAGCCAACAACCAGATCCATTTTATGTGTCTCTATATGTAAATGGTCACAAGATAAGTAATTGCATAATTGACTCAGATGCATCAGATAATGTCATCTCTTCTACTATTTCTTGTGCCTTAGGATTACTCTTAACCAATACCTTTGGGCATTGTTATTGTATGGATGCAAAACAAGTTCCCCTAATAGATCAAGTAAGTGATGCCCAAGTAGCCTTAGTTGCACATCCAACAAATAAAATGAAATTAACTATCCTTATTGTAGATATCCCTACTAGTTATGGAATGCTACTAAGTAGTAGTTCTTTTAGGGATATGGAAGGTGAAATCAAACTTGATTTGTCTCATACTATCATTCCTATTCGAAACAAAAATACCAGGCTTGAGCCCAAGGAAAAAGCTAAATTCATTGTGGGAATTATATGATGTTCACTAATTTTAGTACTCTTGAAGAGAAATAAGATCCTCCCAATGATCAAGGAATTTGGATCTTATAATTTGATGGCAATTGTGCAATTGATTTATCAAGAGCAAGTGTGGTGCTCATTTCAACTAAGGGAGAATTGACACAACTAGCATATAAGTTGTAGTTCAAAAACACAAAAAATAATGCAGAATATGAAGCATTACTCTTAGGCAATACTAGTGCAAAGAAAAGAGGGGTGAAAATTCTAAAAGCCCAAGGTGATGTAGAGCTAATAGTAAAACAATTCCAAAGTCAATACACTATCAAAAACCCAAGACATGAATTATAGGAACAGAGTCTGAGATGAAATAGAAGACCTTGATGCCTTTTCTATTCAAGTTGTTCCAAGGGAAAAAAAATGTAAGGGCTGATATGTTAGCTACCTCTTCATCCCTTTTGTTACCTCATTTAGAATTCAAAGATAAGGGATAAAAGGTTGAACTCCTCTTCAGACCTAATATGCTTGATAATTTTGGATCATGACAAGTGTTTAACAATGATAAGAAAATCCATTACTTTCTAGAAGTAACTGAGCCCTTCACTGATGTATACTTTGAAGGGAGTGTTATCCCCTACCAAGAGTTTTCTCTAGACAATAAGAAAGACTTGGAGCTAGGTGTTGAGAAAATAAAAGGTAACAAAATGCCTAGATATGTAATCTCTTTAGAAATATTTTTCAATAGACATGATGCATATATCAAGAGAGAAAGATGCAAGAAAGGTGGAACCTTAGATTATTACAAGGGAATCAATGTAGGCACTGAACTTAAGCCTCAAATGATCAACATTTGTAGTTGTTGTTCAACGAAAGAAACAATCAGAGATAAAACACTACTTTCTAAATATCAAGATGTTTTTGCATGGGGTTATGAAGACTTGAAAACCTTCAAGAATGGGGAATTTAAGCATAAAATTACCCTTAAGCCAGATGTAGTTCCTTTTAGGAAAAAGAAACGTACCTACAACCCAATGATTTTAGATGCCATCTTTAGAGAAATTCATAAAATGTTAGAAGGTAAGATTATTTACCCCATACATCATTCAACATGGATAGCTAATATTGTCCCTATTACGAAGAAAAATGAGGAGATTAGAATCTATTTTGATTTTGGAAATATAAATCAAGCATCTCTCAAAGACAACTATGCTCTCCCCAACATGGATCACTCGCTGAAAACATTGGCATGTTGTTTATGTTGGATGGTTTCTCCAGCTTTAATTAGATTGAATTACACCTTGATGATCAGTTTAAAAAAATGTTCACTGCTCCTTGGGGAACTTTCTCTTACAATAGATTTATCTTTGGGATAATTAATGTTGGATTCACATTTCAAAGAGCCATGAATTCATCCTTTGTAGATTTGAAGGATAAAGTCATTATTTTTTACATAGATGACTTGATAGTTTTCTCTAAAAAAAGAGAAGATCATTTGAGAGATTTGGAGAAAGTGTTGAAGAGATGTAGGAAACATGGACTCTCCATCAACCTTAAGAAGTCTATCTTATGCATAATAGAGGGAAAGTTGTTGGGTCACATAGTTTCTTAAGAAGTCATCAAAATTGACCCTCAACACATCAAAGTCATACAATAGCTCAACCTACTAGAAAGAAAAACTGGAGTTAAATCATTCTTTGGTTAGGTAAATTTCTTAAGGTATTTTGTCCCTAATTTCTCTTAAATTACAAAGTGCATAATTGACATAATGAAGGTAGTCAAAGTTTTAAGTGGAGTTACTCTCAAAGAAAGACCTTTGACGAGATCAAAACTTCTATAGCTCATGTCCCTATCCTAGCTCATCCAGATTATACGAAAGAGTTTATTTTATATTGCTATGCATCAACTCATACATTGTCTACCATACTCATGCAAGAAAACAAGGTATTCCAACACCTATTTCTTTTATGAGCACCCCTCTCAAGGAGCATGAATTGATTTACTCCAAAATGGAAAAACATGCCTATGCTATGGTCAAAGCTCTTAAGAACTTTAGATTCTATGTTTTGTATTCACATTCGATCGTTTAAGTTCTAGATTCAGTAGTCAAAAGTATCTTAACTCAATAATAAATAAGATGCAATTCAAGAGAAGCCTAGATAACCAAAGTCCAAGAGTATTATATTGAGGCAAAACCTACAAAGTTAATCTATGGCAATGTTTTGTGTAAAGAAATTGTAGGAAATCTTGAGATAAGTGAAGAGGAGCAAGTCTTGAGAGTCCTAATGGTTAGTCTCCAAGACCCGTGGTTTTCAAATATTACTTATTTCCTCACTTATGGATAATGCACAAATGGAATGACCTACAAGTAGAGAAGATATCTTAGGACCAAGTCTACCAAGTATGTCATTTATGATGATCAATTGTACAAAATGGAAATTGTTGGTAAATTCCTAAGATGTCTAGATAAGCCTCAACAAGACCAATTTCTCAAAGAGTTCCATGATGAAGCTTGTGGTGGGCATTAATCTTCTAAGATCACAACATATAAAATTTTGAGGAAATTTTATTACTGGCTAGGTATGTTTAAGGATGCCTACAAATGGGTAGCCGAATGTTTAAAGTGAAATTTTTTTTCTGGTAAACCTTAGTTGGCTACCTTGCCTCTAAGACCAGTAGTCATAGATGTTAGTTTGTGGTGAATGATCAAGGAAGTACTGTAATTATTATTTCTCTCCATGATTAAATCCTAACAAGTGGTATTAGAGCCAGGTTATTTTTCACTTATCCTCTATAGGAAAGTCTCACAGTTGAATGGGCATCTCACAATTGAGTGGGAGTGATAATAGATGAGGGTAAACTGAGGGTTGAAAAGTTTAATGGGTAGAAATTTTAGTTATGGAAGATGAAAATGGAAGACTATCTTTATCAGAAGGACTTATGGAAGTCATTGGAAGGAAAAATCAAGAATTAGGGATCTACGACAAATGATGACTGGGATCTTTTATGCCTGACATCATCAATGGCATTTAATATTTAAAAAGAAAAGATGATAGAAGAGTTGATGAAAACCATAGAAAAATTGTATGAAAATCCCTCCACTTCAAACAAGGTATTTCTCATGAAGCATTTATTTAATATGAAGATGGTAGAAGGTGGATCTATTGCAGATCATTTAAATGAGTTTAATACTATTACTAGCTAGTTATCTTCTATGGGTATTAATTTTGATGAAGAGATTAGGGCTCTCTTGATTTTGTGTTCTTTACCTGAAAGTTGGAATGGCTTGGTAATGGCTATCATCAATTCCATTTTTGGATCTAATACTCTAAAATATGATGATGAGATCGGTGTTATTTTGAGTGAGGAAACTTGTACGAAAACCTTAGCCAAGTCTACATCTGGAAGTTCTTTGAATGCACAAGGTTGAGGTAGAATGACTGAGAAAGGAAATAATTTTTGAAGTCATGGGAAATCAAGAGGAAAGTCAGAAGGGAAGAGGTCTCAATCAAGAGGACCAAATGACTACTGGTACTATGGGAAACTAGGGCATAAGAAGGATTGTTGGATATGAAAGAAAAATGAAGGGAAAAACAAAGATGGAGACAAGGAGGCAAATGTGGTAATTAACAAATCTAAAGAGGATGATTTGCTTCTATCTTTAGAAAGTGTTGATGATTCCTAGGCTTTAGATTTTGGTGCTTCATTTTATGTTACACCTCATCGAGGTTATTTTATTAATTATGTCTAAGGGGATTTTGGTCTTGTTTATTTGTGGGATAATGAACCCTGCCATATTGTCTAAAAGGGAAAAGTTAAGATTAAGTTGCAAAATTAGAATCATTGGCTACTACATGAGGTAAGACGTGTTCCAAGGTTGAATAGGAATTTAATGTTAGCAGGGCAACTCAGTGATGAGGGTTGTGTGGTTACTTTTAATAATAAAAATTGGAAGGTTTCAAAAGGTTCCCTTGTAGTAGCAAGAGGTGTGAAAGTAGGCACCTTATATCTTTGTATAGGTTATATTTCTCCTTCTACTTTAATTGTTTTAGAGAAAAATGAATGTTCAACAACCATTGGTGCTTTTGAGCTAGAAGAACAAAAAGTTGTTGTAGATTCTAATACAATGTTGTGGCACAACAAACTTGGGCACATGAGTGAGAAAGCTATGAAAGTACTTCATTCAAAGAAAGTTTTACTAGGTTTGAAATGTTTTAATATGGATTTTTTTGAAAGTTGTGTGTATGGAAAAAAAAAGAGAGTGAGTTTTGTAAAGACTAGGAAGGAAAATAGAAGTGAGAAATTAGAGCTTGTGCATATAGATGTATGGGGACTAGCTCATGTATCTTCCCTTGGTGTCTCTCATTATTATGTTATATTTATTGATGATGCAACTAGAAAAGTATGGATTTATTTTCTTAGATAGAAATATGATGTATTTCAAACCTTTAAGAAATGGAAATGCTTGGTTGAAAATGAGACTAGTAAAAAATTAAAATGTCTCAAATCTAATAATGGTGGTGAGTATTGCAATCATGAATTTGAATATTATTGCTCCACAAATGGTATTCATAGATAAAAAGCTATTCCAAGGACTCCACAATAAAATGGAGTGGCTAAAAGCATGAACATGACTATAATGGAGTGTGCAAGGAGCATGAGGTTGCATGCTAGGTTGCCCATAAACATGTAGGAAGAGGCTATTAATAATATAGTATAATTGATTAATAGAGGCCCCTCTACTCCTTTGGGCTATGGTATTCTAGTGGAAGCATGGACTAGTAAGAAGGTGAATTATTCTTTTCTCAAAATCTTCGGTTGTGAAGCAATAGCTCATATAGATTCTGAAAATAGAACTAAGCTAGAAGCTAAGTCAAAGAAATGTGTATTTTTTGGATATGGTATTGATGAATTTGGTTATAAGCTTTGGGATTTTGAAAATCATAACATTGTAAGAAGTAAGGATGTCATATTCAATGAGAAAGTGTTGTACAAAGATCTATTGCAACAACATGAGAACAAAGAAGATGATTATGTAGTGTTGGATGATACTCCAAAAGATGATGTTCCATCCATTCCTCATCATGTGTAAAAATCACAACAAAAAATACCACACACACTAATGGATGTTAGACAGTCAACAAGGCTAATTAGACCTCAATAAAGATTTTCTCCCTCTTTGTATTTTGTTTTACTAACTGATGCTAGTGAACTTGAATATTATGATGACCCTATGCAGGTGGATAGTAAGATTCAATGGGAGTCTGCAATGAAAGATGAAATGGACTCTTTGCTGAAAATTAAGACATAGGATTTATGCAAGTTTCCTATAGGTAAAAGGGATTTACAGAATAAATGGGTTTACACGTTGAAAGAAGAGGATGGAGGTAAGAAAATATTTAAAGCTAGGTTAGTTGTAAAAGAATTTGTGTAGAAAAAAGGCATTGATTTTGATGAGATATTCTCTCATGTTGTTAAAATGACTTCTATTCACACTATTTTAAGTATTGTGGCTACTAAAGATTTGCATTTGGAGTAGCTTGATGTTAAAACAACCTTTCTTCATGGTGATTTAGATGAAGAGATCTATATGGCATAGCCACAAGGATTTGAGGTCAAAGGTAAGAAGAACTTAGTGTGCAGATTGAAGAAAAGTTTATATGGCTTGAAGGAAGCACCTCGGAAATGGCATATGAAATTTGATAGTTTTAAGCATCAGCATGATATATTAGGTGTCATTAATATCATTATCATTATTTTGAGAGGTTGGATGATGATGGCTTCATTATTTTATGTTTATATGTTGATGATATGCTTGTAGTTGGGTCTAATATGGATCACATTAAGGGGATGAAATGCTAATTAGCACATACATTTTCTATAAAAGATATGGGGACATCAAAAAAAATCCTTGGTATGAAGATTTGTAGAGATGAGAAGAATAATAAATTGACTTTATCTCAGCTTGATTGTATTGAGAAGGTGTTGCTACATTTCTCTATGGAGAATGCTAAAGCTGTCAACACACCTTTACTTGGTAATTTGAAGCTAACTAAGGAGATGTGTCCAAAGACACAAAAAGAGGATGATAAGATGTCCAAGATACCCTATGTGTTAGCTGTAGGAAGCTTGATGTATTCTACAGTATGTACAAGACTAGATATTACACATGTAGTTGGAGTCAGTAGTAGATATATGAGACTAAGTATTGGAATGCAATCGAATAGATTCTCAAATATTTGAGAGGAACATCCAGTAAGTGTTTACACTTTAGGGAATCTACTACTGATTTATAGGGATATGTTGACTTAGATTTGGTAGGGGATATTGATACTAGGTGGAATACTACTAGTTATTTATTTACTATTGGTGGAGCACCAGTGAGATGAGTTTGTAGGTTACAGAAGGTTAATGCTTTATCCACTACAAAGCTAGAGTATGTTTCTGGTATAGAGGAAACCAAGGAGATTATATGGCTTTAGTTCTTCCTAGAAGAATTGGGATGCCCTTAGAGGGATAATTATTTTTTTACAAATAGTTAGAGTGCCATTCATCTTGCAAAGAATTTAGCTTTGCATTCAAAGACAAAACACATACAGTTTTGGATGATGGACAGTTAAAGCTAGAGAAGATACATACAAATGACAATCCAAAAGATATGTTTACAAAGGTAGTGACAAGGGAGAAGCTAAATTCATCTTCAGCTTTGGTTGATATTCTAGAATAAACAAAATAAAAGAACAACAAAGTCTATGGTGGTTTGATCTAGTGGGAGACCCATGTGGTAGTAGTTTTGGTATAGGATCAATCTCCAAGTGGAAGATTGTTGTCTATTGTGGAGTTTGATCAGCCCCCAAGTAGGAGATTGTTAGTTTGTGGTGGTTGATTAGGGAAGTACTGTACATACAAAAAAATTTTGGGCTACTATTCACCAATTGGCTATTATTTATTTGCCAATTTATGGTTGACATGTTGTAAATAATTTTAACCCTAAAGTGTTAAAATACTTGTATAAAAGGGCTTAGGGTTAGGGATTTTTTGATAAGGTGTGATGTAAAAATTACTTCTTGCAATGGTATTGAGTTGTAAGGGATTATAGATTATAATCAGGCTGTAATCACTGAATCATAATAATATTGGACTTCATATTTCATGGACATAGCAAAGGGTTTGGGTGGACCATGTTAACTCTTGGTGTCTTGTGCTCTCTTCTATGTGATCTATTGCTTTTTGATATTGTTTATATTTGCATGTAATTTTTATTTCTATCTATGGTTAAATCCTAACAATAGATGGCCCCTTTCAGCAATGGGGAATTGATTTTATTGGCCCAATGAAGTCCCCTTCATCTGTAGGACATCTATACATAATCACTTCTACATACTACTTTACTAAGAGGGTGGACTAAGCTAAGCCTACTAGAACAACCACCTCCCAAGTTGTCTATGAATTCATTAGAGAAAATATCGTTGTAAGATTTGGTGTCCCACTAAAACTGGTTATGGGCAATGCTACATATTTTTATTTAGAAATTTATCTTTACTTATGTTATGATAAAAATATCCACCTTAGTCATTCTTCATATTATTTCCCTCAGGGAAATGGTTAAGAAGAATCAAGCAACAACAATTTGGTCAATATCATAAGAAAGCTTATCTCTGACAACCAAAAGGATTGACACAAGAAGCTATATGAATCTCTTTGGGTAGATAGAGTAACACCTAAGAAGGCCATTAATATTTCTTGATTTCAGCTAGTATACCCTCCCCTTGGAGTTATTAGTCTATAGGTTGCAACAAACAATTGAAGATCCTACATTTCAAACTACTTTAGAAAAAAGTGAATTATGTAAATAACCAAGTTGGAAGAGGAGTGTGAAAATCTAGTTAACCACATCACAAAGAATCATAAGCATGTGAAGAGATTCTTTGACAAAAGAGAAAGGCCAAGAAGGTCCATGGAAAATGATATGGTCCTACTATGGGAAAAGAGATGAGAACCCAAAGGCATGCATAAAAAATTTGACTCTCTTTGGAAAGGTTCTTTTGGAATTGTGTGAGTAAATCAAAATAACTCCTTCATACTAGCCTATCTCACTAGTGAGGTTCTTCCATTTTCCTACAATGGCAAAGACCTGAAGTTGTATTAGTTAAATAATTGAAAGAAGGTAACCGCTGCAATTAAAGTTAGCTTAGGTAGTTTTCCTTTCTGCCACATGCTCAAGTTTAGTTTAATGATTTTCTAGTGTAGTTTCCTTTCTGTTGTGTGCACTTTGTTGGTTAGCATCCCATAGAGAAAATTCTATTGGCATCTCCAGGTGTATTTAAAGGTTGATTCATGATGAGAGGATCAGAAGAACAAAGATCTACAATCATGAAACTCTCAGAGTACCAGTCTGAAGTCAAAAAAATTTGTTTGTGTAGAGAAAAAAAAGTTCCATCAATCTAAGTGCTTCCCCTTGGAAGGGAATGTCTTTGAGTTCATTTCCAAAGCAATGTTAGGAAAAGAAGAGAAATATTTCTAGTTGTTCAAATATTTAGAAAGCATATGCTTCAATGATACTTTCTGTCTAAAAGAAAATATGGAGTTTCTATTCTAGAAGATAAAAAAATGTGGAAATACTAAATCTAGATGTGAAGACATTCTTTTGAAATGCCACAAAGTTGTTTCTAATTGAGTATTTCATGAAGCATGAACCCGATTAAAGAAGATAATAGTCCAAGTCCTCAAGGTAGAAAGTTCATTTTGTGGCTTCTCCAAGGAATGAGATAAATACAAAGGAAATTTTTCTGTAGAAAAGAAAGCAATAGGGTATCTAGGGAATCAAAGGAATATTGCTCATGATGTAGTCTTGAATCAAAGCAAAAGATAATGATTCCTTCACAATGAGGCTATACCAACAATTGCAGGGGTACCCATAGAAAAAATTTTCACTAGAAGCCATATTAGTGGTCAGCCAGTTTGGATGTTGTTTTATTCAATTTTTTCATCTTTTTCCTACCCAAGGATTGGTGCATTCGATGGCTTCCTAAAGAGGCTCCCCAAATATCTTGAAGATAAGGTAGTTCTTGTTGAGTTGTGTAGACAAATACTAGAGGTGAACACTTTATGTTAAAATGTGAAGAAGATAGTCAAGATCCCCTTTCTAATAGTGGTTGTACCTTATTCTTGTGCCTAAATATATGATGCACAAAATTTAATTAAAGCCTTTGAGAGTAGAATTAAATTGATTGATTATGAGATGATAAGACCCTATTAACTTTGTAAAAGATCATCTAAAGATAGGGTATGCATAGGCATGTTCCAAACATTAAAGACTATTGGGCTGAGTGTTATAACAAATACCAAACTAGAGAAAGATACTAGTCCAAATTGACAATAGATGAAATTAAGTTGTATAATGACACTATTGATGTTAGTGATTTTGTAGATGAAAACTCTTACATACATCACTCAACATACAAGCACATAAAGAACACTCCTATAGTTTCAACACTACCCGAAGGACCTGTTATAGACATGATGGAAGTCTTGATATGTGGTATCATCAAGAGGATGGAAAAATGTATGGAGTGGACCAAATCAAGGAAGAAGAGAACTAGAACCACAAGTTCTACTGGTGGAGTAGCTTCTAGGACAACCCAATCTATTTTTCCTACATCCATTATTGCTACTACATCAACATTAGCCAAATCAACATAATATGGCAGTGGAGCAGGAGACAAACCTCCTAAGAAGAACATTCAAATTACTCTAAGTTGTGGAGGAGGATCTCTACAAGATAAGGGAAAGGTTGGAGATGAAGAGAAAGATAAAGGCAAAAAGAAGGAGAAGGAGAAACCAGTAACAAGGGCCTCATCCCCTATGCTAGTCACTAACCTTGATGGTGATAATAACCCTCTGGATGGACAAGAGTAGGAAGCATCCCAACAAGGTGATACTCTAGCCCTCTCTATTACTAAGGAAGATTATTTTCCTTTTTCTAGATAAAATAAGATGACACATCTAGTTGCGAGGAATCTTTTTGATCCTATGGCTTTGTACTCAACACTTAATGTCTTATGAATTGAATCTTGGTTGGAAGATAATATTGATTAGAAGAAGAGAATATGTGAGGAAAGTGCTCCATCTAAGGATCTTATTGTATAAGAAACTTCAACTCAGCCATCATCAAATAAGGCAAAGAAGTAGAAGACTATAGTAGCATTAGCCACAAATTCTTCTATTAGTCATATGCTGATGGAGATCGTAGAATCTCAAAAGGAGGGAAAATTTCATGAGCTAACTCCTAACAATTTTTAGATTAAAATGATTGACATAGGCATTCTAGTGCATCATTTTATAGCCAATATCTAGAAATCAAAAAATGTGAAAATTGAGGATATTATATTGGAGGAGTGAAGGTCAGGAAAGGTGGTACTCAAAGCCTCAAATAAGGAGGTGATGGATTACATCATAGCTATACTTGGGAATACCTCTACAAGTACATTTGACCCAACTATAGAGGAGAACAAGAACTTTCTATTTAATCTATAGTAGGAGAGGTGATTTGGTCAAATTGGCCATGCCTAGATTGATGAAATAAAGGCCAAAGGTCCCCCTCTCTTTGAGAACCTTGGGAATATATTGTTGGGCATTGAAAAATTGAGAGAAGCAATATTAAGCCACTAGACTTTGATACACAAAGCATTAGACAGCTTAATAGAGTAATTGGCCTTGTTACAAGAGGTGATTGACATGAAGACTAATGTTGTTGTGACCCATGGGATACTCAAGATAGGCCAAGAACCATTGCTTCATTAGAAGCAATCATTGGAATTCAAAATTAAGAGCTCAGTGCATGAGCTAAAGGATGCATATGATTTAGTGAAGAAAGTAATGGATTAGATATTTGAACATTTAAAGGTGTTGTACACTAAATCATATGTCACCAATAATGACCAATTAGTAGACATCGAACAAATGAAAACTAATTTTTTGGTATTTGTAAAAGAGGCTACTAACCCATCAAATTCCCAAGTGGAAAATATTATGGAACTCTCAGTAGTGGATTGTGTTTTTAATTGTGCAATGGAGAAAGTCCAATCAAAGATCTCTAGAGCTAAAGAATTGATGAAAATGCATAATTATTGGATGATTAAAGCTGACAACATTCTAATTCCAAGTGTCCATGAGCTAAAGAGTATAACTGATGCAATGAAGGCATATACAGCCAAGGCTTTAACTCCAAAGAAAAATAGATATTCTGATAGAGGATTACACTCTTCCTACAAAAATATGAAAAGTGTTACCTCTTCTCTCTTGCCCACTTTCTGAAATTATAGCCATATTTGGCATTCTCCTTGTAGGATAAAGTTTTGTAATAGATGAAAAATCTAGTCAATCCTATTTTTAAAATGTTTAAATATGCTCTGTTGAGTAATCATGAAATGTAACAGGCCAATTCCAAAAGGGCCTATAAATGTAACCTTTTGAGAAGTAAATAAGATCAATAAAATTTTCATGTGGGTAAACTCATGTAGCTGGGACTACTATGTGAGATGTTATTCCCATGTTTTGATTCTATCATTCATGTTAGTGTCGTTTAGTTCTTGTATTATGGTTGCAATGAAATGTGTTGTCAATGAAAACTATGGGATTGGAAATGAACTAGGTTTTGTTTCTTTTTTTTCAGTGGTTATATGCTTTATTTCCCTTATTTACAATATTATCTAATTTCCTCTATTCTATACAAGTTATTTCATGTACATCTTCATGGATATGAGGGAAGTTTGGGGTCTAGTTAATGTAATCCACTAAGTGAGAAGCAAGCAGTTGTTGTGAAATCTTAGTCATTTGGGAAATCTAGGTATTGCTTAGTTGATCGTACTTTCTCTTCTTATGTAGTATGTAGTAATAGATAGTCTTACATTGTTGCATCTTGCATTCAATAGATTGGATAGACTCCATTTAGGTGTTAGAATAACTTAAACTGACTCATGTGCATTCATAACTATGGAGATTTGTGAATCATCATCTAAAATTTGTTTGGATTGTTTAAAGTTTTGGGCAATTTGGTCATACCTATTCTTCTCTCTATTTAAGAGCACACCCCTAAGTCTTATTGATCTACTAAAAAAAATATTCATTGCAAATATTTTCATACAAGGAAGCTTTACCTTTTCAATTCAGAGGTCCTTGATAGAATACTTACATTGACCCATCATATTGTTAACTACTTTGTCTTTCACCAAATTGGTACATTAAGAGTCAGGGTGTAAAACCAAATCAAGGAAGACAAACTGTTAGCCAACATTGTACAATCAATGCAAAGTTCAATTTGAAAATATTTAAAGGATGTAAACTAGATTTTGTGTACCATTCGATCGTGTGAATAATTAATAAGCAATTGAGAGGGAAAAGACAACAAATTGAAAGATTTTTCAAGAACTAAACCTAGAAAGCCCTAGTTACACGATTACTAGCTATTTTGTAATATTTTCAAAGTCCTTGAATTAAATAAAGATGGAAAATTCCACTAGATTTTATATAAGTGAGAGGCCATGGTACAAATTCAAGAATCAACTATTTGTATCTTTAATGGATGATCCTTCAGGAGAAGTTTTGCAAGTTTCAGATAACATATTGCATGCGAAAGATATTAGGTCATATATACAATTTAAGTTTGATAATATTTGTGATAATGAAATTTAGAAGGACCTAGAGTTTTTTTGAAATGGAAACCTATCCCTAAAGAAAGAATTTGGTCACTTGAAGGATATGTATATTGTGAATAATATGTTCAACATGGACTTTGACAATCACAAATGTAGTAGAATTATTTTTAGAAAAATACATGAATGAATGTTCTGGGTGAGAGATATCCCTATAGTGATTGAAAATAACAAGATTCACAAGGTCATGTATCTATGGAATGAAGGAAACAACCTAGTGAATTTTGAAGAATGTAAAGAAATCAGTAGAGACCAATTTGAAAACCAAATCTGATGGAAGAAACATGAGGATTGATCATATAGTTGAGACATATGTATGTTGGAAATATTCTAGACTATGCTAAGTTTTTGAGATGAGATCAGTAACTTCTAAAACTTCTACAATTTCAACTCTTAATCCAACAATATAATTAGCATTTAATCCTTCTCATATAATATGATCTAATTGCATGCATAAGAAACTGAAAACATGAAAGCATTCATAACACTTTGACACAAAGATTTGGCAACCCAAAAACCTTCCAAATAGAAAGTAAAATTGGGGTGGGGATGATACCCACAAGCTTTAGAACTACAGTATAAAGTTGGCCTGTTAAGGCTTACATTGATCACTTCTGATGATCTGCCCTGTTAGGAGCAATAAGGACTGCTAGGTCCACCTTGTGAAAGAATTTACAAACATACAATGAAGTATGCACTTGGTAAAGAGATTTATAAAAGATTGTTAGGTCTACCTTGTTAAAGGATTTGACTGATCCACTTGTTAGGATGAAATAGTAGTTGATCTCTAATTTGCAACTTGGTTTGTTAAATGAGATTCCTTTATGTACTAATCACCTTGCTATGATAGATATGTCTTTGCTGCTCCTTATATTGTTGTAGCCTTTGTAATTTTCTCTTTTCTAATCTTTTCTGATTATATTCAATTACACTGCATTCACATACACACTTCTTCATACATGGATACAATACAATTTATTACATATATAACAATCCAATTATACAATTACAAAGTCAACCACAATACAAGTTTACACAAATATCACAAAGTCGGCTCAAGTTTAGATGCTCAAGCTCTAAAGACTGACTTGGTGAGGTTTTGATAAATGACATCCACTGTCAATGCCCAAAATCATCATACACTTGGTAGACATAGAAGCTTGGTTCATATTGATCACTTTCAAGTAGTTCTAAACTCAGTCTGCACTAGTGACTCGATAGATATTGTAAAACTCATCATATAAACTCAATCACTTGTTTACCTCTGCATAGCTCAGTAAACACTATCACCTTGAGTTTGGTATAAACTAAGTCACTTGGTTAACATTGAGTAACTCAGTTAACATTGGAATCAAATCACCTGCAAACTCGATGAATACTGCACAGCTCAGTTTGCACTAGTAAACTCGGCATACACTAAGATGCAGGGTTTACACTATTGATCTTTACTATAACCATAACTACTCAGTAAACACTAGAATTTGTCAAAAGGACTCACTAGCAACTATAGAACTCAGCAACAACTTAAATGCTTGGAAAACACTATTAACTATACAATAAGCTTGGTAGCTATTGACAATCTAAATAAGTGTGTGTCACTAATAACAAACTTGACTGATATGTCAATAATCTCCCCCTTTGGCATTAGTGATAAAACACTTATTAGACAAAGCTAAATTCAAAAAGTTTCTTGAATTCCTTTTATTCATCACCTTGTGATTCTAGCTCGATAGAGTATATTGTTTTTGAGATTTTTTAAAATTTATTTTGTAAGGTATATATCTGTACATGTACATGGTTCTTTCATACAATATACTATAAATCTTTTTTCTATATACAACATATCTTTATCCCCTATTGTTTTTACAACTTATTACATTGTCTCCCCCATAACTTATATCTTTCTCCCCCTTTTTAACATTAATGCCAAAGATTTATTCTATTTACATAGTAATGCCAAAATGAGATAAAAATTCAAAATGTACCTTGAGAATGATTGCCAAAGTTTTATAACAATTGTCTTGCAGGAGCTTACATGTGTGAAGTTCAATTTGTACTTTTTCTAACAATTCTATCATATGGTCTACTATGGATAAGTTATTGTCATGGATGAGAGCTTTTGAATGTATAATGTGCTTCTGCAGTGCATCCATGTTGGGAAGAATCATGTTCTATATATCTACCAAAGTAGATCTAATCCTTACTTCTTCTCTAAGTAGTTCTGCTTGCATATCTGTCAAAAATGTTATCTTCTTGAAGTGTGCAAAGCTTGAACTAGGGTCAAGTTGCAACTGTTGAGCATTAGCTTTAAGATCTTTATCTATTTTGGACAATTTGTCCTTTATTTCCTTGATAAAATTAGAAACATTACATAGCTTACCAAAGAGTGATGATACATTTGTACAAGATGCTTCCAAAGAGCCAAAAATTGTAGAAATTTCTACTTGATAAATAGCTATTTGTTGAGCAATGTGCTCCAACACTTTGTTATCATACTTCTTTTTTGCCTTCTACACTAGCTTATCCTACCCATCAGTATGTTCATTAAACTTCTAAACTACCTCTGCTAGCTAAAATAAAATTGGTTGTGAAGAATAAACCTCAATACCTATGGCCTCTACCAAAAATTTCTTTGCATCCTCAATAATTTTGAATTCCTTATCTCTTTCCTCTCTTAATTTTTGTTTTTTGGCCTTCTTCTGGAGGAGTTCATCAAATGATTGCAATTGATCTGGAGTGAGCTTGGAAATGTCCCAATTTGGGATTACAATTTCCTCATCTAAATCTATTTCTTCATCCATCTCTTTTCCTTTACCCAAAAAATTTGTGCTTGGTTGAACCTCGGTCTCAACTATCCTTGCACTTATTACTTGTGTGCCCAAAATAGAAATAATTGTAGACATACTAAGACTAGTTGTAAGAAGTGATATTGCACTTATTTAATGAATATTAATAGAAATAATTGAAGAATCCAAAATTGATGTGCTCAAAACTAAAGTAGCCAACTCGGTAGAAGAGAGAAGAGTCTATAGCTTAGTAGATGAAGTGGAGGTCACTTCAGTCAATGATGTGTTGAGTTGAGTAGGAGCAAGGAGTGATTGGACATTTGTATTCACACTAGTAGTCATAATCAAACTTGTTGGGGCTATCTCTATGCTTGATGTTGTCATTGGTTTTCTTGGAGAGTGAGGAAGTGAGGCAATGACTATAGCAGCTATCTTAACTGGATTATTTTCCTCATTATCTTGCTTTCCTTCCTCAGTAGACTCTTTCCCTTTTTCCTCTTCATCATCAATATTTTCAAAATGAGTTCCTTCTTCATTATTTTCCTCTTCATCATCATCATCTTTTACATCAACTAGAAAATCACTTGGTTTATGTAACAGATAGATATTTTTCCAATTTTTTGTTGCATTCCTTACAACATGTTCAATATCTTTCATCAAAATCAGGCAAGTGTTGAACTTTAGAGTCAATTTTTCTTCATTTTCCTTTAGTGACTCTTTTATCTCTACATCTAATATGCTCGGTATAAGCTACCTCAAATTTTTCCATATATTTCTTTGACAATTTTCATGGAAAATTCCCATCTTGGCTTGATTTTCTCCAATAAATCATTAGGAATCTAAGAAGAAAGCTAGTCTAGTGAGTACTTCCATTTACCCATCTTGTGCATCACCAAATCTTCTATCTACTTCTACTCTTTAGCTATCCTAATTTCATACTTTAATGACTAAAAATTTGTTATACCAACTCTTGCTTCCAGATCTTTAAATCTATCTTGTAAGGTGGGTGGAGGTTTTTTGAATATAATATCTCCTCCATCCTTGTCATATTTCTTCCTAGAGGATCTTCTTGTAAATACTATAGTGGATGGCTTTGGTGACTTAGTGATAATTATCTTTCCCTTTTTCCTTAATGGTTCTTCTTCCTCAGATTCTTCCACATCCTCTGCTTCCTTATCCTTTGCTTCCTCATTCTCACCTTTTCCCTCGGTCAACAAAAGGGTAGAACTTGTTTTCAATTTTGCAATTATTTTCTTTCCTTTGTTAATCGCCTGAGGGAGCTTTATTTCAAGTTCAACCCTAGCTTTGGCTTCATCATATGTACCAAAATATGTTTCCTTAGGATCAACTAGTTCATTGAAAAGTGTATCAATGATATCTTTAGTTTCATCAATATTGACCACATATCCAAGAGGTTTCACCCATGCTATTCTAGGCTTAATTGCCTGAATGTATACTTTGTCACTATCCACCATGAAACACACATCATTCTTATAATCTTCAACAAGTTTCTTGGGGATTCAGTATCTATTGTTCATTTTCTCCTTGACTGAATCAAAATAGTTGTCCATAATACTATTATAGTTTTCACCCATTTCAGCAATATACTCATTTATCTGATATAGCACAAGTACATCTTTTCTCCAAACAATAGTGCCTTTTGAAGGAAAAATTTTTGAACATAAAGGAATAGAAAAGTTAATAGGGAGCCAACCATACATGGATTATTCTTTGATGTCCTGATGCTTTCCATATTGTTGTTGAACTATCTCAGTAGTAACTCGACAAGGTTGAAAGATAAATTGTTCTTTACTACCTTGTAGGCCAAGTTCATAGCTTCACATGACACATTGTTAAGCCTACTAGAGTTGTATATCTTATGCACAATGATGTGGATACTAAATTTTAACTCTATGTTTGAGACACTACTATCTTCATTCCTTTTTTGTCCCATTTTGCTAGGGTTTTCTTTTCAAGTTTCACCCGACCTAGAGTTTTGGTCCTTTTGGCTTTGGCTAGCATTGGGAGATGAGTGATTTGATGAATAATCTTCTTTGTGATCAATACTGGTTGCTCCAACTACAACTGTCCATTATGCACCCAAATAAGGATAAAACTAATCCATTTGACTTGGAATTTATGGGGCATGTGAGGGATGTGAGTTAACCCTTTAGTTTCCAAATGTTAGTGCTTAGGTTTCAAAACTCCATTTACACATAGCTTATACATGGCATCATCCATTTCCAAAGTACCAATCTCTTGAATAACACATTTAAAATGAGTGTGAATATTATTGACCAACAGTACCTTCAGAGGGATTTGTGACTACGCTTCACTTGGATCTAGGGTTTTGGCAATTATAGGAGTGAGTTTGAAGTCCAGTGCCTTCCATTCCACTCCATGAACCAACATGTTTGATCCTTGCTTTGCCTTGCTACTGCTGGATGCCATCTTCACTTAGTAGGGTTTGAGAGAATTCAAAATCTTTCACTGATAATTCACTCAAATTTATTGGATACTCTGAATATTGCACTTCACAGTAGCTCTCAAAAATTTCACAGTAAAAATGACTTTGATTCCATGCATTTTGTCAAAACTTTTCCATAAATGCTTCAGTACAAAAGGTAGATCGATTGACATCATGTTGATAGACTGTCATCTAGTACTTTGCATTTAACACGCGAAAAAGTCTTCATGACTCAGTAACCATATGCATCTTCATTACTCCTGACCTTGCTCGGTAGAGTTTGTGACCCAACCTCACTTGATAAAGAAGGTAACTTGGTAGACACTAGTACTCGGTGATCCCTTTGTATCCTGAATATAGTTTTGGATCATTTTATTCTTTCAATCAATAACTCTTTTGGATGTCTTCTTTGGTAGCATAGTCCCATTTTCTCCTTTGAGAACTTAAGTAGAAATGGTGGAGTCACTCAATTCTTGAGTGACTTGATCATCATTACTTGGACTTGTATCCTTGGTAGATTTTGGAACCCATTGTTGTCTCATTTGTTTTTGGATGTTATTAGCTTTTGCCTTCTTCTCATCTTCAATTCTACTAGTATTCATATAGTTCTTGGCAAAATGGACAAGTTTTGTACAAATCAAACATCTTTTAGTAGTATCTCTTTTTCTCAAATGATGCTTTACACAATTCATTCCACTGTGTCCAAATTCTCTACAATAATGACATTTGCACTAGGTGTTGTAGTCCCAACCAAATATTGCTTTCACAATTTGTTCTATTAGATTCAATATCTTAGCTTTGCATTTTGATGACTTGTGTCCATGTTTCTTGCATTTGTGACATTTTCCTTCAAATCTTGGTTTCTTTTTGCATTCATTAGCCTTATGCCCATGATGATTGCAATTATAGCACTTTCCATTGAATTTTGCTTTTCCATTACTCCAACATTTGTTTGATGCATGACCTATCTTACCACATTGATTGCAAGCAGGTCTCGAATTGTTTTGAGCTCCTTTCTTGATGATTCTCCTTCTTCTATATATCCAATTCTTGCTTTTCCTATTTGTCTATAGAGATTTTTCTCATTCAATTGATTCGTGTTTGCTTGGGATTTCATCATTCTTTCATTGATTTTCCTTTCAGAGTTTAGATCATTTCATAATCTTTCATTGAATTTCCTTTCAAAGTTTAGATCATTTTCTAATCTTTCATTTATTTTCCCTTCAAAGTTTAGATCATTCATAATCTTTCATTTTCAAATCTTAGGCTCATGATTTCCCCATTTGCATTGGAGAGTTGATCAATAAGGTCTTCTTACTGAAGGGATTGGTTCTAGATTTCATTTTTCCTTCCATCTATCTCTTCTTTTATCTTATTCTTTTGCTCCATGACTTCACATAGCCTTAGTGACTAAATTTTGTGTTCTCTTCTTAGTTTTCTTATTTCTTCTTGCAGGGAAACTTTCTTTCCTAGGAGTTCTTTGATTGCTTCATTGGCTTCATCTGAATTGCTTGAATGAAGGTCTTCAATTTCTTCAATGTAGAGATGATCATTCATCTGAATTGCAAGTTCTTTTATTCTTTTTAGGGATTGAAAGAGTTGCTCCTTTTCTTTCTTGAGTTGGGAAATAGCCCTTTCCAAATCTAGATTCTAATTGTCAATAGCTTTGTCAAGTCTGAATATCTCCATGGCCTTGATCTTTGCTCAATCTATTAAACTTTCTCCTAAGAACCACTAAGCTTTGATACCAATTGTTTGAAATATTCTAGACTATGCTAAGTTACTGAGAGGAGAGAGATGAATCAATAACTTCTAAAACTTCTACAATTTCAACTTTTAATCCAACGACCCAATTAGGATTTAATCCTTCTCATATAATCTGATCTAATTGCATGCATAAGAAACTAAAAAAATGAAAGCATTCATAACACTTTGATAAAAAGATTTGGTGACCTAGAAACCTTCCAAATAGAAAATAAAACTAGGGTGGGGATGATACCCACAAGCTTTAGTACTACAGTATAAGGTTGGCCTGTTAAGGCTTACATTGATCACTTCTAATGATCTTCCCTATTAGGAGCAATAAGGACTGCTAGGTTTGACTTGTGGAAATATTTACAAATATACAATTAAGTATGCACTCAATAAAGAGATTTATAAAAGACTATTAGGTCTACCTTGTTAAACGATTTGACTGATCCACCTGTTAGGATGAAATAGTAGTTGATCTTTGATCTGCAACTTGGTTTGCTAAATGAGATTCCTTTATGTACTAATCACCTTGTTGTCTTAGATAGGTCTTTGATTCTCCTTATACTATTGTAGCCTTTGTAATTCACTCTTTTCTAATTATATTCGATTACATTGCATTCACATTCACACTTCTTCATACATGGATATGATACAATTCATTACATATATACCAATCCAATCATACAACTACAAAGTCAGCCACAATGCAAGTTTACACAAATATCACAAAGTTGGTTCAAGTGTAGGCACTCAGGTTATGAAGACTAACTCATTGAGGTTCTGATAAATGGCATCCACTTTCTTAGCATCATTATGCACTTGGTAGACATAGAAGCTTGATAAGTACTGATCACTTTCCAGTAGTCTTGAACTTGGTCTGCACTGGTGACTGTATAGATATTGTGAAACTCATCATATAAATTGAATCACTTGTTTACCTCTGCATAGCTAGGTAAACACTATCACCTTGAGCTCGCTATAAACTGAGTCACTTGGTTAATACTCAGTAACTTAGTTAACATTGGACTCACATCACATTAATTATGAACTAGTTGAACACTATACAGTTCAATTTGCACTAGTAAACTCAACATATACTGAGATGCATGGTTAACATTGTTGATCTTCACTGTAACTGTAACTTCTCAGTAAACACTAGAATTTTTCCAAAGGACTTGGTAGCAACTATAGAAGTTGACAATAATTGAAATGCTTGGAAAACACTATTACTTGTATAATAAACTTAGTAGCTATTTACAATCTGAATAAGTGTGTGTCACTAATAAAAAACTTGACTGATATGTCAACAATGTAAGGGTAATCACAAATATTATTGTATACAACATTAACTATAGTTGAAGATTGAATTTTGTACCTACTGGATTTATCCATGCAACATACTTAATGACAGCTAAGAGAGAAACAATGAATTTGTGTGAGATTATAAAGAAACAACTATTGGATAACGTTGAGATATTGAAGAAAAAAGAATGCAATATTCATATTTGAATCCCTACTAACACATTTATTATTTTATGTAATCTAAAAATTCCCTAGTATGCTAGATAGGGAATGGGACAATTGTCAATGTACCATGAACTTGGTAACACATTACTACAGGAAACCATTAGAAGAAAAGCTAACAATTGAAATATCTAAGATGATGAAGAACTTCCAATCTAAGATGAAGGAAAGATTCAAGAACTCTCCATCATTGGTAGAAAAATAAAAAGATCATATATGTTTCATGGTTGAAACAAATGTTACTTGTATGGAGGCAGTAGGACCAAGAGTCAAATTCATAGACCACATGGGTTACAAAATGAGCAAAGATATAATTGAAGGGTATGTGAAGATCATACTTGAACTAGTGAAGGACATTAACTATCCTAGATGGGGTACCTTCGATGAGAAATTGAAAGTAGTTCATAAAGAAATATACAAGAAGGATATCAAAATAAAAGTTGACCAAAAGATTATTAAATTATTAAGGGAATTTGGAATGACCAGAGAGGAATTCAATGAAATAAAAGGTATAGCCTTAGAGATGAGGAATGTGGTAAAATTGAGGTATTGACATCCACACCTATTTCTATGGTGGACCTTCAAAAGGAGTAATAGTAGCAAGATCTACTTCACAGATACTTACTATTCCTTATGCTATAGTAGCACAATTGCAACCCACTATTGCACATGGCCAAGAAGACTATTGAAGAGGAAGTACATATAGTAAAAGGAAAATTAGTTACTCCTCCAACCAAAATAAAAATAGATAGACTCACTCAGGTTAAACAAGAGATTGAGTCACCTAGTAAGAAGAGGACTAAGAAATTGTTTAGTGGACTTGGAAAGAGAAGAAAGATATTGCAGATGATTGAATCATAACCAAATGATGAAGAAGAAGAGTAAATAGAAGATAGATCAATTGAACAAGTAGTTGGTGAAGCAAGGACATTAGATGGAAAGAAGACCTAGAATCCAAAGGTAGAAAAATTAAATATGAAAATTATTGATAAAGACAATTCCATTCAATTGAATAAGTATTACAAAATGCATATTAATATGGATATACTACAATGAGAGAATGTTGTAGTTAGAAATATGATTGTAAGGAATACAAGGTTTGAAGATATTCAAATAAAGATCATAGAATATATGTATAATAGACTAGTAAATAGGAAAAAAAGAGTTACTATTGAGGACAAAGATATTAGAGAAAATTTGATCAAGAAATTTTGTGAAGTCAATAGTGATGAGGATATGTAGGACATAATGAAAGGTATTGATCCCTTACTTAGAAATAAAATAAGAGTCATTATTTTAATGGGAGGCAATTATGAAGAGGTAAACAAGGAGACAAAAGAATCCATTATTAAATAAATGACTTCTATTGCTAAAGTAAGCACAAAGTTAGGGGGAGCAATTCCCATGTCTATTGAACCAATCACTCCTATACTAGTAGTGATAGAGGTAGAGGATACAAAGATTCCAGACTCACCTCTATAGATCATAACTGATATCAAGTCCATGCAAGTGGACAATACATAGATAGCAATAGATGCTAAGGAAGATCCTTTTAAGGATCTTGGGCCAAACATTGTTGGCAATATTCTTGATTACTCTAGCTCATATGAGGAAGAGGAGAAGAGAAAGAATGAAGAAAATGAAAAAAAGAGAAAAGAAGATGAGAAGAAAGAAGAAGAGAGGAAGGAAAAGAAAAGAACAAAAAATGTAAAGAAAAAGAAAGAAGAAGAAAGAAAGAAAAACAAATAATAAGATATGAAAAAGGAGGAGGAAGAAAAAAGTAAGAAGAAATTAGAAGAATAGAAAAAGGAGAGGAAGAAAATAATGAGAAGGAGAAAGTAGAGAAGAAGAGGAAAGAAGAGTAGAAAAATAAGAAGAGAAGAAGAGGAAAGAAGATGAAGAGGAGAAAAAAAAGGAAGAAGAGGAGGAGAAGAGGAAAGAGGAAGAATAAATCAAAAGGAAGGAAGAAAAGAAGAAGAAAGAGGATGAGGGAAAGAAAAGAGAAGAAGAAAAAAGAGGAGGATAAAATGGAAAGTGCACTTAACACATCTCTCACCCTAGTTGCACTAATAGGTTTAGATGATGATGTTCAAACAAAATTTATATCACCCCTCAACAAGATTATCAACAAGAATAAACAAGTCAAGAGTTTGCAAAAAAATATTATGGATGTAACTGAAAAGTTACTAGGAAAATTGTTAGTGAAATCATTAGATCCTAATCCCAAGGACAAAACCAAAGCTATGATTCAGGAAATTGATGTTGAATTCACAAATTCATCAGAGGTAGTAACAACTCAGGCACAAGCAGAGTATGATTCTTAAATGTTTGACACTTTATGCCAAAACATCAAAACTGATTTGGGAGCTCTTGATGCTTGCATCAAGGAATTGAGTAGGTGTGAAATTGAAGGAAAGAATTTATATGCCAAAGGTGCCATGTATTTTAAATTCACCAAGGATATTGATGAGAAGTTGAAGAAAAAATATGATGAAGTCAAAGCATTGGTCAATCAACTCAGCCAACCTCATGTCAAGATTGAAGGAATTAAAACATAGGTCAACAAGACTTATGATGAAATAAGTCTACTAGAATTCAACAAAGAGAAGATCATCAAAAGGTTCTCACTTATGATACAATACTTACAAGTGAAGGTTAGCACAATTGAGTAGCAATTAGAGGATTGCCTTGTAGTAAAGGCATCATTTGATAAATTTATTTACTTGAACTTGAATACAGTTGAGATTGCATCCTATGGATTATTCACTCTCCTCAATAGATTAGGAGTGAAAGACACATGGGAGAAGAATTTGAAAAGTTGGACAATAAGCTTTTCAGACTATAACTCTCACTTAACAACCTTGACTAGAGGTAAAGAATCAAATTTTGGCATGTATATAAGTCTTGACACCTTTGTCATTGATGTCAAAGGGGGAGAAGAGAACAAGAAAATTGTATAAAGTAATAGTATATACTAAGGGGGGGAAATTATACTTAGTATTATATTGTATTATGAGATATAAGGAAACATGGTTATAAATTAATGATCCACACAATTTTTATTATTTTTAAATTTTATAAAGTTTTGAACACCAGTAGTAAATACATAACATGTAGTACTCCTCCCAGTAAAAATATCCCTTGACAAATATGAGTCAACATATCCCTGTAAATCATTAGTAGAGCCCCTAAAATTTAGACACTTACTAGATGTTCCTCTCAAAAATTTGAAAATCCATCTTACAACATTCCAATGCTCAAGCCTTGGATGACTCATATACCTGCTAACAACTCCCACTACATGTGTAATATTTGGCCTTATACATACCATAACACACATCAAGCTTCCTACAACTAAAGCATAAGGTATCTTGGACATCTTATCCTCCTCTTCTTGTGTCTTTGGACACATCTCATTAGTCAAATTCAAATGACCAAGTAAAGGTGTACTGATAGCTTTGGCATTATCCATAGAGAAACATTGCAACACCTTCACAATATAATCAGCCTGAGATAAAAATAATTTTATGTTCTTCCTATCTCTGTGAATCTTCATACAAAGGATTTGTTTTTTTGCCCCCAAATTCTTTATAGAAAATGCATGTGCTAACTGGCATTTCAGCCCCTTAATGTGATCCATGTTAGACCTAGCTACAAGCATATCATCAACATATAGACATAAAATAATGTAATTCTCATCATCCAACCTCTTAGAATAAACACAATGATCTAAATGACACCTACTATATCTATTCTCATGCATAAAACTGTTAAATTTTAGATACCATTGCCAAGGTATTTGCTTCAAGCCATTCAAACTTTTTTTCAATCTGCACACTAATTTTTTTTTACCCTTGACCTCAAATCCCTATGGTTGTGCCATATATATTTCTTCATCCAAATCACTATGAAGGAAGGTCATTTTAACATCAACCTACTCTAGATGCAAATCTTCAATAGCCACAATACTTAAAATTTGCGAATAGAAGTCATTTTACATTAGGAGAGAATATCTCATCAAAATCAATGCCTTTTTTCTATGCAAATCCTTTTACAACTAACCTAGCTTTAAATATTTTCTTACCTCCATCTTCTTTCAACTTGTAAACCATTTGATTCTATAAAGCTTTTTTACCCATAGGCAACTTGCATAAATCCCAAGTTTTATTTTTTATCAAGGAGTCCATTTCATCTACCATTATAGACTCCCATTGAATCTTAGTATCCACCTACATAGCTTCATCATAAAATTTTGGTTCACCAGTATCAATAAGTAAAATAGAATACAAGGAGGGAAAAAATATTTTTGAAGGTCTAATTAGCTTTGCTGACCATCTACCATTCACTAGTGTGTGTGGTATTTGTTGTTGTGATTGTTGCACATCCTAAGGAATTGCTAGAACATCATCTTTTGGAGTATTATCTAGCACTACATAACCATCTTCTTCTTCTCATGTTGCTGCAACAAATATTTCTACAACACTTTCTCATTGAATATGACATTCCTACTTCTTAAAATTTTATGATTTTCAAAATCCCAAAGCCTATAACCAAAATCATCAATGCCATATCCAAAAAATACACATTTCTTTAAATTATCTTCCAGCTTGGTTCTATTTTCATAATCTATATGAGAAAATGCTTCACAATCAAAGGTCTTGAGAAAAGAATGACTCACCTTCTTACTAGTTCATGATTCCTCTAGAATACCACAACCCAAAGGAGAAGAAGGACCTCTATTAATAAAATATACACTAGTATTGAAAACATCTACCCACATGTTTAAGGGAAACCTTGCCACTCCATTATTGTTCTGTTCATGGATTCAACCTCTCCATTTTCCTGTGGAGTCCTTGGAGCAATTTTATATCTATGAATACCATTAGTGGAGCAATAATCTTCAAATTTATGACTGCAATACTCAACACCATTATAAGATCTAAGACATTTTAGTTTCTTACCAATGTCATTTTCAACCAAGAATTTTCATTTCTTAAAAGTTTAAAAAACATTAGACCTTCGTCTAAGGAAATATATCAATACTTTTCAAGTTGTATCATTAATAAATGTAACATAATAATGAGAGCCACCACGGGAAGATACCTGAGCTGGTCCCCATATATCTATATATGCAAGCTCTAATCTTTCATTTTATTTTCCTTCATAGTCTTCATAAAACTCACTCTCTTTTTTTTTCCATACACACAACTTTTACAGAAATCCATATTGACATATTTTAGACCTGGTAAAACTTTCCTTTCTCACTCATATGCGCAAGTCTATTGTGCCACAATATTATATCAAAATCTATAGCAACTAATTATCCTCACAACTCAATGGCAATAACCCTAAATGTTCATTTTCTCTAAAACAATCAAAGTAGAAGGAACAATATGACCTGTACAAAGATATAAGGTGCCTACTTTCACACCTTTTGCTACTACAAGGGAACATTTTGAAACCTTCTAGTTTTTATCATTAAAAGTAACTACACAACCCTTATCACTGAGTTTCCCTACTAAAATTAAATTCCTACTCAGCCTTGGAACATGTCTTGCCTCATCTAGTAGCCAATGATTTCCATTCTACAACTTGATTTTAACTTTTCCCTTTCCAACAATCTGACAGGGTTCATTATACCCAAAATAAATAAGCCCTTGGACATAATCATTGAAATAACCTCTATGAGTATAGAATGAAATGAAGCACCAGAATCTAAACACATGAATCATCAATACTTTCTATAGAAAGAAGCAAAGCATCCTCTTCAGTTTTGTTACTTACCACATTTGGCTCCTTCTCTCCATCTTTCTTTTCTACTTCATATTTCTTTCAAGTCCATCAATATTTCTTCTTATGCCCTGGTTTCCCATAGTACCAGCAATTGTTTGGTCCTCTCAATTGATACCTCTTCCCCTTTGATTTTTCTCTTGATTTCCCATGATTTCAAAAATTGCTTCCTCTCTCAGTCATTCTACCTCTACTTTGTGCATTTAAAGCACTTCTTGATGTAGATCCACCTAAGGTTTTTCTATGAGTTTCCTCACTAAAAATAACACCGATCACATCATCATATTGTAGGGTATTAGATCTAGAGATAGAATTACTCACAGCCATTACCAAGCCACCGACAAATAACACAAAATTAAGAGAGCCCTAATTTCTTCATCAAAATTAATGCCCCTAGAAGATAATTGAATAGTAACAATGTTAAACTCATTTAAATGATGCACAATAGATCCACCTTCTACCATTTTTTATATTAAATAAATGCTTCATGAGTAATACCTTATTTGAAGCAAAGAGATTTTCATATAGTGTCGCTAAGGTTTTCATTAACTCTTCAGTCATCTTCACTTTGGTAACGTTAAATGTCACTGATGGTGCCAAGAATAATTGAATGCTTCAAAGTTCATTTTTTCCTAAAAGATCCCAATCCTCATTTGTTATAGTTCCCCAATTCTTGGTTTTTCCTTCCAATGACTTCCATAAATCCTTTTGATAAAGATAGTTTTCCATTTGCATCTTCCATAACTGAAAGTTCTACCCATTAAACTTGTCAACTTCAGCTTACCCTCATCTTCCATCACTCCCACTAAACTATGAGACTTTCATGCAAAGGATAATTGAAAAAACAACCTCACTCTAATACCACTTGTTAGGATTAATCTTAGATAGAAATAACAATTACATGCAGATATAAACAATACTAGGAAATAATAAATCCCACAAAAAAGAACACAAGAGATTGAGATTTGACATGGTTCATCCAAACCTTGAGCTACATCCACCAAATAGAAAATTTAATATTATTACAATCTAGTGATTACAACTGGATTACAATTTGTAATCCCTTACAGTTCAATATCACTGCAAGAAGCAATTTTTGCATCACACCTTATTGAAAAATCTCTAACCCTAATCCCTTGTATACAAGTATTTTTTTCCACTTTAGGGTTATATTTAATTACAATATGTCAGCCCAAAATTATTGATAAAATAGGCCCCAATAAAACTATGAAGTATGTACAGTACTTCCCTGATCAGTCACCTCAAACTAACAGTTTTTGTATAACATTTTGGGACGTAGTCAATTTTCTCATATGTTGCCATATATGCCAAAAGGGGATATTTTTAAAAATATGGCTAAGTAGGATGAATTAGGGTTGTGATTTATGGAAACATATACCTCAGGAATTAAAGATATAAGGTACAGATGAAGATGCTATAGTCAGAGATAGAAAATTACCCAATAGTGTTAGAAAGTTTCACTAGTAGTACAGAGACAATTTTTAGTATGGTGAAGTCTACATTGGCATTTGGCATGTTTTTAGTTAGGTATGGATAGTACAGATAGTCATAATGACATATTCAAGAGTATATATTAGTATGATCAATACAAAATTAGTTACTTGATATTTATCAATAAGACAATGCATAGGAAAGAACAGAGCATGACAGGAAAAAGGTAATTATAGGTTGAGGAATTATTTTGGGAACAAAATAATTTCTTAACTAGTTATGAATGGCATCCTAGAAGTTAACCCTAACTTGTTATGAGCTAATTTTTGTATTTAATCAAACATGTGAATGCATTAAAGCCAACTAGATAGAGTTTAGTAAAAAGAAAGGTATTAGTAAGAAATCATTACTTGCAAAGTGTGTCATGAAAATGTGAACTATGTATATGATATGCAAACTTATGTTAAGGTAATGTGATGTGACTTTTGATATAAGATCAAAGATAGGAAAACTACAATATTTAATAGTGTAGAAAGACATTATATTTTATAATTGCATGTTTGGGCACTAAGCTCTTTTGGCAAGTATTTTTAATTGTATTACCAACTCCTAATAGGGTTGAAGCAACTCCTAGATGGATTGAGGCTTTTAACATGACCTATTCCTCTAACAAGGACCAAGACACTATATGTATTTCATAGACTCCTAATAGGGTCAATATCCTTAATATGATTCTATTGTTTCATGGATAATTTTGTGGGTACCATCCCCACTAGTGTTTTCCCTTGGCTAGGGTTTCCTTAGTTAACAAAATATGGTGTTATGAGTTCTCTTTGTGTGTGGAATTATTTACTATTCAGGATTGTCGGTTTACTTTCATATGCATGTTATAAAGTAACTAACAATATTCAATTGTGGAAAAAAGTTTGTAGAATACTGGTTTACCCCTGTCTTAGTATTATCTATTTCTAACAAAGACTTACCTTTCAGATTACCTAGATCAATACCTACTATGGATCCTAGTTTACATTTGAAGCCATTAAACCTGAGTGTCCAGATTGGTTCTTCTCTTAGTTTCCTTGACTTTTGTTTATTTTTCTTAACCTTTTCTTTCATTTTCTCTTAGAAAGACTATTTCTTGTGGACCCATTTCATCCTCCCCTATGTTGGGCTTGATAAGACACTAGTAGTTACCTCAAATATAGGTATTGCTTGCTCCTTTTGTTTATCCTCAACCTCTTCAATCAACTCCATGATTTTAGTAGTTTGAGGTTTACGATGGACAACAACCAAGATCCAACCTCGACCTTTCAAAGATTATCCTCTACTAAGAAATTTGGTTGTTCTTGCAGGAGGAGATGATAAAGCTCCCCCATCCAAGGAAGTGTCACTATATGAAGCATTTAGATCTTCCTCAATTTCCTCCCCAAGGATATTGGTCATGATTTCATGCATATGTTGGTGAGATGAATTATCTTGAGGTATTCCACTTGTAATTTTGCAGGTTTTGGAGTGTGTCAAATGAATTAAAACTTGAGCAATCACTTCTTGATGGTTTAAACATTTGATTTTAGAGTGACTCGTATGGTGCAACCTATAAAATTATGAAAGGAGTAAAATATTTAGATCTACATATTCTCCTAAGCACTTCAAGTTTGTAACCAAGTCATTTATGAATTCAGTAATGATTTTATCTCATGGGGAGGGTTCTTTTGACTTTGTAGTATATTTGTCATCAAATATTTTGATTTAAGATATATCAACATCCATCACTCTAAGGGAGCCAAAGGTCAATTGAAGAAATGCCACTCCATTTAGAGAATTATATTCTATGATTATTGTCTTTAATTTTGTCACTGCATCTATTTTGATTTGGTTGTTCAATCCCTTCCAAGATAGCCCCAATTAAGTGAAATCCATTGAGAACCATCCTCTCAAACACCTAATCCATTCTCTTCTTAGTAGTAGACTGTATCTTTCTAGAATTTCTACTACATGTATGTCGATGATATCCTAGATCTTAGGATTTGTAGTCAACTATATGTGAACATCCTTCAACACTCTTATAACTTTTACTTCTATTTTATCATGTTGGATTACAATATAATTTTTAGGTTGTGGAGTGACTCCTAAGTTTTAAGATATCAAAAGTGGCATGACATTACATGAAGTGCCTAAATCAATGAGGCAATTGTGAGGATTTTTTCCAAAAAACTTGAGGCTCAAAATAAATGGGGTACTTTTGCTTTATGTTTATACATGGTGGGCATAGCCTTAGAGGTATTAATTAACAGCAAAAACATCTTCTGAGTGCTAGCATCGAGTGTTTCTTTTGTGTGATCAAGGGTTTTCAATAATGTTTCTCTTTAGCTATGACATCTCTATAGCATATCATACATCATGATATTGGCCCTAGTTCTTTTCAATTATTCAATTGAACTATACTTCTTAGTTGACCAAGAAGGATTCTTTAGTATAGTGGGTATGTTCCCCTTTACCTAAGTTTTTTTTTTTGAGAAGCATGTTCATGTAGGTGTCATATTTTTATTTTTCCTTTGATTAGGCAGTGTTGGCTATAATCTTGGGGGAATTCCATTAGTCATGGGTTCTCTTTGGTTGTGTAGATTGTAAGTTTTCTAATTATCATTATAGAATGCAAACATCTTAGTTGGTTTAGGATTTTATTCTTGATTGAATGGAAACATGAATTCTTCACTAACTGGGTCTCCCATTCCAACATTCTACAAAGAATCATAAGATTCTAACAACATAGTGTTGAATTGAATAAGGGACTCGTTGTTAGGGTTATGCCAATTTTGGTCCATCTCTTGATTTCTACAAAAGATCGTGCTACCATTATTTATTGCCTTCTGGTTTGTGTCAAGTTGATTGATATCAAAAAACCAAGCATTATCATTAGTGTCTATAATAATACCTACATTGTTTGGATGAGTATTCCTTTGTTGATTATGCATTTGAAAACTATTGATCTGGCATGTCAAAGTTCTTATTATAATTTTCAACATAAATATTGTTGTTTGGGGTTGCATGAGCTCTTTGGAAACTATTATTTTTCCCTTGTAATAGTTGAAGATGGGTTAGCTCATTGGTTATCTAAGACATGGTCTTTTTTATTTAATCTAGCTCGATTATAAAATTGCTCTCTACTTTAGTGGATGGTGTAAATTTTTTCTCAAAGAAGGTAGCTTTCATAGGTTCGTATCTTGGGTAGGTTATAACTAGAGCTAAACTGGTTGGTGCCTATTATAATGGGTGTGGAATTAATAGAATGAATATATTAGGCATCACTTATGCTCCTACAAGGTATGGTGGCACTATTGTATTGGCATGATTTGGAACCATTATACTTCCTCTGTTGGGGTTAGTTTGTTTGGTGAAGGTGACCACTTCTGTGAAAACCTTCTCTAGATTATAAATGTCTATAGTAGGAAATCTTTTTAGGAAGATAGAAGAGAGATGATCCATATAGTTCAGATAGATTTGCATTGCAACCCACAGGGGTATGCTATAAAGGGTTTCCAACTTGTAGTATGCCATGTGAAAATGATTATTGGAGCATGAGATGGTCTTTTTTGGATCCCTCTTGATAGATATGAAATGGTTATGTATCACAATTGGATTGATGAATATTTTGACTTGATCCATGAACAACTTATCAAAAGTTTCCCAATCTACAATAGATCCCAATGACATATTTATGTACTAGTTGAATGCAACCTCTCCTAATGTGTATGGGAAAAGACAGAGGACCACGTTTTCTTCTTGAATCTATTTTTGATTGCATATTTCTTTGAAAAACTTGATGTGATCATTGGCTATCCATGTCTCCCTATAGATGAACCTTGGGAAGAATTTCTCAGGGTTCTTGAGAAGGTCATTAAGTGGATCTTGTGTATTGATTGGTTAATCTACTGCATTTCTAAAAGAAGCCATAGGTGTAGGATTTAGTGGAATAGTAGGTGGTGGTAATTTTGAATGAAAAATGGATGAAGATGATAGAGTTTAAAATGTGAGTGATTAGAGCTTGGTTATCCATTTGTGACTGTGAGGCTTATGAGAGTGATTGAATTCTAGGAACCTGTATCTACTAGGTGAAGAACTTAATGCTCACTAAAATGGAGATGGTGGGTTAAGATCTTCCAAGTTGCACACCTGCTACAAAATTGCACCTTCTAACTATGAATAGACTTTAGGAAAAAATATAACCTCAAAAATTATAGAAGTGTAAAACAACAACTTAGTTTTTTGGGAAAAATTGTTTATGACCATCCTTCTAGTAGCACTTCTATTGAGTGGTCATTTTGCACAATGCTAATGGCATAAATTCTCACACATCTCTCTCTTAAAAATTTGATCAATGACCATTTCCAAGGTTTCAAATTACTATTTTCAAACCTATTGGGTTGTTCAATCGAAGATAAATGTGATTGTTCACAAAAAGGCCTTTGCCATGGTATCTACCAATTTTTCACAACTTAGATGAAACATAACCATTAAACCAATATATTTTTGTAATTTTTTTGTTTTATGATGAATGAACTTTCTTATCAATTCAACTATATTAATTCCTAGTTTACCCATGTGTTTAAAAATAAAATAATAAGATAAATTAACAGGAGATTTAAAAAGAATTACTAAAGAGGAAATTCCTAACAGACATAAGCCAAAGTAACAACATCTATGTGAATTAAGTTATCAAAAGGACATGGTAGGAAACCAATGAAATTAGAAGAAGTTATTCCTCAATTCCATTGATGTAATTTTTGATGGAAACTTTAATAAAAATTGAAAGATTTCTAAGGATTCATCAAATTGTGTAGTGACAAAAAGTGTGTGCACATGAGACAAAGCATTATGCAAGAACAATAATGATCCTTTCTCTAATTCGTCACATCAAAAAAATTTGTTAATATAAGGAAAACACAATAACTAAAAAGATTGCACAACTATAACAATGCAATAAAATCATTAGCTCCATTATTATTCATGAATGTGAATTCACAAAATATAACACAGTCTGACAAGATTTACTACACTAAGAATGAGAGCACCAATATCATTTATTATTGCATCAAAATATCAGTCTAGAGAACATATTACATCCATGTATTTATAAGAAGCCCTCTCCTCTTTTTATGTTAGGAGTGAGAGCTCTTCTAATGCAAATGCTATGATAAAAACTAATAAAATAAAATAAATTATTTACACACTGATTCTCTAAATGGTGCTAAGTAGGTCTCCACCCTTTTTTATATCAATTAATGGGTGCATGAGCCTTTACATGAATTAAAACAATAAAAAAATAGGGAGATAAGAAGAGAGAAGCCATGACATGATTTGGAAGTCAGTGGGACTCATAAAAAGGCAAACTTGGCCTTTTCTAGGTGTTTCTGGGAGTTGAACTATCGCCAAAATGTGTTTTTGGTGCATAGAATGGTCAAAAATAAAAGTTGACAATTAATTGTTAATGCACTGCTTGATCTTCAAAATTTTCAATACACCTCTTGATTTGGCACACCTTGTGAAAAGTGCACCTTGTAAAAAGCTCACCTTCGAAAAAGCGCACCTCTAGGTGACATGGCCAAAATTTTCAAAAAAATTTTAAGTGTCGAAACTCAATTTCTAGCATTTGGGTTTTCTTCACTCTAGACCAAAATGATGTCTAGATGTGCTATTTTGAACTTTTGGATTATTTTTTTGATGTCTTGAGTTCCCAAAAAATCTAATGACTCATACTCATTATGCACCACTTGGAGGTAAATACTAGTCTCCTACCTAGTAGATGCAAAATCTTTGAATCTAGAATCTAACTTCAGTAGTGTGTCTTTAGTTCTGAAGATTTGTCTAATATATTCTTTGGATTAAGATGCCTCAAAAAATGCTATAAAATATTGTACTAATATTTCTACTAAAGAAAGCTAAGATCTTGGCTTATCCCCAAAAATCTCTAGGCTAGTGGCATCAGAGTACCTATCCACTTCCAAGAATTTCCTTTGAGCTTTATTCTTCATTTCTTGAATATCCTCATATAACCCTACCATAACTCAATTACTATATGACACCTTCTCTATCCAATCATCTATTTTGTCTAATTATTCCATTATATATACCTCTGTCAACATTTGATACCTTTGACCTTTGATAATTTTCAATGCTTCTAAATTGTTGGCCTAGGTTTTTACTTCATTCATCAACCCAAAATCTTGGTTTGTTATTGTGACCAATTTCTCGGCATTATTTTTGATGTTTTGTAGAAGGTTCAAATTACCCTCAATTATTTATACTAAACTATTGTCAAGACTATAATGCCACCTTTTACAAGTGTCAAAAAATGAATCATTTTCTTTTGTAACTTGTTCTCATTTTTTCTTCTCTAGAGTAGTCCCTTAAGTAACCTCTAAATGGTTAGGGTCAATCAAGCCTAATACTACAGTAACATATCCCCTTAGCAACTCATTTTTCTTTCTTAATACCAAAATCTTTGACTCACCCTGATCCAAGTGTGTCAACACTTGTTTGAGGCCCATAGTGATCAAGAATTTTTTCTACATAAAGTGTAGGCCTTTCTAGCACTATCTCCTTAATATAATATTCTTTTGGAGACATATCTTCACTATCAATGTGGGGAGGTGGGATGAAAATGTGTGCCAACAATTATTCATTATGGTTCTTCATGATAAAGGTAAGTGTCTTAACGTCACCTTTAATAGGTTCTAGTACCTTAACTACCTTTATTAACTATGTCATACCATCCTCCTCTATGTATTCCATAGATCTCCTTCACCAAGTTAAAACTTTCCTTTTCAACTATGCCGGAGTAGTTCCAATGGGAGACATATACTGAGTGGGTGATGTAGGTTCCAAAGCTGGCCCTTTCCCTTTATCACCTAATTCTAGAGTCTTCTCATATCATTGAAGGACTACTAATTGAGCCTCTATTTCTACCCATTGCAAGGATCTAGTCTCTATTCTAGCACTACTATATATGCACCCATATTAGGATAAAAGGTCTATTATAGTTATGGTGTCGCTACCTATCACCATCACAATTGTGACATCAGGCCCTCACAATTGCAATGGTGATAGGCTGCAACACCATAACTATAATAGATCTTCTATTGCAATTTGAGTGCAAATGTAGTAGAGTGGGAGCAATCTATTCCCCTTCCTTGGAAATTTTTCCTTCTTGTGATACCTCATCAATGTGTAATTGGAGATACTCATCTCTCTCTACAGTCTAGCTCTCCAACTTTGTTACAAGAAGAGGTATTGTAACTAGTTTTTGTTCTTGCTAAGGGGGAGGCATAGATGGAAATTTCACTAATGGTGGAAGAGGTATACCAATTGACCCTTTAGGTAAGGGAGGCAACTTCACCTAATCCTCTACTAGTGATTCATTCCAAAGGGTATCTCGCATCATTTCCCCTACCATCTATGTGCCCACTAGCATGAAGTCAAAGTCTAATATGTTGAAGACATCAATCCCATCTCCTCTTATCTCTTCTGTCCATCCTTCCTTGTCATTATTCAAGATTTCTATTTTAATTGGTTGTTCCAGGATGGAAAGTGGTGTTTGGGTTAAACTCTATTTTAAATTTCCAAAATGGGGTGTGTGTTGTGAAGCCATAGTAGTTCCACATATCACAATACACTTTGCAACTTCCAAATTAAATCTCAATACAAAATTTGGTTTCTAGTGAACATATCAAATGTTACACTTTAACTTACCCCATAAAATGATCTTCAACGTCTACTACAACACACATAGCATCACAAATTTGTTTTCACCTATAGTTTAAGCTTAACTCATTCCATCTCACTTAACAAATATACTTGATCCAACATAAACTTAACTTATCAAATATAACTTCAATAACCAATAATAAGAACAATTCTAAGAGATAAAACATACACAAATATTTTTTTATCTAGGGAATAATTCCCACAAGATGATGTACTAATTTAATGTTGATGTTTGTAGTTGCAATAAAGATCTTTATCTCTAATTTTATGAGATAGAAATATGCTTTTTATTATCAATATGGTCATAATCCATTGAAACATATATTTTTGATTATATATATTATGTAAAAATACATGTGTCATACGTCATGTAAAGAGTCATGTGTATGGAAATGTGAAGTGTTGAATATGTGGAAAATTGATGGGTCTTATTTTTGGGACTGAATGAGACCTTTGTGTGGAAGATGAAGAGTCTTATTTATTGTAAACAAGTCAATTGAAAAGACATGTACTTGAATATTTAATGATCAATAAAAGATATTTACTGGTGTGGTTGGGTTTTTCCCATACACGTGGAAGGGGTTTTCCAAGATCAATTTGTTGAGTCTTTTGTCTATCTTTTTACTCTTCATTTTTGTTGTTAAAAAAATTTAAATGGTTTTAGAGCCTACTTAGGTATCATCAATATAGTAAATTAGGTTTATATAAATTCAAGAGAGATTAACTATCTATGATGATTTTGTTGTGCAGTTCTCCAAGGTAATTTGAGTTCAAGATAGTAGTTATTGTTATAATTCTTTATTTTGTTTAAAGAAGCAAGATGAATGAGTGAGAAACAATTGGATAAGGAAGGGGTTTTAATCTCACATGAGCCAATTTCACACTTGATTGAATCCCTTAACATAAAATTCATGAAAAAATTATATGAGGCTATTGAACGAGAAGCATTTATCGAGTAGTGTATGCTCAATCTTGTCACAATTTGAGTATGTAGTGAAAACGACTTCATTGGTGCATAAATTGTTGTCATCAATGATGGTGGTTTTGATAGGATTAACACATAGCAATAAGTCTATAAAAGACTGACAGAGTAGTAGACTGTGCTTTTTGTATTGAGAACATTATATTACTTATCTGATGATGCATAGTTACTAGTGCATACTAAAATGTTTATTTGTTACAAGGGCAATTATGCAAAACCTAATGTAACAATGTACGAATGATATGGTTGATATATAGAGAGCTGTATTGAAACAAAGTATTAGGAAGGTAGTTCCTATTGCAGATTATTATAGTTCATTACAATTATAGTGAAGCATTTCACAATCAATTGAAGATAGTGTATTGACTGTTGATGACATCAGAGAGTGCACATGTATGGAAGTTGAACGTGTGAAAGTTTGTGTATAACTGTGAGCTGACAGCATTACTTAAATGTGTCTTTCATTTAATTAATGTGTGGAAAGTTGACTCAAGGATTATTATTGGGCATGGTATAAAGAAAAGATGTCTTCCATGTTTTATTAACAAAGAGGGGAGAAGACTTGCGAATTACTAACCAGCAAAGTGATACAAAAGCAAAGTAACCTACCTATGCATGTAAGTGACCTTAAGGGTCATTGTTACTAAGTTTAGAGTTCCAAATCTGATTGCATGATCTGAACATGAATGAGTCCAATGTACTAGATAGAGGAAGAAGTGAAAGCTTGTTACACATCTATTATTCTAAAAGGAATAGTATTGAGGTCAACTAGACAATGGGTATCTTGATCTAATCCTGAAGCTGTTTGGATAGTGGGTTCAATTGCCTTCCACAACTCCTAACAGGGTTGGAATCTCCTAAAAAGGATTCAAAGTCTCCTAATAGGGACTCTTTGTACTAAATGTTGTAATAGAATCCTAATAGATTCCACCTCTAAAAAGGAATATTCATATTAGTACATCATTTTGTGGGCATCATTCCCACCAGGATTTTCCCTCTAATCAACAGTTTCCCTAGTCAATGTACCTAGTGTAATTGTTTATGTGCATCTCTTTATGATCATTTTTTACTTTATTTGAATGGTCAAGATTGTTTAAGAGGAAAAAAAATTTAAATTTTTATATAATTGATTCATTCCCCCCCCCCTCTCAATTATAGTGGTGGACTATTGTTTCTAACAATTGGTATCAGAGCACTAGGTTCTTGAAGAAAAAGTTTTAAAACTTTGGGAGATCCATGGTGAACATGTTTAGAAAATAAAGTTTGATATTTGATGGCATAAATTATGAAAATTCGAAGGATAAAATGAAGACTCGTCTTTTTGTGCATGGGTCCAGGATATTGTCTTGTAAGCAAGGAACTTATAAACATTGTGGAAGAAGACAATCTTGAAAGTTGTACCGAGGAACAAAGAGAAGTATTTATGTACAACACAAGGGCAAGAGAAGCAATATCGTCAGCTCTACCTAAAAGTGAGTATAGCTAGTTAAAACAACTCAAAACATCTCATGAAATTTTGAAAACATTAGAAGCTAATTATGAGGGTGATACACATACAAAAAGAGTTATATTACAAAATCTACATTTCACATTCCAAGATGCTTGAATGATGGAAGATGAATCTTTAATAAGTTATATTGGTAGAATATCTAAGATTGTTGTAGGAATCATATGTCTTGGTGGAAAGAAATCTGATGATGAAGTAATATGCAAGATCTTGAAAAGTCTAACACCAACTTTCAAGACAATAACATAGATGATTTGAGTGATGATGCCCTTTACTACTAACTTCACCAAAGAAACATTTCTTGGTAGATTGGAAGCTAAAGAATTCAATCTCAAACAATCTAGAGAATTAGTAAAAATTGAGACAACATTCAGTGCATTAAAAATTAAACCTAGTCTAGCAAGGAACACTAAAGCACAAGGAGATGTTGCTAGTAGCAGCAAGTCTATTGAGGAAAATATCCAAGAAGGAGTGGCTCTACTTGTGGAAAGATAAAAAGATGGTAAGAATATCTTTGAATGTTAGACATGTAATGAATATGGTCATTATGCATCTAAGTGTCCTAAAAGAGAAAGGAAGTATAAGAGAAGATTCAAATCTAGAAGACCTATAAATTGTTTATATGCTAATGAATAAGAAGAAGAAGAATCTGATCAAAACAAAAGTGAAGATGAATTAGGATTCATATCTATAAAGGAGGATGGTCTTGACAGAGAAATTAGAGAAGAAAGTGCACTGATTTGACAAGTTGAAAGATTGGGTCATTGATAGTGGTTGTTCACATCACATCACTGGTCATATGAGAAAATTTGTCAAATTCAGAAGCCATGATGGAGGAATTGTCAGAGTAGGGAACAATGTAGCCTATCACATGACAAGAATTTGATCTATCTCACTTGATGGTAAAACAAATACTAATGATGTTTATTTTGTTGATGGATTGAAACATAACTTTTTAAGTGTTGGACAACTTATGGACAAAGGTTACCAATTATAGTTTCATAATAACACATGCATCATCAAGGACAAGAAAGGAAAATTTCTTGGTACTGGCACAAGAACCAAAGTTAATGCACTTTAGTTAAACACCACTAAAATAACATGTTTAGTAGCTAAAGTTGACAATAGTTGGTTATGGCACAGAAGATTTTGTCACATAAACTTTGATAACATTGTGAAAGCCAATAATAAATTTGTTGTGAGAGATTTACCTAAGATCATTGGGCCCACTAACATTATTTGTAAGGAATGTATCTTGGCTAAGCAAAAGAAAATTTCATTTCCTAGCAAGCAGTTTGGTACTACACAAAAGCTGGAATTGGTTCATACAAATCTGAGTGGTCATGCAAGAACAAGAGGATTCTATGGAGAAAAGTATTTAATGATTTTTGTTGATGATTTTACCAGGATGATGTGGGTATCTTTTCTTAAAGAAAAAGTAGAGGCATTTGAGAAATTTGGGATATTCTAGAACAAAGTAGAGAATGAATCTAGAGTTAAAATCAAGAGCTTAAGATCTGATAGAGGGGGAGAATTCACTTCTAAAGAATTCAATATCTACTACAAAGAACATGGAATTAGGAGACAACTATATTCACCTCATTCACTTGAGCAAAATGGGATTGTTAAAAGAAGAAACAAATCAATTGTTGAAGTAGAAAGAGCTATGTTATTCAAGAATGATGTATCAAAGACTTTTTTGAGAGAAGCAGTCAACACAATAGTATACACACTGAATAGAGTACATATTAGAAAAGGTATGGAGAAAAAACCTTATGAGTTATGGTTTGGTCACTCACCATCAATCAAATATTTTAGAATATTTGGAAGTAAATGCTACATCAAAAGAGATGATGATATCGGTAAGTTTGATCCAAGGAGTGATGAAGGTATGTTTCTTGGCTATTCTTTAAAAAGTAAAGCTTACAGATGTTTCAACTATAGAACAAAAACTATAGTAGAGTGTGCAAATGTAAGAATAGATGAAATTTTTTTACTAAAGAGAAGATGATGGATTATAACTCTAATGAAGATAATTATTCAAGGATGACCAACAGATGTAATGAATTATTTCTCAAGACTAACAATGAATTGCAGAGTAATGTACAAACTAAAGAAGTAAGAGAAGAACATAGCACAATACCTAAAATAAGAGTTAAAGTAGCAACTCCTACCCCAAATAAGAATGTGATAAGAAATCATCCTTCTGATAAGATAATAGGAAGTAAAGAAAAAGGAGTAATGACATGAAGAAAAATCAATGAAGAACTATGCCTAATATCTCAAGTAGAACCAAAAAGCATAGATGAAGCAATCAAGGATGATCATTCGATAAAAGCAATGGAGGAAGAAATTCAACAGATAATAAAAAATGACACATGGGAATTAGTTCCTAGACCCAAGGACAAAAATGTGATTGGCACAAAATGGGTATTCAAAAATAAAATGAATGAACAAGGAGAAGTAATAAGAAATAAAGCAAGAATAGTATGCAAAGGCTACTCTCATCAATAAGGAATTGACTATGAGGAAACATATGCACCTATAGCAAGAATGGAAGTAGTCAAAATGTTCTTTGCATATGTAGTAGATAAAAATTTCAAGGTATATTAGATGGATGTTAAGTCAGGATTCTTGAATGGAGAACTTGAAGAAGAAGTTTATATTAAGCAACTAGAAGGTTTTCCTTTGACAGAAGAGAAATATATGGATTGTAGATTAAAGAAAGCCTTGTATGGATTTTCAAAAATTAATAGCAAATAGCAACTTATACTTGAAAGAAATAAAAAGTGGTTTGTTGATAATCATTGTATTTGTTGATGATATCCTTTTTGGAGGAAACGATGAAGCTAATAAATAATTCTCATAAGATATAAAGAATTAATTTGAGATGAGCATGATAGGAGAAATGAAATTTTTCCTAGGATTCCAAATCATTCAAAACAAAGAAGGTATCTTTATTTCTCAGACCAAGTATTTGAAAGATTTTCTAAAAAGATTTGGACTAGAAAATTGTAAACCTGTTGCAACTCCTATGGTAACTGGTCACAAGTTATCAAGCAAGGATAAGACACCTAATGTTGAACAAAAGAAGTATAGATCTATGATTGGAGAATTCTAGTATCTAATTCATAGTAGATCAAATATAGCTAATTTGGAAGGAATTGTGGCAAGATTTCAGTCTAATCCTAAATAATATCACTATGCAGTTGTAAAAAGGATATTTAGATATCTAAAGGGACATCTAATTGTGGCATTTGGTATGACAGAAGTAATTATTTTAGCCTTTTCACTTATACTGATGTTGATTGGGCTAGAGATATGGATGATAGAAAAAGAACTAGTGGAGGAGCATTCTTTCTTGGTGGAAGGCTAGTTTCTTGGCTCAACAAGAAACAAGATTGCACTTCACAAAGTACTACAGAGGCAGAATATGTTGCAGCAACAAACAATCATAATCAAGTTATATGGATGAAGCAGATGATGAAGGACATTGGAATTACATTCAAAGAAGCTGTTATTATTTACTGTGATAACACAAGTATAGTAGACATGTCTAAGAATCTTGTTTTCATTTACAACTAAGCACATCTCTATAAAGTATCATGTGTTGAGAGAGAAAGTTTCAAAGAAAGAAATCAGATTGGAATATATTAATACTAAGGAATAGATTGCAGACATTTTCATAAAGGCCTTACCATTAGGACACATTTGAGTACCTAAGAGGTATGCTTGGGGTCATACCCTTGCCTACTTCTAAATAGAAGATACAAAAGTGCATCAATATAGGGTACATAGTACCATTGTTAGACTGGACAGAATGCTAATGTTTCCTCAATGGGGGAGTATTTGTGATGAACAGAGTCAACAAAGGACTCTTCATAATTGGTAATTGGTATGAAATATTGTCTTTAAACACTTGATTTGTTTATGTATTTATATGCAAAAGTTGTAAAGCAATAGACCGCCTTGTGGTCATGCTAATAAATTATTGTAGGCTCAAGCAATTGAAACATTTGTGTATTCTCTTTGACATTGATGTCAATGGGGGATAGAGAGACATGAAAAATATTCAATTGAGAAGAAAGTAGAACGTGATGGTATTTTTGGAACTTATATGTTTTTCATGCACATTGCCATCAATGCCAAAAGGGGAGATTGTTAGCATGAATGTTGATGCTATGGGGGAGCATTGTAGAACATTGATATGAGGTATTTATAACTATTTTTATCATTGATGACAACATAGTAATAAGTGTGTAAAAGACTCATAGAGAAATAAACTATGATTTTTGTATTAAGAATATTATATTACTTATCTAATGACGCACAATTACCAGTGCATACTACAGTGTGTATTTGTTACAAGGGCAAGTGCACAGAACCTAACGTAACAATGTACAAAAGATATGGTTGATCTACAGAGAACCATATGGAAACAAAGTATTAGGAAAGTAGTTCCTATTGTATGATTTCTATAGTTCATTACAATTGTAGCAAAGGGTTGTGTAGTCAACTGGAGATAGTGTATTGACTTCTGATGACATCAGAGAGTGTGCATGTACGAAAGTTGCATTTGTGAAATTTTGTGTATAACTGTTAGCCAATAGCATTAATTAAATGTGTATTTTATTTAATTAATGTGTAGAAAGCCAATTCAAGAATTTATTATTGAATATGGTATAAAGGAAAGATGTCTTCTGTGTTTTATTGATACGGAGAAGAGAAGACTTGTGAATCACTAAGCAACAAGGTGATACAAAAGTAGAGTAACCTACCTTTGTGTGTAAGTGACCTTAAGGGTTATTCTTACTGAGTTCAGAGTTCTAGATCTGATTGCATGATCTGAAGGTGAAGGAGTCCAATATACTGGATAGAGAAAGAAGTGAAAGCTTGTTACACATGTATTATTCTGAAAGAAATAGTACCGAGGTCAATTGGACAGTGGGTTCATTGATCTGATCCTAAAGTTGTTTGGATAGTGGGTTCAGCTACCTTCCACAACTCCTAACAGGGTTGAAATTTCCTAACAGGGATTCAAAGTCTCCTAATAGGGACTCTTTTTACTAAATGTTGTAATAGACTCCTAACAAGGTGCATCATCTAACAAGCAATGTTCATATTAGTACATCATTTTGTGGGCATCATTCCCACTGGACTTTTTCCTCTAATCAAGGGTTTCCATAGTCAACATATATAGTGTAATTGTTTATGTGCATATCTTTATGATTGATTTTTACTTTGGTTGAATGGTCAAGATTGTTTAAGAGGAAAAATGGACTATTTTTTCTAACAAGGAAAGGGTTAGGTAAGAAATTAATAGATTAATTTAAAGTGAATTTTCTAGAAAATAAGAGGACGAACAAGCAGGTGGATAGATACATTGTATGTGTTGAATTTGATCATAACCCTAAGAGCTAGAGTGGTGTTTAAGTAGAAAAGATTAGAACCACCTATTTAAGGAGGTATGAGGGCTAACTTTAACAAAGAGTTTTTGTTGAACATTGGAGTAGTTGCTGATGTTATTGACTAGTGACTTTAAGAAGAAGATTGAGATGAATTGAGTGGAGGTGAAGAGTGGTTGCTTAAAGGGTTGCCAAGTGAATCAAAAACTGAGATGAAAATGAAGGCCTGTCAGTAGATAAAAAATTTAGATGAACTGAGATTTATGTATACAAATTGAGTTGTACTTGAAAAATCAAATCCCATTTTTACTTTCAACAATTGTATCAGTATTCAAAATCCTTTAATCAAGGTGACATTCTAAAAGAATGTTCTAAAGTTCTCTAACAAGGCCACTCCTAATACGGTGATTAAATCCTTTAATAAAGTCACATTTAGCAGTGTGTGTTGTAACCTTTAACAAGGTTAGTTCTTAACATAGCTCACATTAGAAGAGTGAAAAATTGCTGATATATTACTAGTGTTTTTTTTTTCCAAATTGGGTTTGCACATTAAATCCTAGTGTGAAACTTGTGTGGATGTTATTTATGATGTTTTACTGATTAATCTTTACATTTTGCAAGTTTTTTATATTTAGGATAGTGGACTACTAGTTGATGTTATTAAAAGTTGACTGTAGAGATTGAACTATGGAATGTTAAGATCTAAAGTTGTTTAAGCATTTGTTTGTTTAATTGGTACATCTAGACCTTGGATAATTGATTCACCCTCCCTCCCTCTCAGTTATTATAAATATTCTAACACCCTCTGGAAGTAGGAATGATGAAAATATATTCTTCTTTGTGATAAGTTTTGAGATAAAAGCCTTTGTTCTACCTTCTACGAGTAAGTATGGTCAAAGTCATGTTTGTGACTCCATTCTATGTGCTTATGATGTAACTATGGTAAATTATGTAATGTTGATATAACATATGTTATGTTAATTTATCATATTTGGTTACAACTATGTGTGCATGCCCAACTAAAGATCTCTCTTTTGATAAGAGTGAGTGTTGAAGTTTGTAGCTATGATAGAGATCTTTATCTCTAATTTTATGAGATAGAAATATGTTTTTTTTTATCATTATGGTCATTGTAAGCTGAAAGAGTTCTTTTTAATATTTAAGTTAATATTATGCAAACAAACATGTGTCATAGGTCATGCGTCATGTGTATGAAAATGTGAAGTGTTGAATATGTGGAGATATGAAGGGTCTTATTTTTGGGACTCAAAGATACATTCATGTGGAAGATGAAGTTTCTTATGCAATCTATTTATATGATTGCCTAATGTATTGTAAATCAATCAAGTGGAAGGACATGTACTAGAATTTTTTTATGATTAATAAAAGATATTGTGTTGGTGTTTTTTCCTTCAAGTAGAAGGTTTTTTCAAGATAAATTTGTTGATTATTTTGTGTATTATTTTTACTCTTCCTTTTTGTTTTTTATCTAATATTTGGGAAAAAACATTAACATGTAAGATTTAATTGTAAGAGGATATGAACTTGTTAGGAGATAATTACATAAAATTAGTACATATGAGTCCTATTAGAAGATTCTAGCTTAGTTAGGAGAAATATGGAAGACAATTGAACCCACTGTCCAATTTACTTCAGAACTATTACACAAACCATATCTCTAGGATAACATATGTCAAGTAATGAAATGACCAATACAAAAAATCCTTTACGAATACAATTCCTTTGAAGTTATCAATCCAATCTCAACATCATTTGTTGCTTTTATCTGACCAAATTTACACTCTTAGCATCAACACACATTCGAAATCACAAAATCACAATTGCACACAAAATGCACAATTACAACCAACTTGGAAACAATCTTTCCTTTATCCTTTATTATAAAAACTAATTGAGTCAGCCTTAAGGGTTTTCCTAATATACAATGAGGAATATAGGACCTCGATATGATATTACAATTAAGTTCCTCATGCTACAATGCACTTTAAAACTTCCAAAATAAATAAATGTCAGGCCACAATAATGGTTCCCACTTTTTGGCCAACTTTGACACTAAGATAGATTTTTTTTTTTAAATCCTCACTTTCGAATGTGTATTACTTAAAAATTGTACAAAATTTGAAGATGATGTAAACTAGTGATTTGTAGCATTTTTTGTCTAGTTTCTAACACATTTTTTTCCAAAGTGATTGAAGTTCATTATGTTATCTCCTTCGAAAAGTGGTATGTATGAAAAATTAGCATTTTTAAAGAGTGATGATCATTTTGATCAACATAACTTTTTTTATTTTAAAATATGATAACGATAAAATTCTTTCAAATTTACAATGGTAACATCAATACCTAGGAATTTTAGTTGGTTTTGTTCAATTTCATTAAAAATTGTAGATTTTATTCAATGGCAAAGTGATGTTAATGATAAATTAGACATAGGTTGATTTTGATGAATATATATTATTTTTTATAAATCAAAATGAACTTTTTCTTGTTTTGGTAGAAAGGTAACACAAATACTTTAGTATAACATATTTTTCAAAAAAAATAAAAATCTCATTTTCTATTTTTCTTGAGGCTTCAAACTAAGACTTGAGAGATGGTCAAACAACTTAAATTTAATAAAACTACAAATACAACATCACAATAAACACAATGTGTAATAAATTATAACTAATGGAAATATTATTTAGACTAGAATAAGGTGGTATATTTAGTTTGAAAAAATAGACCTATTTAACCATTGTTTAAGCCCTCAAAATGGAAAAATTTGAGGGAGAAAATATGAAATTTGCAAAAAAAAAATTTAAGGGGCTTCAAATGAAACCCTGTGGTTTAAGAACAAGTCTTGATCTTCAACTCTACCTTCTTTTAGGGTCTTCCCTAGGCCACTTCTCTAACCTATTAAGGTTCTTTCCTAACCCTAATTCAAGAGGATATTATACACTATCCTCCACCTCTTCAGCTTGTCCACACCAATGATGAAATCCACTCAACCCCAAACTTGCTTTATGTATGCCTTCTTGCTTCACCCACACCAAGTGATACATCATGACCAAAAACAATCAATAATGGAGAGGAAGGTTTTCTTCTAGGGAATTTGATCCATTCCAATTCTCATCAACTTGAAAAGAAAAGAAATACCTATCGATTTCAAGAAATTGCTCCAAACTAGGCCTAATTGGGCTACAAGGAATTAGGCCTCAAAATACACTTGTTGGCTTATAACTCCAAACTCCATTAACAAGATGGAAAAAAATTAATTGATATCCTTTTGTAAGGCCCTTTAGATTTATCAAGTCTCACTTCCCTAACCTATTAGTGTAGTGGGTTGCTAGAATTAATCCTAAAAACAAGGGTATTGCACAATGTTGCCAGCCATCATAAGGGTTTGATCAATCACGTAGAAAAAGCTAAGACCATGGCTTCTCATTTGATATGAGGCTTCCTTGCACCCATAACCACCTCTCCACATTCTCATTTTGAAGCATTAAATGCACTCAATCCATCAAATTTCTCTAGAACTCTATGTGATCCCTAAACATGATGCTTTGGCTTGCCTAGGGTATTACTATAGAAATAACAAGCTTAATTTCCAAGGCCTAATCTTTTGCACACTTATTATATAGGAATTCATCTCAAAAGCTTCCTACTCTAGAACAGATCCTAGGGAGTGTTGGTAGTTATGGTTATTTCTGCCCCTTGGAAAGGGAACTTCACGTATTGATGATATGTTGAAGATATTTCTTGCATCTCATGAATCCAGGGTATTCCTAACAATATATTGTATGCAAGAAGAATGTCAAGGGCCTAATAGATGACATCTCATTTTATAGGTCCTACTTTGATAGGCAACATAATAAGGCCATTAGATTTTCATTCTACCTCATCACATGCCTTGATGCTACAAGGGTTAATAGACTCCTCATCATAACCCACTTGTATAAGAAAGCTAGAATAATAGATATTAAGACCAACACTATTGTCCATAAGCACTCTATGAACATGTTTCTCATGGATCATGATTTCAATATGTAGTGGTTGGTTGTGAGGATGACTCAAAGAAATATTTTCCTCTTCAGAGAAGGGAAAATAATGTGGTGAATTCAAGTCACCTACCATGGATTTAAATTGATCAAGATCAAGATCTTTAGGTACACTACCCTCAACAAGAGGCTTGTAAAAAAATCTACCTGAGCAAGCGAGATTTTAAGCAATTTAAAAAAGGTTATTTGAGAATTAGTACATTGTAAATGTTTGAGGAATCTATAGTTTGAAATAGTAGTTTAGATGTTACAAATGTTGTGTTCTTGTTGGTTTGACCAGCAACAATCTTGTATTTGAGTTGTTCATTTTTAAGAGTAGAAGCCACATGGCCTTTGAGCACTATCTTAGCATGGGATTTTGTAATAGTGTTAGCACAAAATTGTGATCTTTTCCTTGATCATATTCAAAAGATGTGGACCCTCTTAGGATGAATGAAGTCTTTGGTTTTGCATTTTCACTTTTTCCCTTGATTGTGATTGTTGCCCAAGTTTTAATTTATATCTTTACTCTAGGGTTTTGAGTCAAGTCAAATGTCAATATTTTGAGTCTGAGTCTAGACTGCCTATAGGATGGCCTTTCTTTTCATCATTCCTTTGGGTTAACCTAATGTTGGGAACCATATGTGTAATGCATTAGTCTAAAGGTAGGTGATTAGGGTTTGGAGGGTTTGTTGTGCATTATCCCAATGAGAAGAAGGTCTGGATATTCTACTCATTCATATTACCTTGTTCCTAATCATGTCAAAGACAAAGATTCATGTTGAGAAGTAGTTCTTCATAAAAGAATTCCTAAAATCATTGAGAGACCCTAACTCTATGACCAAGTGTTCCATTAAGGGCATAATGCAGGTGGAATGGACAAATCAAGGGCATATACAGAGAAAATACAGTAGAGAAACATCGAAGAATAAATCTTGAAGACAATATACAAATCATGTGAATGGGCTACAAAAAGAATAAGTTGAATTCGAATGTAGGAGAAGTAGATAAATCATTAGAAATGGTGAAAGAACAAGGGAAAAGGTGGTGAAGACCAAAGTTTAAATCAAACTGCTGAATCAAAACACTTTTGAACATCCACTTCATTAAGTTGAATAGTCAAGTCACCTTGGAAATAAGACATGGCCATAAGATGAAGACTAGATTGACAGATAATATTTTAAGATGGAATTATATACTATGTAACAATACATCTTGTTGACTGTCAGATCTATGGAGGTCATTATGTCATTATAAAAAGATGTTTGTTTTTTAATTCATGCAACAAAGTGACATGAAGGCATGTGTCCTGATGGACCCATTACATTTTGTATTAATAAGACTATCCAAGTAATGAATTACTACCATCTATTTTCCATGAGGTACATAATGTGCTTAGTTGGTGTTAGTGAATAGATTGTCCTCTGAGAAAAATGTGTGCAAATTCGACCTTGAATGCCCAAGTGAGAGGACAAATTAACCTCAATAGTTGGATAGGTTATCATGGATTTATAACCTTCCTCTGAATTTTTATCATGTACAGCTCCCCATGTGAAATATTCAATAAATTTAAATCTTCTGCACTTTTGCTCGAAAGTACAAAAGGATCTCTCACAGATCAATAACCTTTTCCCTTCTCGGACCACATTCTTTATTCAATGATTGATATTTACAATGTTTTTATTTAACATTATAAATGCAACTCTATAATGATAAAATGTGTCATTAAGGTGTAATAATGGGCCATAGTGGGGAGATTATTCTTTTTTGAATAAATATGAATCTATCTAGACATTATAATTTAAAGAATATGTTTCTCTGGATAGCTAGCTTCGCACCTGTCATTGATGTTTTTACAGAGCATCTTCACATATGGTCACTTTCATAGATTCATCATAATTAGGCATTCTGCTCTTATATAGATACCAAGTTATTATATTATGTTCGATTATTCCTTAAGGAGGCCATTGATTATTTCATTGCCTTCTTCCCAAACTTGTAGATCTCTTTCTATCTGCATCATTGGATGTCCATGTGCGGGTTCATAGAATTCTATAGATATTCTTCATGCCTCTTATATTACAAGATCATGCAAAATCATTTGATAGAAACTGTTGACTCCTGATACTAAAATGAATCCTGAGCATCTATTATGGCAATACTTATGGCTTGCATAGGGTATAGACAAAGCGATTGGATGCACTTCACAAGTCTGTATGTTTCCATTGCATTTGTAGGTCATCAAATGTACTCAGACTATGTTCTATCAAGTAGTTTTATACCATTTCTCTATTTCTATGCCAACATAGAGTGTACTCGGGTATGGTCTTCACGATATATTGTTTTCACTTTCTTGCTTAATCACGTGCCTGGCAACCATGAGCCAGAGTTTCTTCCAAAGGCCTTCATCATCCTCAACTTTGTACACCTTTTTCATTGCTAGCTTTGTGTCTACCAAATCAACCTTTCTCATACTTGCATTGGAGGAAGTGTAAGAGGGCACTTTCATCCTCACATTTTCCTTTATCAAGTTATTATCGGGTTTGAAAAGAAGTTTTTCATGAAATGTAAGACTTCCATTTGCAATTTAGATTACCATACTTCTTATCTTTTTATCATGCAAACATATGGACTGCCATGACTTCAAGATCTCTTGCCTACGATGATCTTCATTTTCTTAGTACATGAGCATCCACATTAATCTCACTCGGGGGTCATAAGAAACATGTGTCCAAATTGTGATCTCTATGAATCTGCCAGTTGCATTGCTACCAGCCGTGTGCTTCCATACTTTCATTGGTTTGGAAGGATCAATTTTTCTTTTAACTGATGGAGGTTCAAGATGCCTCTCTTCAACTTAAATATGTGGACTGCCACTGAGTAAAGCCTTAACCCATTACATATTATTCATTCAAAATTGGCAAAGCTTCCCACATCATTAGAATCAAACATAAGGTCATCCAATGTTTCTTCAACCATAGTCTCAGCTTCATGGATATTGGAATGCGGTTCAAGCTATATGAAACTATCCACAATGGTCTTAATCTTTGCCTTTGCGGTCCCAATATTGACAATACAAAATGTATATGATGCAAAAATTGTTGTTTTGTAAATGGCATCTTTGAGGTCCAGTAAGATCTCATGATCCCCAGAAGATGATTTAGATACAGCCAATCGACCAATAGAACCAACATCTCCGCTGAAATCTAAAGTCTCCTCTTCACATTCAAGAGGTGCCTTTGAATGATGAACTTTATCTGCAAATACAAAAGGCCATCTTGAAATAACTCGTGGCTCCATCTGTTTCTCAGCATCATTAATGTCAACTTTCATCATATTACCATTATCTTCATCTTTCTGAACTACTAAACTGTTCTCCATCTTGACCTGTACCTTTACACTTTCTCAAAACTGCTGAACTAGCAGAGTCTGAACCTAAATGATGAGATTCTGAACTTGTTGAACTGAACATGTAGAATGAACGATTTGGATTTATCGAACCACTTTGAACTACTTCAAAATTTAGTTCAAAGTGGTTCAAAAACTCTGCACTTCAAAATTTAAAATCGTGTCCATATTAGGTGCTAATAGTTGGAAAGTGGACCTGTGCCACAAATTAAACAACAAAGTTACAGTCTTTTTTACAAACTATCAAATTGAAAAGATTGGCAATGCTCACTTTCTCACTTTTTAGAGATACTTGAGTTTAATTAATGTAAGAAAGTGATGGTTCGACACTTATAAAGGAAAAGACGAAGAAGGTTTATAATAATTTAATCTTGATCATGAGTTTGAGATCAATGATGGAAACTCAAAGTTATGATGACTATTGGAATATGAAATATGTAGTTTGGTGTGAAACAACAGAAGATGAAGAATAAATGATTTTTAAAGGATTTTCCAAGATCTTAGGAAGTTGATAGGTCATGGAGTGTTTTAAGGAATATCACTAATTCAGAATCATCAATAAAAGAGATACCACATGCTCATATCATGATGCAGATTGGATATTTTCATATTTTATTCTCATTTTATTTTGTTTTATATGACTGTTACTCTGCTAGAATTAAGAAAGGCTAACAACAAACTATAAATGTAACCTCATTTAACAATACAAAGGTCAGAAAATTTGATGTTGAATTGGTCTATAATTCCATTTACCCTATTTTCTTGTCATGATTTATTGCCCGTGCATAGATTAGTTCTACATTAAGAGTTGAAGGACAATTATATGTAATCATATGATAATTAGGTGAATTCCATTTCATTTCAATATTTGGAGCTGAGGTGATTCCATTTACTTCCTTCATATATGATTCTACTTCCTCTCTTGCTCATTTCATTTCACATTATGTTAGATAGTTTCATTAGGAATTATATATATATAAAGATATATATATGAATCTATTGGTAACTTGTTGAATTTCATTTCATTCAAGTTTGTTAGTCAAAACAATTCCATTTTCCCTCATGTGCATCCCTTTTTCTATTCCTCTTTGCATATATATGATTAACACTGCATTTAAAATAGAATTAAGAGTTGGGAATCTCAAGATAGTCTATTACAGTAATCCCATTTGGTGTGATAGGTTGTCCAAATTGATTTTGCTTGAATTTTTTGTGCCTAAAAACAATATAGTTATCCTCTACTAGTCTCATGTTAAGAGATAATAATGTCAAGAGTTCTAATCTTATAAAAACATATTCATTGCATATCATTGCAAATCATAGGGAGCTATACCTAGTCAATTCAGAGGGCAGTGGTAGAGTACATACACTAACCCATTTGTTGGTAAACATCCTTTTGTCTCTCCAAACATTAGGTATCAAAGAGTCAAGATTATAAAATCTAATAGGAGGACAAACTATTAACCAAAAAAATTTAGCAGCTCCACTAGGGAGATTTAGATAAAAGCTTTGAATAATTTCCCTTATTATTAATTTGCACACTTAATTCCATATTTTTGAGTTTCAAGAAATGACTTGTGGTAGTGATGTATTTTCTATAAGAACTTAATACCAGTTTTACAGCCTCAACCTTTTGAAGGAAAGAAGAAAATCCAAATTTGGAGAGTGGTAAGATAAATGCAAAAGACCATTTTTTGAACATTTGATACACTATGGATTCTAAATATAGTAGGAGTAACAAGGAGAAAGGAAAGATTGACCCAATATATGAAGAGATCAAGAAGGCTAACTTTCCTATCTTAGAAGACCTTTATAGAAGAGGAGGAAGATGTGCAAGGGAACCTATAATCAAGCAACTCCAAGATAATCTTCTATCTACAATTGTTCATCGAAGTAGAAAACAAAGAGTCAATCTTCTGCTCCTCCAATTTCTAGGGCTTCCATTCCTTCTACTTTTGATGCTTTGTTGTTGATTGGTACAACACTTCAACTCTCAGTTACTTTTTACACAAATCAAATCACTGTACCAAAAATTATGACACAACCATGGGGAAATTCTATTTGCCCTCTTTCCCTTATGACTAATAATGATTTTCTAAGAGCATCAAGGAAGAACTTCCCAAGATTTAATAGTGATGGTACTACCTTTGTAGAGCAACATGTAAGTGATTTCCTTAAGGCTTGTGGTGTAGTAAATCCTCAACATGAGGATGCGGCTATCAAAATGTTCGTAGCTACACTAATGGAAAATGATGCTAATTGGTTTCAAGACCTACCTACAGGATGCATCACAAATTAGGACACTAAGAAGCAAAGGTTTGAGGAATGTTATAAAAGTACAATTTAGATGCACAAGTACTATTGTTGTTGCAATTGGCACAGATAAAGAAAGAACCATCAGTTTCCATGAGAGATTTGAATGCAAGATTCAATAAACTTATGAAAAGAATACTTGTTGCAAGTGCACCTATAAATGATAATAAGGAGACTTTCTACATTAGTGCTATGCCTCCTAATTTGTGATATCAAATTAGAAGAACCAATGTAGAAAACTTGCAAGTTGCCCAGAAACTAGCTATGGAGATAAAGGGATGATATGATCTCTTCTGGTAAATGGAATAGAGAATTTCAATCTGGAACCATGGGTAATATATTTAATACTTCTAATAGTATAGAAGTCATGCTTCAATATTTGTTTAATGAGTTCATTTCATTGAAGAAACAAATTACTAGGCATGCTCATTCTATTTATCAAACTCATCAAGAAGGTTATAGAAATCCAAATGGAGGTAAAGCATTGCAAATACCACCTATTCAATAGATATTATCAATTGAAGGTGCCCCTAAGAGACAAAATATATGTTCTTTTCACTTACGGGAAGACAATGATGGTGATACATGTGCTAATATGATAAGATATAAGTAGATGGTGGATAATAAAGAACAAATAGTTGAATATCCTAAAAGTGAGGATGATCATGCTCCTTGTGGTGACTCTGAAAACTTTTTCTTGGAGTATGAATTAGATTTAGAGAGAGGACATGACTTCTGTGCAACTCTAGGACCTTAGTTGACAGTAATGACCAGATGTCAGAAGAATAGAAATTAGATCAACAATTCAGTCCCTGCCAAAAATAATGCACCATTAAAAAAAATTGATAAAGATAAAGGCATAACTTCAACTTCATAGAAGGAACACAAAGGTAAATCATATAATTCTTTTGCCATAATTCAATACTCTAAAGAGATAAGAATTCAAATATCTCCACTTGATTACTTGAAAGCTAGTCCTGATCAATTGAAAAGGTTAGTTCAGGATTGCAATAAAGATAAAGAATAGGTTAGTATTAATGCTTATATTTATTATCTTAGTAAAGCTAATACTAGTGGATTTTCTATAACTAATGAATATTTTACACTCCCTAAGTTGTTTCAAGAAGAGGAATCCATTATCTTAGCCACATGCCCAAATGAGAAACCAAATAACTTCTACATTTCTTTGTTCATCAATGGAAATAGATTGAGCAATTTCATCATAGATTTAGGAGCCTCTAATAATGTTATGCATGCCTCTATAGAAAAATATTTAGGGCTTCCACTAATTAAAACCTTTTTTAGATGTTATTCAATGGATGTAAAACAAGTTCCCTTACTTGGATAAATAAAAGATGATCAAGTTTCCTTAGCTACCTAACCTTCAAGAAGGCTCAAACTTACCATCCTAGTAGCATACATCCCTATAAGATATAGAATTCTCCTAAGAAGAATCTTTTGCAAAGATATGGGGGGGAGATAAAATTAAATTGGTCTAGTGCTACTATCCAAGTTGGAGATAAAAAAGTGAAGCTAGAACCAAAAGAAAACACAAAATTTACTATCCTAAAATTAGATGACCCTAGATCTCAAATCTTGTATCATGAAATGTAGTTTGGTAATTACATGATTTTCTCTGACATCCCTGATATTTCAAAATAATCAAAACAAAATAGAGGTGATCAGTTGTGGACTCTAGAATTTGATGGCAATTATGCTAATGCTGGGTCAAGTGTAGAGGTAGTGTTGACAACACCTACTGGTGAAATGACTTGCTTGACTTATAAGTTAGATTTTTAAAATACTAACAATACTACAATGTATGAAACTCTTCTCCTTGGAATAATGGCAGCAAAAAAAAAAGGACTTAAGATGTTTAAAGTTGAAGGAGATGCAAAGTTGGTGATAAGACAAGTTAGAAATCAATATGCACTTAAAAACTCAATATTGAAAAGCTAATGTAATAAGGTGTGGGATGAAATTGAGGGTTTTGATGCTTTCTCAATTACATCAGTACTTACATAATTCAATTCAAGAGCTAATTCTTTGGAAATATCTGAATAATTGCTCTTATCACACCCTGATTTCAAAGAACAAACCTTTAAAGTGGAAGTATTATTTAGGCCTAATATCCTTGATAGTGAAGATTCATAGTAGGTGTTTGAAGATGATAAACACATATTAAAATTCATTGAAGGGAAAGATCCTTTTGAATGCTTGTATTTTGAACGAAACACTAATGCAAATGGTGATAATTCAATGATAGGTTATAAAAAGAAAATATAGAGGCTAATATGATTCAATTGGAAGGTAATAAGATTACACCCCATCTAATCTCTTTAGAAAAACTTTTTAATAGACATGATGCACACATAAAGAAGGAAAGAGATAAGAAAGGAAAAACATGTGGTGAATATGATGGAATCAGTACAAGGATAGAAGTCAATCCAAAGATGATAAACATAGGAAAATGTTGCACACCAAAGGAGAGGGTAGAGATCAGGAAGTTACTCATTGAATTTCAAGATTTATTTTCTTGGAGGTATGAAGATCTAAAGAATTTCATGGGTAGAAAGCTCAAATATAAAATCTCACTTAAACTAGAAGAAACATCGTTCTGGCAAAACAAAGAAATTGTAATCCTATGGTTAAAGGAGAAATCATTAAGGAGATTGACATGATACTGTAGGCTAGGATTATATATCATATTCATCATTCTCTTTGGGTTCCTAGCATTGTACTAGTGAAGAAGAAGAATCAAGAGATAAGGATTTGTGTAGATTTTAGGAATCTAAAGATAATTTTTCTCTTCCTAATATGGACCATCTCTTAAACATGGTTGTAGGGTTAGAGATTATGTCAATGTTAGATGGGTTTTCAAGGTATAATAAGATTTAGGTAGATGAAGAAGATCAGCTCAAAACTGTGTTTACCAAGTCCCATGGAGTACTTTTTTCCTACAATAGAATGCCCTTTGGTCTAATGATGCAAGTGCAAATTTTCAACATGGCATGAATTTTTCCTTTGAAGATTTGAAAGATAGAATTATTGTCATATACCTTGATGATTTGAAATTCATTTCCAAGTAGAGGAAATATCATATCAGGAATCTAGAAGAGGTCTTGCAAAGATGTAAAGATCATGGTATCTCATTTAATCCAAAGAAGTCAGTATTTTGTGTGACAAAAGGCAACCTACTTGGTAATATTATATCTCAAGAAGGAGTGAAGATTGATCCAAATAGGGTTAAAACTATTTAGAGATTAAGTCTACCATTGAGTAATACTGGAGTGAATTCCTTCTTTGGCCAAGTAAATTTCTTAAGGAGATTTGTGCTTGATTTCTTTGAGATAGTTAAATGTATAGTTGATATTATGAAAGGATATAAAACTTTCAAATGGAGTGATGTTGGAAAAAAGGATATTTAAGATATCAAGGATGGAACAAGGCCTTTGTTTTTAGATCTCTTCTTTTCTTAGTAGTTAATCCATTAGGTCTTTCACCATATGTCAAAAAATAAGCAATGTTTGAGAACTAAGGATCATGAAGACTTACCATAAGAACTTTTTGAGCATCTTCTTTTTTGCATTGTTGATCTTCTGCCAAGGCTTTGCAAAGTGCATTTTGGTGCAGAGCACCCTCGCTATAAATGGATAGTTAAGTCTAATTAGTGATTTTTAATTGAGTTCTAATTTTAATTATGCTTATTTGTGTTGAGATGAGTTAGTTAATCTCATAAGTTTATTTGTTTGTAATAAAGGACTTGTCATAGTCCATTTTCTTTGTAATAGGCCTAATTGAGCTACTATATAAAAAATGCTCTTAGGACCTTATTTTGGCTTGTGTAAGGGGTTGATATATTCCATCTCAAGTTCATTGATGGTTTATCTAGTTTAGGTTGAGATTCATTAGTATTAAAAATGTGATAGACATGCCAATGTGTTGATCTGCATTTCCTAGGTTGTCAACAATTTAGTATTTTGCAAGGATACTTAGCATTTTGAAAGGATAAGAGGAGTTGGTTACTATAGACACACATGCTAAGGCTTATATAAGTGAAGGAATTCTTTTCTCATTTTTTGGTTGGCATTAATGAAGAGATTCATTATTGAAAGTACAAAAAAAAAGTGTTGTCACAACTCGTTTTCTGAGTTTTTTATGAGTTTTGATGCATTGTATGGATAGTTACTGATTTTTTTCAATTTCTTGTTGTAATATTTAATTATTTATCTGAATTAACTTTCATTTTCACTTGGTCTCATTCTTTGAATCGATCTGGTTGAAAAGTTATAAGAAAATTACTATCAACTAGTCTAGAATCTTGATTTTCAGCATTACCATGCAAAAAGAGGATTCTATTGCCACTTGCCATGATTGAAAATGATTAATATCTGGTGGGAAGTGGTAATGGAGTTTTTAAATTGTATTATATTCTTCATTTTGTTTCTACAGAGCTTTCAAACAAAGTTATGGTGATGCCCTAGGCTGATCCCCGTGGTTGGATGAGCTTGTGGAGAGGGAAAATCTGTTTGATTTAGAGTTTTTTTGTAAAGAAAGACACCGTGAGGTATCTGTTTTGGAAATATATTTGAGTTCTCTTTCCAATGGTTTATGGGGTTTATAAATATATGCTGACTGGTGAAGCATTTGAAGCATAAACTTAAAATCTATCCTGGAAGTCTAGAAACTCTTAAAATGTTTCTCAGTGTAGAGCCCGTATCTTTTTAACCAACCGTTGGATCTTTCTAAAATTTTATTATGTTAGTGAAAACCTAATTTTTATCATTATCAATGGTGGGATTGAGAATTTTATTAATTTTTCAAAATTTTCATCTGTCTATGTACGAGTCTATCCAGAAGCATAAAAGAGCTTGTTTGAAATTTCAGCAACACTCAAGAAAGTTGTACAGAAAGAATAGATCATTAAAGAACATGAAGAGGACTTATGGGAGTGAAAATTCATGGCATATAGGGTGATGATCCAATAGCAAGGATTGTGGGATTTCAAGGGAAGTAAGGCTATACCTAGGAGGCAAGCCTTGGGGTTAGGCCTAGGAGGTCTAACAGATTGAAAACTATATTTAGATCACTGGATGATCTTGTTGGTGTTATAGAGAGTTTTATTGAATCTGTAAACCCTCTGCATCAGATTGGATTCCAACCAACAAATGAAAAAAGCTTTCCTTCACTTATATAAGCCTTAGCATGTGTGTCTATAGTAACCAACTCCTCTTATCCTTTCAAAATGCTAAGTATCCTTGCAAAATACTAAATTGTTGACAACCTAGGAAATGTGGATCAGCACATTAGCATGTCTGTCACATTTTTAATACTAATGACTCTCAACCTAAACTAGATAAACTGTCAATGAACTTGAGATGGAATATATCAACCCCTTACACAAGCCAAAATAAGGTCCTAAGAGCACTTTTTACATAGTAGCTCAATTAGGCCTATTACAAAGAAAATGGACTATGACAAGTCCTTTATTACAAATAATTAAACTTATGAGATTAACTAACTCATCTCAACACAACTAAGCATAATTAAAATTAGAACTCAATTAAAACTCACTAATTAGACTTAACTATCCATTTATAGTGAGGGTGCTCTGCACCACATTTCATCTCACAAGTTTCATTGGCTTAATTTATATATCATATTCTTGAACCTTTTCTATCCACACTCCTCTATTATTGTAACCAACATATTATTGTGTCAAAATACTTTTTACAGTAGGATCTGGTACATATATCATTGAATCTAAATGAAGTACATAAAATCTAAAATTCTTAAGGGCTCTCACCACTACATATGCATGTTTTTCCATTTGTGAGTATCTCAATTCTTGATTCTTCATTGATATACTCATGAAAGAAATTGGATCTTGTATTCTTTCTTTATTTTCTTTCATCAATATAGTGTACATAGTATGTTCTGGGGCATAAAATTGTATAATGAATTCCTTAGTGTAATAAGGATGAACAAGAATAGTGGCTTTAGCAATAGACATTTCAAATTATTGCTTCATCTATTTTTCAAAATCCTTACATAAAGCATCTTGTCATCCAAATATGATATCATCAACAAACATTTTAGATAGCAAGATACCATTTCTTTTCTCTATCTTTATGTATAGATTGTTGTTGTCATTAGTCTTTTCAAATCCAATCTTCACAAGATAATTATGAAGTCTCTCATACCATGCTCTAAGTGCTTGTTTCAAACCATATAGAACTTTATGTAGTCTACATAACATGTTCTTATTGTTATCATCAACAAAACCTTCTAGCTATTCTATGTAAACTTCTTCCTCTAGTATGCCATTTATAAATGCAGATTTAACATCCATGTGGTAAACTTTGAAATCTTTGTATGCAACATAATCAAGTAGAGTTCTTACTCCTTTCAATCTAGCAATAGGGGAAAATGTCTCCACATAATCAATTCCTTCTTCTTGTGCATATCCCTTGCAAACTAATCTTTCTTTATTTCTTGTGACTTCACCATTCTCATCTAGCTTGTTTCTTAATACCCACTTGGTGCCAATCACATTTTTGTCTTCTAGTCTAGGAACTAGACTCCATGTTTTGTTCTTCTCTATTTGTTCAATCTCTTCTTCCATGGCTTTATACTAGTCCACATCTTCTAATGCATCTTTCACTGTTTTGGGTTCCTTCATGCTCAACAAACATGATTCACTTCTTAACCTATTTCTTGTCATTAGCCTAGCATCTTTATCTTCAATGATTTGAGTAGCGTGATGATGTCTTTTGACATACTTAGAAAATCTTGATTCAACTCTTATTTCTTAAATTTGTCTTTTAGCTTTAGAATCACTATGTACATCTGTGTCAAGTATTTCAGCATCTTTTTCATGTGTACTAATCTCAAAATTAGAATGTGCATCTTCTTCATTTTGTAACTTGGTATTTAAATGCAACTCAACATTCATAGAGTTTGATTTAGTAGTTACTAAAACTTACTATTGATTAATAACTTGATTTACAACATCTTCTTCAGTAGGCATTCCTTCATAAAAGTATACAAATGATTTGTATTCTTTTGGCTTTTTCATAGGTTCGGCCTCATGTACTTCTATAGATTCATCAAAATTCACATTTGCAATTTCCACAATTTTGTTAGTGTTAGCATTCAAACACTTAAAAGCTTTACTTCTTGTGGAGTATCCTAGGAATATACCTTCTTCACTTTTTGCATCAAGGTTTCTAACATCTTTAAGAATGTAACATTTACTTCCAAATACCTTAAAATATTTTAAATTGGGTGGATATTCATACCAGAGTTCAAAAGGTGTTGAATGCGTATTTTCTTGATTTGCACATGGTTCAAAGTATAGACAATAGTGCTTACAACTTCTCTCCAGTATTTCAAAGAAACATTCTTCTCCATCATGAGTGTTCTAACACAATCTATTATAGACGTGTTTCTCCTTTCAACTATTCCATTTTATGGAGGGGTCCTAGGGGTAGATGTCTATCTTTTGATTCCTCTATCATTACAAAACATCTCAAAGTCATTTGATGTGATTTCTCCTCCTCTATATGATCTCAAGCATTTCAGACTTTTACCTGTTTCTTTCTCAACTCTTGCTAAGTACCACTTAAACATTTGAAAAGCATCAAATTTCTATTTCAAAAACACAACTATCATCATCTTAGAGTAATCATCAACAAATAACATTATGTGCTTATATCCCTTGTAGATTTTTACTTCAATTGGTCCACACAAGTCAGTATGAACAATCTCTAGTATTTCTTTGGAGGTATAAGTTTTACTCTTAAAGCTTGACTTTGTCATTTTTCCTAGCTGACATTATTTGCACACTATATTATTAGGCTTCTTCAACTTAAGAAAAACTCTAACTTTCTTCATGTTACTGATACTAACCAAGTTATCAAAATTAGCATGACATAACCTCTTGTGCCAAAGCCATACATCATCAAATTTTGCAACAAGACAAGTAGCATCCTCTATATCAAGATAAAATAGATTATTTCTAGTTTTATCACCTTTTCCAATGAGGTTTCTATTTGTGTAATATATCTAAGTAGTCTTGTTTCCAAATTCGACCTTGTATCCCAATTTGTTTAATTGTGACACACTCAAAAAGTTATAGTTTAGTCCTTCAACATAGTAAGCATTGTCACATGAAATCTTATTTGTGAGTTTGATAGAACCTTTTTCCTTTTATTAAGCATGGTACATCATTACCAAATCTTACACTATTTTATTCATAACAGTTTAAGGTAATGAACTTACTTTTATCTCTAGTCATGTGATTTGAGCATCCACTATCAATGATCCATCTATCTGTAGTGCCTGCCCCTAGTTTACATTTTTTTTTCAAGCTACATTTATGATATGATTGCCAAACTCTTTTAGGCCAATTTATGTTTGATGAGTAGTATTATTATTTTAGAGATTATCAGAGGATGTTTACACTCAGTTTATTATATGATGAGATTACTTGGTACTCTATATTTCGTGCATGTATGATGATTATTCAATGGTTTTAGTTATCGATGATGATTAGTTAGATGGCTTATTATTTCATGTGCCTCTTATGGATACTTACCCCATACTGCATGTGTATGGTGTGCGTGCTATTTTATTTATGTATGATGTTTCTGATATGGTTAAGGAAGGGAGTCGTAGTCACCTGCTAGTCGGGATCTACACGATGCACCACTTCCTGCCATTGCCTGTTTAGCTTAGAATATTGTGTTTGTACATGCGTGGATTTTATGCAGGTTGCAGGTATCGGGTATCGACTTCCCTGAATTGTCAGGATGAGCGTACCCTATCACACTGTCTCAATGGTAAGAGAGGGGAGATAAACTCTTAAGTCCAAATCCTGAACCCTTTAGCCAATTGTCCTAATTGATAATTAGGACAAGTATCTGAGTTAAGTACCCTCCGAATGCACCAAATGATGTAATTTGGTGATTATAACCCTTGTGTTTGATTTGGTATGTATTTTTCTATGATGGGTTTTCGTATGTTGCTTTATGAGTCCTTGGTGTATTTTCTATTAATTAAGTCTAATTAAAAAGACTAATTAATGATTTAATTTAATAAGGAATTATTATGATATCTTTATATTTAATTAATTAAATAAAAGAATTAATGTTGGAGATTAAAGTTCAAGATATATTTAGAACAGGATAATATTTATTTAATTTAATAATAATATATTTGAAGTTCATTTTTAAATAAATGCTAAATATTATTGTTATTTAAATTAATTAAATATGTTATCAATTAAGTTCTAAAATATATTAAAAAGTTGAAAGATATTAATTTATTAAGAATTCTAGATCGCATGATCTAAACATGAGTTAAATATAAGAATTAAATTAAAAGATTAAATTATAAAAATTAATAATGTTATTTTAATTTCTTAAAAGTGCACATATGATTTAAAGTAATAAATTAATTAAGAATTGAAGTCAAGTGAAATTTTAAATAAAGTTATTTATTAATTCAACTTAATGTGCATGAAAGTGGAATGCAAAAGAATTAGAAAAGATAATAAAAGTTAAATTGGAGTTAACTGAGTTGTGCAAAGAGTCTTCTCGGGTAAACGCACAATTAGTGCCCCGAATTGAGGACAATTTTCTTATCACAATTTTGGGGGTTCATTTTTGGGAGATACGAATTTGGACGAGAATTTTTGGAGGAAGACAATTTTTGGAAGCAAATTTCAGAAGGCTGATACGAAGAAAGTCTTGAAGGGGAAAGTTATTGAGAGGAGCGAATTTGCATGCAGTTCCTGGAGATTGCATAATAGCATCAGGATCAGGTAGGGTCTTGTGTTTTTTATCCATTAAATATGCAAATTATCCCTTCCTGCCTTCTTCGTGTCTGGGGTTTGTAGATCTGAATTCTCTGTGATGAAAGTCTTAAGCTTTCAATATTGTGAAGTTATTAATTATTCGTCAATAATTTCTGTATCCATGGAGACTGGATGAATTAATTAGAACCATTGTTTTCTTGATTTAGAAATTAAGATCTAATTTGATAAGGGTTTTGTTTTAATGAAATTGAAAAGTTCTAGATAAATAAATAAAAAAATAAAAAAAATAAATATATATATATATAAATATATATATATATATATATAAATATATATATTTATATTTTACATATTTATCCTTTGGAAGAAATTGGTTTAAAAAAAAAAAAAATTAAACAAAATTAATTTTGTTAAAATAAAACTTATTTTATTGTTATTAGAATAAAATAAAATCATTTATAAAAATATATATATATAAAAAAAAAAAAATGTATATAATAATATTAGTGGGGGGGGAGGGAATCACCCCGTACCCGCCCCCCACTGTCGGCAGGCGATAGTACCTGCGTCGCAGGTACTGCGACGGCAGGTACAGAGTACCTACCGCCGCAGGCCCTGCGACCGCAGGCCTGCGGCCAAAGCCGACGGGCTATAAACGTTGTGGGATTTCATTTTTTTAATTTTTTTTATAATTTTTTTAAAAATTATTAAAAACAAATTTTATTTATTTAAAAATTTTAAATAATAAAAAAATTATAATATATTCAATTTTTATAATAGATTAAACTTTTTAAATATTTAATAAATAAATATTAATTGCATAGATATAGTTGTAAATTTTAATTTATTAATAATTTTGCTTAAATATTAATAAATTAACAATTATTAGTGGGATTAAAATAAGTAATTAGATCTAATGAATATTGATTAATTTAATTAAAATTAGTTTAATTAAGTTAATTAATAATGAATGTTATTTGACTAAATTATAAATTTGGATATTGATTTAATGAAAATTATTATAGAACTGGGTTATTCGAAAAAGGGTAGTTGTGAAAACTTTGATACTTGAATTCGACATTAAACTAAAACACAAACCTTACCTTAATTTAAATAATATACTTTCAGATCCAATCTCTGAGACTTTGATGTTGACTTTGTACTTTGAATGTTTTGGGGTTGGTTTAGCGTTGACCAGTTCAGGTTGTTACCAGAGGCTCGGGGTTTGTGAATGTGATGTCTTGATGATTTGGTCTCGATCTTTCTTAACCTGACCATGGTAATGTGATGAAGTGCTCTATGACATGATTGTGTTTACTGTTTGTTATTGCTTTCCAGTTTCCTTGTGTGAAGCTGAGGTGTATGTATTTGAGAATACCTAACTTAACCATTTTTGAGTCTCGATCAGTTATATTTGATAACCATTTCTGAGTCTCGATCAATTATACTTGTATTACTTTCTGGTTGCTCATTAGAGAACCATTGGATTTTGTGACTTATCATTGATGCCTTCAGTTGTTGATAGAGAACTGTCGTGATTACATGATTACTATTTGATGTTATCTGTTGCTCATGAAGAACTGATATATTTTGTGGATTATCTTTTTATGATATTTTCAGTTGCTCGCATAGGACTGAGATGGTTTTATTATGATTCTTTGATTTACGAGTTCATGAGCTAGGGTAGTTTATCTATGTGTAGAGTCGGGAAGTGGCTTGCAATGGGGGTCGAAGCCCTAAGAGGCTGCCTTGAGAAACCCATTGTAAGTTGTTTTTAATAAGTGAAAACATTTACACTAAATGAGAGAAAATGAACCTAACAAGATAATTGTATGTTCTCTCCCATGCCATGAGTGCTAGTACAGACTAGGATGGGGTAGAGAGGACGCTTGGTTACAAACTTGCATTCCATAGTATGCCTCGTCAGTACGAGAGGATACTAGTGGCTGCAGGATCAGTAGGGACCCGGGATTCCTAAGGGATTGCTCGGGTAACTTCTACATGACTTTTGCGATGACACTTTCCCGCTTGCATATTAGGTTTCCTACGTGTCTTGTGGTACCTCTGGGATTTAGATGTCGGTCTTTTTAGGAACCCTTGAGTTAGCATACTTATAGGATTTCCTGGACTTAGAGAGTATTTATGATTATAGGTTTTGTTATCCTATTTGGGACTTGAGACTATCTCCTCAGCGCGGTGGGAGTGGACCATTTAGGTTCCACGCGGTCGGGTGGTAGTGCTTTTACTCTTACCATTGAGATCCGTTCCGTGGTCACCATGGCTGGAGATTTCGTGATTGACATTTACCTACACTATGTTCTTGGATTAGTATGATGGATGGTTAGATTTTATGATAGATGTTTTATCATTATGGATGTATGGATGTATCATGTATGGTGAATAGTTTCATATATTTTTACTGTACTTTGTATCATGGATTTGAGGATGTTGTATCTTGATCTTTACATATGTATATTCTTTTAAGCCTTTCATACCCTGTGACATGTACAGTGGATGAATGAGCATTCCGAATTAATTTGCCAAGGAGCATTCGGAACAAATGTATATTATGGACATTGGAGTTTCTGATTATTCTTTTATATGTATGTGTTAGTTGTTAGACTTAGAATTAATTAAATTTAAACGTGACTCAACATCTTGGGATCTTTAAGAAATGTAACTTGCAATGTATGTTTGTCGATGATTACATGTTATTGCTTCCGCTACTATTTGTTTGATGTGTATGTCATACTTTCTTACTTTAAAAAAAAAAAAATGTTTAGCAAACTTAGTGAAACTTTAGGTTAATTCTTTTGGATCCCTTGGCGGGGCGTTACACTATCATTATTGTTCAAACAAATCACAAGGGTAGTTGCCTCATCTTCATCAAATTTCTCCTTCATTGCAACATACACCACTTCTTCATCATGTTCTTCAAAACCATCTTCAGCAATGTAGCATGACTTATTGCCTTTGTCTTTGTAATCTTTGTTGTCATTTTCTCTTATGATCTTGTACTTGTCACCACCTCTTTAGTTTTTCTTTTATGTAAATCTTGTGAAAATATGACCAACCTCATTGCAATTGAAACAAATGATGGGTAACATACCTTTGAACTTTCCTTTTCTTCTGTGGAATCTTTTTGTCAGTAGTGCTTCCAATTGTTCAACATCTTCCTCATCTATATCACTATCACTAGACACATATTTTATCTTTCTCTTCTTGTTCTTCTACTTCACCTAATTAGAGTCCTTTAATAACAACTTAGCTTTGAAAGTAGACTCAAGACTCTTTGGTTTTTAATTATCAAAGTTAGATAGCTCAAAAGGAGTGAGTCTAGCTACCAGACCTTCAAGGGTTAGATCGTTTTTAGGATTACATCTCAATTCTTCAATTGAAAAAACTCTAATAGCATAAATAGGTAGTAGTGTTCTCAAGAATTTTCTTAACATAGTATCATCATCTATATGACCAGTGGCTCCTCTTATTGCACTAACAACTTCTTTTATTCTAAAAACATATTCAGCAACATTTTCACCTTCTTCCATTCTCATATCATCAAACTTACCTCTGAGACTCTTAGACTTGGCTCTTTGAACATTTTTGTCTCCTCCATAGATGGTAACTAGGGCATCCTACATTTTATTTACACTATCAAGACCTTTTATATCATCAAATTATACATAGCTTAGGGCAGAGGCAATCTCCAACATCGCTTGATTGTGTTCTCTTTTCTTCTTCATATCTTCAGTAGTTAGGGCTCCAACTGGATCAACATGTTCCACTGAAATGGTAGATTATGCATGATCTCCAAGTCCTCCAAGGTGTAGCTTCATCAACCTTTTCCATGCAAGAAAGTTATCTCTATTGAGCTTGGGTACTTCTCTTTTAGACATCTCGATCTTTGTGCTTCTAGTACTTTAAAACTAGTCTTCTTAAGCAGATGGCTTTGATACCATTTGTTGGAATACTTTATAATAACTATGGGGGTGAATAATTATTCAAGGTCTAGATGTATAAATAAAACTTTTCACAACTTAGTGAACCCATAAAATATTCATATCCATGCATGCATCCATTATGCAATCACTAAAACTTGTATGTTACTATCAAATCAACTTGCAGAAATGTAAAGCATGAAACATAACAAATTCATCAACACACTTGACACAATCATTTATGTGGAAACCCAATTTGGGAAAAACCACTAGTAATCATTTATACCTCATATGTGGGTCTAAGAATTCTAGCCTCCATATCTTTTGTTTCTCTCTTTCTATGATAGGTGTTTGCATGCAGATGATTCTTGGGAGCTATGGGGTTGATCTTTTATCAACTTCAACATGGTATTAGAGCTATAAATCTTCATATTCTTGTTTTTCTTATGAGAGGTTTGGTTTAGCTTTCATATCTATGATTTTTATTTTAGAGGGTTTTAGTTTTTAGAGTTATTTTATATTGGGTCTGAGGGGTCATTTTTTTTGGTGCATTTTGAGCCAAATCAAACCTCATTGTTTGATTCATAGCACCCAAATACTCATATTTCCATACAAAATTTGTCCAATTTAGAAACAGTTGATAGGTAAGGCAAACAATTTGCTACTAGATTTGTGCATACTTCCCTAGGTGATGATTTATTTTTTATTAAAAAATAAATTATGAAAATAAATGGGATTTATTGAAAAAACACTCGTGACTTTTTTGAAAGCATATGTTTTTTTTTAATGTTTTACTTCAAATATTTTTGCCTTTTTTAAAGATTTCTAAATCTTCCCAAAAAGAATAGTTGCATTAGCAAAGTAATGACATAGCACAGATGTTAGAAAAGTATTGACACATTAAAGGTCTAACACAGGTGCTCACATCATCATTTTTTAGCTGAAATTAGACAACCTTCAAACCATCTCTTCTATGATTTGTTTTGTCCTTAAAAGTTGTCTGTGGTTTTTTGGCCGTATCTTGGTCATACAGAAGTATTTTTTGACAAATCTTATATTGTTAGAAAGATATTTCTATGCCTGTCATGATGGTGTAGGTTATTTGGACTTTTGATTCTATTTGGTTTCCTATTTTTGTAGTCAAAGTTAGAAGTTCTAATTTGCAATGTAGGAGACATATCTTAAGAATCTAATCTCTGATTTGGAAATTCTTTATATCATTGGAAAGCTCTTTCTAATCTCTTTCCAATGATGCTGGATTTTTTTTTTTAGATTCTTGTTTGGGCATATTTTATTTAATCATTTGCATTTTTGCATTCTAGTGGATATCTTGGTCTAAATAGAATGAACACTTTACCATTAGAGGACACCTTTGAGAAGAAAAATTCTCCTACTCCAACTTTGTCTTTGCAGAGATTTAAAAGGTTGCAAATTAGATGGCTTGGATAAGAAACAATTGCTTGATATAACATGGAACAAATGGACATTTATGCATAAAGAGACAAATCAGAAGCATATCATACTTTTTGCCATCCTAAATTTGATTATGTTATTCTAAGAGCATTATTGATATTACTGAAATTGACATAACAGATATAATTGTTTATATAAATTTATCTCCATTATCTAAAGTAATCTAGATATAAGGTTTATATAGTTGATATTTGTTTGATCTAGATAACATCTACCAATGGTAAATAGTTAGCCTCTCATATGGGAGTCTTGGGTTAGAAAAATTGGAAACAAATTCAACTATGCAAAACACACTTTTTTGACCAAATTTTTAGTGGTTTTATAGAAATGGAGATGAAGATCATGAAGAACAATTGCTATTTTTTTGTAAAAATCCATTGTGTTTTGCACAATCCAAAAACAATACAGTAGGGCATTCTATCAAGAGCTTAGGCACACCCATATCAACTATTAGTTTAATACTTATAGTATAAGTCAAATGGGTTCAGTACAATAGTTTATGTCATGGGTTTTCATGTTGGAGACCTAGGTTCAAACCCTTATGTGACATCTACATTGTCTAATTTATTATTTGCTATTACAATTGAATAAATTGGGTTTATTACCTCATCCACTTCTAGGAGTGGAAAACCCGAGTGTAGGTGTAAGTCTCATGAGGGTTTGATAAAAGTGATAACCTTCATTTGTGGTATCTAATCCAAAAAACTTCCTGAACCTATCTAATGTCTTTTACTCTAATTCTCATTTCAAGGCATAGAGTTGCTTTATATGAGAATCATACTAAAAAAAAAAGTCTGCAAAACACAAACATTTTTGTTAACTTGTTTGCAACCTATTAATGAGATAATAATTTATAAATAAAGGAGGAAATGACAAATGATATAACACTCTCAATGCTTCCAACTATGGAAGCTCATTTTTACTATTAGAGGATCATTTTTACTATTAGATTTAGACAATATCACTGCTTGATTTTCATAAAATAGTACTCTATATTTTGATGTATAGGTAGAGGTTATTGACTCTCCCATAACCATCACTCATAATTCCTCATCTTAGATATACCCAACCTTAATATTTATAGGAATACTACTAGTAGCTACTAAAATTCCTTGCAATTTTATCAATTTAGGTAACCTTGATAGTAGTGTTCCATAGGGATACATGATCCCTAAATCTCATCATTTCTAAGAGAAGGGGATCCTCAGAAGGCCAATATGCCAAGGAAATAACATCTCCTCTCCTAGGATGTGTTCCTCAAAGAGGGGATATTTCTAAGGTGCCCTCCCCTAATGATAATATTCAAAAATAAATATGCAATCAATATGATAATACAATTGCTTTTGAAAGTGTGTAATATGGGTGCATGGAGCTAGATACGATGAGGAACAACAAAGAGCAAAGAATACTCAAGAAAGACTAGTGGAATGCTCAAAATACATACAAATGAATACTTAGTGTACAAACTTCTTTACATATAAGGTGCAGAAAAAAATTCAAATAACTTGGAGTGTTCCATAGACCCATAGAGCTTTGAGTGCATGCACGTCATCTTGTACAATGTTTTTGGTAGGAAATCTATATAATAGTAATACATATTTATCATTTTTAATAACTATTATTATATATTTTGAGAAAGAATGTGAATCGAACAATTTTCCTTCTTAATTTGTTTAAGATCATAAATCAGTCAAAAAGTTTAGTCACAAAAGAATTCTAACCAATTTCTAACTCTAGTTTCATTTCTGACATTTGATGGAAAATGTTTCCTCTATGATCATATTTATGATCCTCTAACACCCACTAAACTCAAATGAAAAAATGATGAATACCACAAGACATAGGTGTCTTAAGCTTTTTGAACGAAATATCAAATACATAAGGAACACAGAGTATGCAATCAAACAAATAATAGAGATTTAAGTATCAAAGATCTCTGGACGTGGTGAGGTTGTAATTCAAAGCACTAAGAAATTTTGATATGATAAAATAGTAAAAAAGCTCTATGCAAAAAGAAAGTCAAATAGTATCTCATCAGAATAGTATGTACACTTCCCTACCTGTAGCAACACTATTTGTGTGTTTCCTTGAGGTCAAATTTGGAACTATTCACCCTAATCTAGTTGATATCGCCTTCACTTACAACATCATAAAAATTAAATCAATTCAATATTTTCTCAATCTCGACCCCATATGAATGAGAAAAAGATGTCTTTACCAAAATCACTTCCATTAATAACACTATATTCCAAAATTGAAGCTAGAAATATACAAGTAACTATCTTACTTACAGTCATAACAATAAGTGCACTAAGAGCACTAGACAAGACAATGGACTTTGGATGACACATTGCCATGAATGTGGCAATAATGAAAGTCTCATCTCCAATCTTGTAGGGGAAAAAACATGTAATCAGCATACTAGAAGTTTTAAAAGGCATACTGCAAGAAGCAATTATGGTGCAATGATCTCAGTGAATTCAATTTAAAAGCAAAATGTTCAAAAATAGAATACTACCTCACTAACAATGATCATAGAAAAACTTACAAAAAAACCATCAAGAACACCCAGTCTAGGGGATTCCAAAGCACCATTAATTATATGCAAAATTGCACTGCTAAAATTCAATGCAAGTATGGCACTCTTTTCTTGCATCAGCAGAAAGTATGATTTAATAGATTTAAGTAATGTCTTCCCTGTAGATAATAAAAACATTTAACTTGGTTTATGACAAATGTGCCAACTAATATACAAGGCATTCTATAGGAAAACACAACATCCATGACTTAGGTAGCCAAAATTTGAATCAAATCACACATTTAATATCTTCCTAAAGCAATATCTTGACATGTATTCAATCTATTTGTTGGATATTAGAAACAAAATCCAATCTATTTCTTAACAACATCCCTAATTTCTTAACAATTATATTAGAACTATAGTAATTAGACTCTCTCTAAGAAAACCATAAAGACTAAGAGGAAAGTGAAACAAAATGACTTGGAATGGATTGCCTCTCTAGGTTCTGATGGCATACTTACAACTTCGGCTAAACTCTCCAACTTTGGGTAAACTCGAGCAAGGGAGTCAACCAAAAAATGGCTTAAATATGACTCTTTTTAAGAAGCTGAGTCTTTTCCCAGTTTTGGCTTAGCCTTTTTTAACACATTCAAATCTTCTTAGTAAATTGGTCCATCTCTAACCCAAGTTCTATGTCAATTACTAGTATATATTACCACACAAATTAAAAAATCTACAGTTTAAAAGAATTTCAAGAAATTAGGAGATGTAGATATTCGCAGGCAATATGAGTCATCATGTGTGAAAGGAACTTTGAAAGATGAGTATAGGAAAGTAGGAGAGATAAAATTAGCATAGTATGTTAACATTTTCAATTTTTCATTGAACCTGAATGGATATGAACCGTATTGAGCAGAATTCATGATCAGTTTTCCTAGCTTAAAGACAAACCAAGCAAGATTACTAAGAAGGTTTTAGAAGTAGTCACAAGATTTAATGCATGAGGTGATGTATCTACTCTAAGGATTACTAAGAAAGATCTAGTTACACAGTTGACAAAATTGAAATGGGATTGAAGAGCTATGACAGTAGAAGATCTTAAGCAGGAAGATGTTATTGTAGAAGTTCATTTGCTAAATCGAAAGATATGAGAGGTTCAGATCTAGATCATGGATAAAGATACAAAGATGTAGAGATAGTGGAAAAATCGAAAGCCCCCAAATGCTCAAATTGTGACACCAAATGTGTTGTGATTGACCAACATTTAGTTTTGAAACCCATTGTTGAGACTATTCCTAATGAGAAGCAGAACACAAGTGATGTATGCGGAAATGGTTTTAAGATCCAATGTAATGGTTGTGATTCAAATGAATTGGCTATGATTAGGGAATAGCTTGTTCAAATTGAAAATCAGCAATCCAACTTGTTAGAACTTATGAAGGTAACTTGCCGAAATCTTGATCTTTTTAGGTCTACAAAATATCTCATTATTTTGAATTGGAAGAGACGAAGACATATGAGTTTATATTCAATATCATAAAAAACTTGTTAGTTAGAGCTCTTTCAAGAATAGCTATTAGGTATTGCTCCTGAGATGCCCTTCAACTAACATGTATGATAAATAAATACCATGCAGTCTAATTGTGTGTAATCTATTTCTTTTTATGTTTTTTAATAATGATCCATTTATCTCCATTATGAATCATATATTTAGCAAAAAGAAAAGTGCAAGGTTCTGTTATTTATATTCAAGTTTCTCATTTTAAATTCTAGCCATTTTTTATTGAGTCCAACCTCAGAGCTTCTAATTTGTCATAAGTGTTTATGGTCACTATTTCTAGTTTAACTACTTGTTCAGTTGTTTGTTAATGAAAACAATCCTATTATCTTCTCACCCATCTTAGTAAAAGGCTAAAAGCTCTTATGATAAATTTCAAAGTTAGTTAGGTGTTTGTAATTTCTATTGCCATACAATCACTCCCAAGTCCAAAATAGTAAAAATGTTCCTTTTGTTTCTTGAGGATTTGGAAAGCTTATAGCACAATTCCATGGGTAAGGCTCAAAATTCTTTGACAAATGTTGCAAAATTCAAAGGATCGCTAAGATATTAGTGTAGCTGCATGGAAAGTCAAAGTGAATTAAGAATATTTGTAACATATAGGGAATAAGAGAAATTTCATGTTAACTCTTGAAGAGACAAAGATGATTTGTAGAAGAAGGCTACCCTAGTTTCTCCTTAAGTTATTATTGACTTTAAAACTAGTTGGTACTCCTTGAAAAAAAATGTATCTAGAAACTGTTTAAATTTTAAAGTGCCAAAAAATCTTTCAATTATGTCAGTTCTTTAGACTTCTTGATAACTCTGGTTGGTAAACTTAATTTTCGCTCCCAAGATTGAACCATGTAGGTTTTGAGTCAAATTCATTGACCCATGTTTCATGAGTCCTAGTTCACAAGAACCCATCTCTCATGAAAATGAAATGAACATTGCACTCACTGTATCTAGGTGAGAAATCATGATGAAGAGGCCATTGTTTAATCTTAGCACCCATGTTTTTTCAAGCTTAATTTTTTTTGGTTTTGTGTTGAGAAATCATGATGAAAAGATATATTAAGAAAGAACTTCTACATATGTTCCCATGAGAGTACTTTTCCTATGCATGTAAATGGTAATCATGATGCTTGCAAGTTATAGTTGCCCCAGAATGTTTTTGTCAGCAAGCTTTGATATGTTCCTTAGTAATGTGCTAAAGCCCAAATCTAAAGATATTATATTTATATGGACTCTTGTGCTCTAAGCAAAAGTTGGCCCAATAGATGATGTTCATTTAATAGAGGCTACGTGATGAGTGTTCAAGTGTTGGACTGATTATTTTCACTCTCTACTTTTCTCTGGGCATTTTTTAAGTAGTATGTTTATCCTTCTATCAAATAACTCTATACAGACTATAATGGATGGTAGGACCAAGCATAAGTTGTATTCATTGTTGATCTAGCCTATTCGTTGATTTTATGCATGCCTAGATGGAATTTAAAAATTTTTGGAGGCACTATGAAGTATGAACACAGATGATAGATCAAAAATTAACCGACCATAAAGTTTGAAATGTGCTTAGTAATTTCATTATTTGCAATTGCTTGCATTTTTTTTCTAGATAGTTTAAAACTTAAATTTTATTTTCAATTGTTGTGCTTTTAGATGTTATGGGAAGCTCACAAGATGGGTTGCATTCTCTAGAAAAAAGGATACATGGTTTACAAATAACTATAGATGAAATGGTTGAAGATGTTTCTTTATCAACTGGTGGGATTTTTGTTGTTGAATATGGAAGGGCTACTTGTTGTAAATTCCTTGGTTCTATACGTTTAAGCTCCAAATTTTGGAAGAAAAATGAAGGCAGATACCCACCTGCACAACTTGCCACATCTGAGCGGTCATGAATGAGTAGATCTGGTAGTGGTGCATCATACGGAGCTGAAATGGGGACCAATATATGGGATAGGAAGTTCAAAGGCTTGCGAGGTGGTTTTATGGTGAATCCCTTGGAAGGTTCCTGGGGGAAATCAAAGAGGGTGACCATTGAATTTATTTCAAGTGACACTCAAAAGTCTATATTGGAAAATTTGGAAGGAAATCAAATATTTACCGAAGCACTGAACAAAAATAGGTCTAATGAGGGTCCCTCAATAAGGAGCACATTGCAAGTATTAGAAAATGAAGCTATTGCTTTCTCTAGTATGTAGATTGCAAGCAAGGATGCAAAAACAAAGATGTGTGATTCTGTGAAAGAAAATTCATGGCCAATAGCCACTGAAAATTTATTGAATAGAAAGATAGGTCAGGGAAATGATAGTTTTTTGAGTGTTTGGACATGGTCGATAGAATTTATATGGAAATGGAATGTGCACTCGGCATTTAGCAAGGTCCTTTGCATTGGGGATGATCTCTTGTTGATTAGGCTTATGAATAGGACTGGTCCTATGCTAGAAAATTTATCTAGAGGAACCAGTTTGAAAATGATGCAAGCTCTTAAACATTTCATGTTGAAGCAGAAATTCTTGGTTTCAATAATCCCATAGATTCAATAGGTGATTTATCCAATGAAATTATACTAATAGAATGTGTATTTTATTTTTTGGTATAATGATAATTATAGTTTATTTCTTTAGCTAAAGGTTATGATTTTTTGTTTATTCTGAAGATCATATCAATGTAGTCCCTTAAAATAATTACTATGTCTGCATCATTTAAATGTCATCCCCTATCTCTCTTTAATCAAGAAATTGTAAGAGGTCTTTTTAATTATTATATCCCTCAATAGTTGCATGATTGTCATAGAGACTGGTCTAGATCAATGGTGGGGTTCATTAATTTTTGTTTTGAATCTAGGATATCTTTTGTGCCCAACATTTAATTTTCTTTTCTCCAAATTTATGCACAAGTATCCAAACCAAAGCACCATTTTGAGAGAAATAACCAATATAAGTTTCTTATATTATTTCATTTATATTACATTTTTTCTTGATGCTTAGGTTGTTTACTTGACTGTAAGAAATGGCTTAGATGATCTGGGCCTCTCTCTTAATGTAAAGAAAGACATGTTATCATCCTTACAACAAGCTTAATAAAAGCATTTTTCTAATTCTTCAATTAGAAACTTCATTTCTCAGAGTGCATCCAAGTTGTCTGTTCTTTGGATGGTGGACTTATTTAAAGGCAAGTAATCAGAGGAGTGGAAAATATTTTTTGTGTCAGCATTGCTCTTTCTTTTGATGGAGATTGACAAAAAATGAGTCAAGAGCTTCTCTATGTTATCTTTTTTAGACATGCAGATGTCCCAATTGAAGACTCACTTCCACCAAAGAGTATGTTTTTCCTTTTTATAGACACTAATCTGCGATTTGATGATGATTTTGAGATTTTGTAAGCATTTTAGTAGCCTAGTAAAATTTTCTATCAGATTATAAGAGATGGAGAACTACTTGCTAGATCAAATCTGTCAACGTGTTCCACTATTGAGTTGTAGATAATTCTTAATTAGTAAGCATGTAGTTGAGAATGGGGTTGAAGAGCTATGGTAGTAGAAGATATTAAGTAGCAAGATGTTATGGTAAAAGTTCATTTGCTAAATCAAAAGATAGGAGAGGTTTAGATCTAGATCATGGATCAAGATAAAAAGATGCAGAGATTTGGTTACACAGTTGACAAAATAGAAATGGGATTGAAGAGCTATGAAAGTAGAAGATATTAAGCAAGAAGATGTAAAATTTGCATCTATGGTACTTGGATACAAAGTTTACAAGAGTAGCAGGATAAATTCTATTTCTACTAACACTATATAGTGCCTTAGGATGTTGAAGGAGAATGCACAAATAGATGTTTGTGAAATCTTGAGAGAGAATTTGAGGGAGAATTTGAAGATTAAGAAGGATATTTGTCAAAAAACACTACTCATGAAATATGGGTCAATGAAATTGACTCAGAAAACTACATTATCACAATAATTGTTGTACCTAAATCTTTGTAGAAATTGGTGTTACTCCTCTATCATAGCATCCTTTTTGTAGAAATTTTGTCATCTCCAAGACTATTATAGAAGTTCACCTTTTGACTGCATTATAAAAATTGTATTGGTTACACAAACACTAATCTAGCTAATGTTTATCTCAATGTTCCAACTCATGTTTATTTAACTCTATAAATGACATCTAATTTTGTCAAGTGGTTCATTTTAACTCAAATAGGAGTTGTGCCCTATATAATCTCAATAGCTTGTCTCTAAGATAGTGTTCAAGCATTACTCTTACCAAACATTTTATAATAGCACTAGTCCACCCATATTTGGGGATATTGTATGCAAGGCTTCTCGATAATATAGCATCATGTCCTTTCTCACTATGATTCTCCTTGTGATGTTACAGAGTCTACAGATTTTGTTCACCCTCTATGTCATGCTACAATGGCACATAAGGTAATGCTTTATATAATAACAACATACAAATAATAACATTTAATACTTTCTACAATATTATGCCTGAACCCTGTTAAAACATTGAGCTCAACAATTGTCATTTCCTTGCCAAAATAGCTTGGGTTTCATGCAAGAGGAAGCAATAAGCATCCATCCATAAACAAAGCAACCCCATCACTTTTTCCTGTGCTCCTTGATTCAAGGAAGGCATGCATATGTGTCCACTACTTGATAGGACTAAGTGACCAAAGGCAGATTGAAGGGAGCTATTTACTACCTTGAAAATAAAAATTGATTAGAGCCAAAGCCACAAATTTTATAAAAGAATCATTTATATCAATATAATTATTTTTAGTTGAAACAATAAATTTTAATTGTAAATATAATTTTTAATTAAGGTTACTAATTGGTATTATGAGAAATTATTGATATTACATATGTATACTTGTTTTATCAATTTCTTACATATGTAGACATTTGATAGAGATTTTTAAAAGATTTTTGAGCTAGTTTATATTGAATTTGTCCCAAATTTGAAAAGGGTGATTCCAACATTAATGTGTTATGTAATTGGCACGTACATATTTAAACTAAAAAATAATTAAATATTATCAAATAGGTGAAACTTGGAAAGTAACCCATGCATTGATGAACTTATAATCCAAATGCCTATAAATTTCAATAAGTTAACCTTAAAATTGGAAGCAAGTAACAATCACACATATTTTTTCCTAGTGCAAAGTATACATAAATTCAAAATACTCAAAGGTTACTTACCATTACAAATTCAAAAAATGCAATACAAGTTGAATGAACAAAATCCCCAAGCAGTCTTAAATGAGAAACCTGAATGCAGGCTTAAAAAAATCATCATCCAAGTTGAAAGTTTTCTCAAAAGTATCAAATAAACAAGAGAAGAATGTTGTCTTGGCACCCACCTCACCACAAAGTGATTCAAAAAAAATCCGTACATCTTCTTGAGAAACCTGCAAAGCAATTGAGAACCTACCATTAACTAGTAATCCGCACAACTATTATAATAGTACAAAAATTACACAATTCAATGCAACTTTGACTTAGATATCACACACTAAATAACTAAATCACTAAACAGGTCACCTTTTTATAAATGTTTGTACAGTATATTGTGCGAGCACACATCTCCTGCTCATCTTTAGCTTGCAGATAGAAATTTAAAAAAATGAAATCCACTAAACTATAGCTATAATGCATCCTCACAGTCATTTAGATTCATTTACATCACAAAAATATTATAGGTATATGTACCAACTAGAAAATTAAAATTAATTCCACCCTGACTCCTATCACATAATCTTATGCTTTCTATGAATAAAAACAAGAAGGATTGATCACATCGCTCACTTTTGGAAGGACTGCAATCTTTGAAGGAAGAATCTTAATAGGATAATATCCTGGCATGGTTCCTACAAGGCTCAAAGCTCTTCTTGTACCCTCTATAAACACAAACATGTAGAGCAATATTGCATTCAAATTACAATCCCAATGAATGTAAATTTTTCCATGCACACAACCAATTAAATTGAACTGCACTAAAAAACAAATGTGGGACTCACCTTCATTATGAAACTCTACAAAAGCAAAGCAAAGAACTGAATTGGGGTCACCGCATATGCGGCAATCAGTAACCTTTAAATTAAAAAGAAAGTACCCTATTTAGAAAAATATGTTTCATCCAAGATCTATGTTGCAAGATTACTAACTAGTAATTCAATATGTACCATAACACAAATCCTACATTTGATGACTTGACCCTAACCATGTAGTGTTTATCGTAATAGAAGATACCTACAAACCACTATAGGGTGTTAATCATATATAGCCATTACTAAGAATTCCCATTAACAAAAAACCTAGAACATGCAATGCATAATGAATTGATTAGTACTCTTATGGGTTGAAAAGTAATTCATGTTGAATTTGATTCGAAGATCAGGTGAGCCAAATATTGGAAGATATAGAAAAATTAGAGAATTAATTGGCTTATACAAGGCCCTCAACTGCAGATTATTGCCCCCAATTCAGTTGGGTAGCCAGGTGGCCAATTGGGTAGCCAAGTGGCCAATTGGGTGGCCAGTAAGAAAATAATGTTTGATAAAAAACATTAAAAAAATTAGATTCATACATCATATGTGAACAGATTCATATCTACCTATAGTTGTAAAGCTAGTTGTTCCTATACTCCTAACTGCCCCTTACTTTTCTTCTAATGAGAATCTTGTAAGGAAATGCATGTATTATCATCAATTACATGTTTGGGAAGATTGTTGTTATATGAGATCTCTCTACAAGAAGTGTGTTGCTTTGAATGTGAAACATCTTCATGGGTTTTACCTCTAATCTTTTCATTTGTTGAATCTCCCCTAAAAATTAATACTTGAAGGGGCATCAAATGTCTAGCCTTTGCCTCAACTTCTACTTTCCTTGATTCACCCCACTAATAAAACATATATGATTTAACAATTTCTCTCTAAGTATTTGTGATGAGGGGATTAAACCTAGTATTATTTAAGGATATAAATGCCCACGAACATTTCTTTCTAAATCATCAATAAAGGCCTTGAAATCTTAGAGATTGTAAATTATAGGAAAAAATTACTCATTGCCCTTAGAATAGTAGGGCCCATGACCGTTGCTTTACCATATTTTAGCCAAGCCATCAATCTCCCATAAAATTCTAGGCCATTTGTTCCCATAAGTGATGTTTGCTGCATGTTTTGAAATCCATAACCTATAGAGGTAGAGCCACATTATCCAGATGGAAATCTAGATGCAGATTCTCTAGCAAAGTAATAAGTAGCAATTCCACCCCCACTGAGATAGATAGGGCCATATACTGATAGGGGGTGGCATGGGCAGATCCATACACAGATCCTCTACTACCAAGACAGATCAAAAACATGTTATGTATCACACACAATGAACTCTCAGAGAGAAAAAACAATACCCACCTCATTTTAGACCGATAACCCAAGAAGTTCAAATTTGTGAGGCACTGAAACATATACCCAGTTTGGTAATCAAGGGTGTCCAAATGGAGATTTTTATTTCTATTCTTTAGTAATGATGATCTTTGATTGAAATTGGCCTGCAAACAAGTCAATCTAGATCCTATAAACCAATCTGAAATGGTATCCTCTATGAATCTTTCTGATGGAGCATTGGTTGCACAAGTCAAAATTTAAAAATTGAAGAAGATACATAGGTAAGACTTTAGTAACCTATTATACTAATAAAATCAATGCAGGATACTGGTAAGTATGTTGAGGATTGAAGTGTAGAGATTCTAAATATCTTAGGAGAATTCACACAGAAGAAAATAATGCAGACGTAAACCCTTACACCATGCTCCAGCTCTTTGCGTGCTCCATCTTAATGAAATTGAAAATGATTTTACATTTTAAAGTTAAGCCCATGTTGGTCAAAATTTTGACCAATAATGGCTTATATTTTTTTTTTAAAAAGAGTTCCTTCTACAATCCGACAAACCTAAACCTTTTTAATTGATGGTCAAAAATTTTGGTAGAAAAATAAGGTCAAATGTAGTGGTGATTCTCTCAAATCTCTCTCTTGAAAATTTTTTTAATGACCAACTCTAAGGTTTTAGATGGTTATTTTCAACCTACTAGGTAACTCAATTTAAGATAAATGTGAATATTCACAAGGAGGCTTTTAATGGTAGCTACCAATTATGCATAGCTTTGCTGAAATATAACCTCAAAAATAATACATTTTTGTAGTTTTTGTTTTATGATAAATGAAATTTCTTATCAATGCAACTATATGAATTCATATTTTAACCAAGTGTTTGAAAAGAAAATGACTAAGACAGAGTATCAAGAACTTAAAGCAAACTAATGAAAAAGAAATTCCTAATGGACATAAGCCAAAGTAACAACACGTATGCAAATTAAATCATCAAAAGGATCTTGTAGGAAATCAATGAAATAAAGAGCAATGCTTCCTCAACTCCATTGATGCAATCGTTGATGGTAACTTTAATAAAAACTAAAAGATGTTTTATGATTTATCAAATTGTGAGGCCATAGAAAGTGTGCTCACATGAGACAAAAAGATATGTAAGAACAATAGTGATCCCTTCTCCAATTCATCACAATAATAGAATTTATTAACATAAGGAAAACACTAAAATTAAAATATCACACAATTATAATAACGCAATGAAACCATTATTTCCATTATCATTCATGAACATGAATTCACAAAAAATAACACACTTTAGTAAGATTTACTACACTTAGAATGAGAGAACCAATAACATTTATTATTACATCAAAATATTAGTCTAGATTACATTTTACATCCATTTATTTAAAGGAAATCCTCTCCTCCTTTTGTGTTAGGAGTGAGAGATCCTCTAATGCAAATTTTATCCTAAAACTAATAAAATAAAGCTAATTGCTTACAAACTAACTCTTTAAATGGTGCTAAGTAGGTCTCCACCCTTGTTTACATCAATTAATGGGTGCATGATCATTTACATGATTTAAAATGATAAAAGAAGAAGAAGATAAGAAGAAAGAAATCCATGAGATGATTTGGGAGTCACTAGGACTTCTAGAAATGCAAGCGTGTCCTTCTCTAGGTGTTTCTAGAAGTTGAATTGTCGTTAAAATGCATTTTTATTGCATAGAATGCTCAAAAATAGAAACCAATAGTTAACTTTTGACGTACTACTTCATCTTCAAAAATTTTAGTGCACCTCTTGATTTGGTGTACCTTTGAAAAAGCACACCTTCTGAAAATCACACCTCCGGGTGATAGGACCAAGATTGACAGAATGTTTTGAACTCCATTATTTTCCAAAGTGAGAATTTCTTTTAACTCCACAATTTTCCAAAGTGAGAATTATTTCTAACTCCAAAATTTTTGAAGAGTGAGAATTTTCTAACTTTGAAATTTTCCAAGAGTGATCCTTTTTCTAACTCCACAATTTTCCAAGAGTGGGAATTTTTCTATCTCCATAATTTTCCAAGAGTGATGATTTTTCTTTTTAGTTTCCATCATCTAGGTCTTATTGACCTTCAACAAAAATGATGCGTGGAATCTCCCCTTTTAACTTTTGGATGGTGGAGGTGATTTATTGAAGTCATGAGAAGTCTAAAGCGTCATACTTTTCCCTCACTTCCCTGTATAAATCATGGAGTGTGACTTCTTGGGCATTCCTTAGAACTTAAAAGTCATGGACTTGAGTATAATCTTAGCTTCTCTAGAAGACGAGGAAGTCATGGTAATGTTGGGGACTTCAGGGTCCTCTAGATATTTTATATATGCACACTTGTGCACCTTTAGAGAGAATTCATTCAACAAATCATCAAATTGTGCACATGCACACTTGTGCATATGCGCACCTTCAAGGAAGTGCACAAGGTGCTCAATTCACTTAAAAATCAAAATTCTCAGTTGTGAAAATGATTTCTAGGTTTTGTTCAAATGAGGCCTAGGACTACTCTTGTGTACTAATTTTGATCTTTTTGATGATTTAGGACCATTTGTACACATTGTGCACCTATGCACTTTTCTCTTCAAATTTTGTAAAATTGCACACTTGTGCACCTTAGCATCTTTGGGACCTTGGACATCTCAAAGACTTTAGAATTGTGCACTTCTACACCTATGCACTTGTGCACCTTCACCCCTACACACCTTTCTGAGTCTTTTAACTTATGCATATTCAAAATTATAATGTGCTCCTTGTACACTTGCACACCATGTTAAAATTGCAACTTGTCAAAAGTGCACCTTCTAAAAAGAATCTTTTGAAAAGTGCAGCTTGTGAAAAGTGCACCTTTTGAAAAGTGCACCTTCAGCAAAGTGTGCAAGGTGCTCAATTGACCCAAAAATTAAATTTCTTAGTTTTGAAAATGTTTTCTTGGTTTTTGATGTAGGAGCATCCTAGGTTGATGTGTTATCCTGCTCATTTGTGTTCATTCTTCTAGTTGTTGTCGAGTTGTAATCATTGTCGAGTGCCAACAATTTTTCAGTATTAGTCAAGTTGTAGTTATTCCAAGTCATGTTAACCTTCAAGTTAGCATGTTATCCCATTTCACTCTGTAGTATTAACCAAGTTATCCAATGTGTTTTGAGTTGTACAATGTGTGTTGAGCTATCCAGTGTGTGTCAAGTTATGCAATATCAGTCTAGTGTTCCTTCATGTGCCGTGTGAGCCTGTAATTTGCTGATTCTCAGTTCCTTTTTTAGCAAAGTTTTCTGTATTTTGGTTATTAGTGGGAGCTGACTTGCATGTTTAATTCTGATCATGAATTTAATGATAGGATCTTGTCTTGGGATGTGTGTAGACTATTTAAGGTTATCCTTTCTATTATGTCATGTTCTAGAATCTTCTATAAGTAGTTTTGGAATGTATAAATAGGGTGTTTAGGCTTAGAGTTAGAGAAGAACTTAGAGGACTAAAAAATATTGATGCATATGTGTTTAGAAATGAGAATTTAAAGCTGGATCATGGATCTTGAATGTATTTTGTATCTAGCCATAACCTAGAAGGCCTTACAGCTATGCATGTATGTTGATTAGTTGAAAATTCAATAAAAATGTTTCATTCTCACTCTTTTTGGTGCTTCTCTCTTCGTGTTTTTTCTTTCATTGTGTTAACATTACAAGGTGTTTTGGATTGATGGGTGTTTGTTTGGCCCTAGGCCTCCTCCCCTCCTTGTGTCAAGTGGTATCAAATCTTGAGGTTTATCCTTTGTGAGATTAGATCATGTAGAACCCTGATTTGAATTTAGTTGTAGGGTTGCATATCTAAGGATTTGAACTATAACTTGTAGAGGGTTATGATCTTGCAGGAACTTGATTTGTAAAGATGATTCAAGGTAGAGGAAATATTGATAATACCATATTGGATACCTTAAGACAAATTGTAGCTAGATTAGATGTTGTGGAGATAGTGGACAAGAGAGGAGCACATCTTGATGATGTGAGGGATAATGAAGCAATAGTACCAAATCCTAATCTAGAACCTAAAGAAGATCAAGATGAGGAAAGATTGTTGAGAGTATTGTCTAGGGCACATTTGAAGCCTACTATAGAAGTTTTTCCCTATGAAGGAAAATTGGATACCAATGTTGTGTTAGATTGGATCTCTAATATGGAAAATTTCTTTGAGTATGAAAATACTCCTAATAATAGCAAAGTGAAACTTGCAATTACTAGGTTGAAAGGGCATGCTTGACTATGGTGGGAGCATTTGCAAACAAATAGACAAAGGAGATGAAAGGAGAAGATCAAGACTTTGTTGAAAGATGGTCAACAACGTAAAGAAAAAATTTCTTCTTGCTAATTACCAAGTTAGCTAATTTAGATAGATGTTAAATTTGAGACAAAGAGACAAGACTGTGAAGGAGTATACTAAGGAATTCTATAGATTAGACATCAGATTTGGATTTGTGGATGATGATGTTGAGAAAATTGCAAGATATTTAAATGGATAGAGATCTAGAATTCAAGATGAACTAAGTTTTTTCAAATTGGAAAGTATGGAAGGATCATATCAATATACCTTGAAAGCTAAGGAGATCTAGTAAGGAGTATAAGGTATTACATAGATCTAATTCTTGGAGCTAGTTTTCCAAATAAAGCACCATATAGATTTAAACCTATAGAGAATGAAGAACTTGACCGACAAGTGCATGAGTTCTTGTAGAAAGGTTTGATTAGAGAGAGCTTGAATCCAAGTGTTGTACCTATTGTATTGGCACGTAAAAAGAATGGAGAATGGAGAATCTGTATTGATTCTAGAGCTATTAACAAGATCACAGTGAAATATAGGTTTCCTATGCCGAGGATGGATGACATAATGGATTGTTTGAGCTAGAAAAGTATTTTACCAAGATTGATGTGAAGAGTGCTGATCATCAGATTAGAAATAGAGAAGGTGATGAATTTAAGATTTTTTTCAAGATAAAAGATGGTTTGTATGAATGGTTGGTTATGCCTTTTGTTTTGACTAATGCACCTGGTACTTTTATGAGGTTGATGAATGAAGTTCTAAAAATATTTTTGGGTAAGTTTGTGATTTTTTATCTAGATGACATTCTAATATTTAGTAAGACTAAGGAAGAACATCTTGAGCATGTCAAACAAGTATTGTAGAGATTGAAAGAGGAGCAGTTGGTGATTAATTGGAAAAAAGTGTTCTTTTAAGCAAGAGGAGATTGTGTATCTGGGATTTTTGGTTCCAACTAATGGTTTGAAGATGGATCTTGAGAAGGTTAAAGCAATTTGGAATGGCCTACACCTAAGAATGTGGGTGAGGTAAGATCATTTTCATGGTTTGGCTAGTTTTTACAAAAAGTTTATAAGGAATTTTAGTTCTATTTGTAATGCTATGAGTGCAACAATGAGAGGAGATAAAAAGGAATTCAAATGTACACATGGAGCTGATAAGAGTTTTGTGACATTGAAACAAAAGGTTGTTGAGTTACCTGTAATGGTTTTCCCTTATTTCAGTAAGGTATTTCAAGTTGAATGTGATGCAAGCGGTAGTGCAATAGGAGTTGTATTAAGTCAAGAAAGTAAACCGATTACTTTCTTTAGTGAGAAGTTGAATGATGCTAAAAGGAAGTATTTTATGTATGATCAAGAGTTATGTGCTACTGTTCAAGCTTTGAAGAAGTGGAGGCATTATTTGATTCCTAAGGTGTTTTTGTTGTATACTGATCATAAAGCTTTATAGTAGTTGGGAAGTCAACATAAATTGAATCAAAGACATATGAAGCGAGTTGAGTATTTGCAAAGTTTTACATTTTTGATTAAGCATAAGAGTGGATTCACTAACCAATTTGTTGATGCATTAAGTAGAAGACATTCTTTTTTGACTAAGATGAAGGTTGAAGTTCTTGGTTTTGATGAAATGAGAGAGTTGTATCTTACTACTTCTAATTTTTTGGAGTCATGGAGAGAGTGCAGAGCACCAAATCTAACAGATCACATGAGTAAGTATGATAAATATTTCATTTAAGAAGGTATTTTATGTAAAGGAATACAATTTTTTATCCCTAAAAGTTCTACGAGGTTGAATTTGATTAAAGAAAAGCATAGTGGTGGATTGGTTAGACATTTTGGAATTAATAAGACATTGAGTTTATTAAAGGAGAAGTATTATTGGCCACAAATATATAAGAATGTTCAAATATTTGTGAACAGTTGTGGAGTTTGTCAAGTTGCAAGAGTGAATAAGAATACTAGATTGTATGCACTTATTTTTATTCGTGAGAAACCTTGGACTAACATTAGTATAGATTTTGTTTTTGGATTACCTAAAACAACAAAGTTGTATGATTCTATATTTGTTATTGTGGATAGATTTTCTAAAATGGCTCATTTTGTACCACATAAGAAGACATCATATGTTGAGCATATTGCTGAACTTTTCTTCAAAGAGATTGTTAGATTGTATGGATTACCAAGAAGTATTATTTCTAACAGAGATAGTAAGTTTTTTGGTTATTTTTGTAGAACTTTGTGGAAGAACATGTTGTTGGAAATTTGATTGAAAAGATCATTGATGAAGAAGATTGATTGAAAGAAGGAGATTGTTGTTAAAAGAATGTTTTCAATCATTGTTTTGTTATTGATGTCAAACCTGCTATTTTTAGGAATGATAGTTTCTTATAAGATCCAAGTACTATCACTTAGTCGATTGATGAAGAGGATTTGATCAACAAGATGTAACAAGAGCACCTAAGGGAAAGGTTGAGTTATGACGTTGTAATGAAGTGCAAGGATTAGTTAAGACAGTGGTAAGATAATGTATTGATAACATACTCAAAGACACAAAGGTTTGCCACACTAAGAAACATTGGAGGGATAAGTTATAAAAAGGTTGACTACAAAGCTTAAACTAAGTTCATTAGTGGGTGTCAAGCAAGCTAGTTTAAGCCGAGAAAATTCTCAGTTGGAGCCAAGCAAACGAAAAATCTAGTGTATGCCGAGTAAATTTCAAGTGTCAAGTGAAGTTCAAGTACCAAGCAAAGTAATAAGTGCCAAGCATCAAAAAATCTTAGTATGCACTAAGTGAACTTCAAGTGTTGAGCATCAGTAAAACACAGTTGATGCCAAGTAATATAATATGTGCCAAGCACTAGTATTTCAATAGTGTCGAGCTACTGCATTATTTTAAAAGTCAAAGATTTTCCAGATTTGAGCTGACATAGTTGTTACCTTGAATTTTGTGAACCAATTGGAGGATAAGGATGATGAACTGGTGGCACAAAATTCTAGTGTAAATCATTTTTTAGCAAATTCAAGAGGATTATTGAAGAAGTTTCTAGATGAAACATAATATGGGTTAGATTCAATGAATCCTACCTAATCCATATGAATTCAAATTAAAGGAGGGAAGAATTGAGTGGAAAACAGAGTTTCAGACTTCTATTTAAGGAGTCATAGACCAAGAAGCAAGAGTTGCTAGTGTGCCAAATTGCGAAGTGGTTAGAAGGGTGTCAAGGAGAAGACATCTAGGAGAAGGAAGAATAGAGCACAAAGAGTCTGCTTTGATTAAGTAGTCAAAGAGAGATGATTGCACTAGTACATTGAGCATGGAGACTCAAGAAGACTAAGCTTGAAAGGAGGGTAAGCTATCAAAATTTGCAGAGACTAAAAGCCAAGCAAAGTTATGAGCTGAGAAGTGATCTAAAATCTACAAATTAAATTGTATTTTGTAATCAGGTCAAAGAATTTCTAATACTCTCTAGCAATTGTATTAGATATGGAAATCCTATGGACTTAGATTAGTTTAATAGCCATTTATAAATTCTTTAACAGGGTGGCATTCCAAGTGAATGTTCTAAAGTCCTCTAACCAAGCCCACTTCTAACAAGGTGGATAAATCCTCTAACAAGGTCACATTTAACAGTGTGTTGTAAGCCTTTAATAGGGTAGGTCTTTCATAGGGCATCACTTTAGAAGAGTGAGAATTGAGTAGCATGTTACTGGTGGTTTTTCCCAAATTTGGACTTTTTAAGATCTTGAAAAATTTTTTACAATGGAATTGCTTATGAAGTTGAGTTCCCTGGTGACATGGATATATCTCTTATATTCAATGTTTCTTATTTGTACAAGTATCATGAGTCAGATGAGAAATTTTCTATATCAGATGATTATCCTAAGAAGTAGATTGAAGAGTTTGAATAGATATTAGATCAGAGATTTGGTAAAAACACAAGAGGAAAGGATAACTATGAATATTTGGTGAAGTAGAAGAACATGCCAATTGAAGATGCTACATGGATTTCTCAATCTTAATTAGAATCAACTCAGGTTGTGACATCTCAATGATTTAGGAAAATCATTTCTTTCTACCCTGGTTGTTTGATGTAGGAACATCCTAGGTTGATGTGTTATCCTACTCATTTGTGTTCATTATGCCAGTTATTGCCAAGTTGCAGACATTGTCGAGTCACAACAATTGTTGAGTTCCAATAATTTTTCAATATCAACCAAGTTGCGGTTATTCTAAGTCATGTTAACCTTCATGTTAGTGTGTTATCCTATTTCACTCTTCAGTATTGACCGATTTATCTAGTGTGTGTTGAGTTATATAGTGTGTGTTAAGCTATCCAATGTGTGCCAATTAATCCAATATTGGCTAAGTGTTTCTTCATGTGTCGAATGAGCATGTTATTTGTTGATGCTTAGTTCCTTCTTTAGCTGAGTTGTCTATGTTTTGGTTCTTAGTGGGAGCCAACTTGTGTGTTTAATTTTGATCATGAATTTAATGATAGGATTTTGTCTTTGGATGTGTGTAGACTAGTTTAAGGTCAACCTTTCTATTATGTAATGTTTTAGAATATTTTGTAAGTCATTATGGCAAGTATAAATAGGGTGTTTAGGCTTTGAGTTAGACTAGAATTTAGAGGACTAAGAAAGTTTGATGCATATGTGTCTGGAAATGCAAATTTAAAGATAGATTATGGATCTTGAATGTATTTTGTATCTGGTTGTAACCCAGAAGACCATACAGTTGGGCATGTATGTTGATTACTTAAAAATTCAATAGAAGTGTTTCATTCTCTCTCTCTTTGGTGCTACTCCCTTTGTGTGGTTACTTCTATTGTGTTAACTATTGTCACAAAATTTTGCACCCTTTCCTAAAGTTTTAACCTAAAGAAAACCTTGTGAGACATGGAAACAACCTCCATGTTGTGGGATTTGAACAATGAGGTTGAGTCTCCAGAGAAGGCCAATTTCCATTGCCATCAAGGTGCATCTAAACTACACTTACAGTAGAAAAGGGGAGAAAGCATGCATGAAAGATCTACTTAATCTTTCCTAAGGAGGTGATGCACCAAATAATATGTTCAACCTTATCTTTTCCCAAGAATGCACAGTTCACCAATACAACCTCAAAGTATACTAGTTTGATCCTATTTAATCTAACAATCATATGTAGATTAGAAGACAATTGAATGCTATAAGGAAGAGACTTCACTTTATATCATTCAAGAGCTAAGTAGGTACAATCATACAATTAAGAAATGAAGAAAAAATATTAACACAAAGGCAAGATGGTATTGTACAGTATATTAATGAAGACAGAGATACAATAGAGGAATACATTGATTCAAAGGCAAAGGAAATTATAGTAATAGAGCATAACCATACAATACTATAGAATCAGAAAGAAAATATCGACCCTAAGAAGGGTTACAAAATCTTCTTTTATAGTGCAAGCATAACTCAAATAGCTTCTACTCTAAATAAAAATTAAACAATTGCATTCAAGATTACAGAGAATATTCACTACAAATCTAGAAAATGTTTTATCATGACACATCCATACGCAATAAAATCACTTCTTCACCAAACAAAGCCCTAAGAAGCTATAAATGGAAGCCATTAACATTCTAACTAATTAGATGGATCACCAAGTGGGGTGGAGTGTTCCTTTACATTTATCAGCCATGGGGAATGATGAAAGTGGTTGGAGGAGATCGAAAAATTAGAAATACCATGAAAAAGTTGCTTCCTTTGTTATCAGTATGCCAAATTAGTCGTGTAATTAGTCAACTAGAGTCAATATTTAGGCCTTTCCATGTGGACCAATCATCCTTTATCATTCCACCACCCTACTAGCATTAAACTTATGTTTCATGTTTGACCACCTATGATTGCAGCTTTGCCACTACCTTTCTTCATTAGCAATCATTACTTACAAAATTGTGACCAATTGTCTATCATTGCTTCATAGCTTGTCATCAACATTTCCCACTAACTATTGTGACCTTGAAAAAATATGAACCTAATCATCACATACCATTTGTGTCATCATAGCATAGATCTTGACTTAACATGAAATGCCCATGACTATGCAAAAAATGGACCTAACCACCGTTGTTGATCTCCAACTAGGACTACAGAGACACATGGCACATCATCATTATCTCATCATATAAATTGAGCATACAATTTTCTATAATGACATAGAGATATGCATTGATTTCTTCAGATCCAAAAATCAAGAATACAACTATGACCCATACTGCATAGTTATCTCCTTGACCAATCAGAGACTTCCATATCACCTAGATCATCCTCACTTCTTGTTATCATAGCTTCATAGCCTAATTCTTTAATGCATCACTAATCCTACCAACCATACACACAAGGTGATTCATGTCTTTGTCATCATGACCATGGTTTTTACTAAAGTCTTTGTGAATAAGTGATCAAGAGAGATTGCTACATCGCTACTTATTATTGGATGCCATCCTTTTAAATTGCAAAGTCATGCTAACTGCTAGGAAGACTACGTCACACATTCACAATTCTCGTGATAGTTAAGTGATAGACTACAGTGACTGGATGATGAAGGGCAGTCAGATGGTCATGACTTGAGTTTCTAAGAGGATAACACATTAAAAAAAAGCTTGATACTTAGGATAATAAAGGATAAGCTAAAGTTTTGAATATATCTTTTATTTGGTCATTTGGGGTATTTGAATATATGACTGTTTGACATGTTTGCAAAGCAAAACTCAAATTTTGTTAGGAGAGAAAATATGGTTAATAATTTTGGTGACTCAAAGGGGATACTAGCTTACTATGTATATGAATAGTGGCCTTTAAGCATCCATTTATATATAGAGTCACAAAAGAACAGAAATTACTATGCAAAGAAAAACTAGAAATACAAAAGAACGTTGACCTCTACAACTATGAAACAACAACAAAAAACTCAACCTCCTATGTACTGCAAACTCAAAACCTTCTATCTCTAGAAGAAACAACATTTTTTCATGCACTTATTGAAAACTTTAAAAACTATTCTAATATATATAAAAAACCCTAACCCTCTCTAGAAGAAGGGTTTGAGGTAAATCCCATTAACTAGAATGGATAGGACATCACCGTTGGGTCTAGATAGCTAGAAGGCATTGGCCTACTTGCATTTGGTGATCACATAATGTCCACTCAAGATAGCATCAAGCTTGGAGTACCTTCTTGGTTTGGCTTTGTTTGCATCCCACTTGAGTACAAGGTCTCCTTCTCTAAAAATTCTTGCCTTGTCTTTCTTTCAAAGCTCCTCTTGACCTATTGTTAATGTACCTCAAGAGTCTGCATAGCTTATTCTCTTCTTTCTTCTAATTCAATCATTTCTTCTACCTTAATTTTCATTAGATCATTTTCCTCTAGCTCTAATTGATGAGCCATCTCAAGAGAGGGGAATTCTAGTGAAATAGAAAGCCTAGCCTCCCTTCCATGAACTAGCATAAAATGTGAATCCCCAATTGCTCTCTTGGGTGTAATTTTTTCATCTCAAAGGGATTTCTTCAACTTGGCATATCAACTCCTCTGATTGTCTTCAATTGTCCTCCTCATGATCCCGGGGAGATTCTTATTAGAGGATTCAACCAAGCCATTATCTTGGGGATAATAATTTGAGAAAGTGCTCAAATATATCCCATATTCTAGAGCCCAAGAACATATGGGAGCTCCAACAAAATATTTGGCATTATCAAATATGACAATTGAGGGAACACCAAATCTTGTTACAATTTTGTCAAGGAATTCAACTATTGAGGAATTTTTTGCATCCTTCAAAGCCACTTCCTCAATCCATCTTGTGAAATATTTTGTGGCTACTAATGTCCATTTATAACTAGTAGTGGAGGGTGGATTTATTAGACCAATGAAATCCAAACTCCATTGGGCAAAAGGTTGGTCAACTTGAATGGGATGGAGGGGAAGGGCATTCAATATTTTCTTTCCTAAGATAAAGGTACATTTATCACACTTCCTTACCCACTTATGGAAATCATTAAATAGGGTGGACCAATAATAGGCAGCCCTCATTATCTTCATCACAATGACTTTGGCTAAGAAATGACCACTAGTAGGGCCATCATGAAATTCCTTTAGCAACCTACTAATCTAATTTATTTGTATACATGTAAGCAAGACTCCATCATAATCATTTCTAAATAATACTCCATTGACCAAGATGTAGGGAATAGTCTATAATTTGAACTAGCCTGTAATCTAAATTATCTCCTCTTAGCTCTATCTAGGCCTTGGAGGCATCTTCCTTCTATCAAGAAGGTAGTCATGTCCTACAACCAATCAATTTGATCTTCATTCTCCACTAGTTGCTCATTTTGTATTAAGAGGTTAGCCTCTCCATGAATCTCAAAAGATGAAGCTATTTTCTCACATAGTCCATTCCCTCTTAGCAACTTGGTGATCTTGATATCTATGTCATATTCCATGACTCTAGTAATCCATCCTACTCTCTTCTCATCAATATCCTTGTTCGAGAGGAAATCTTTTACACTTGCATGTGGAACTAAAAGCTTGACTTTGTTGCGAGACAAGATATGTCTAAATTTTTTGAAAGCCTTCACAATACAAAGGACTTGTTTATCTACATAATTGTATCTTTCCTCATAATCATTGAGCCCTTCACTAAAGAAACCAATGGGTTTTTCCAAATTTTCTTCATTTAGTTGTGTAAGAATAGCTAAAATGCTTGTCTTTTCTCCAACAAAGTAGAGGATCTCTATCAAATTTGGGATTGACAAGAGTAGGGATTGATGCAATTAACTACTTGATTTCTTCAAAACTAGGATTTACCTCTTTGGTCCAAGTGAACACTAGGTTCTTCTTTAACATAGTTGTGAGAGGCTTTACCATAGAAGCAAGATCAGGGATGAATCTCCTAACAAAGTTGATTCTACCAAGGAAACTCTATAATCATTTCTTATGGGTGGGAAGTGGGAGAGAAAGAATTGCTTCTACCCTTTTTCGATCTATTTTTAACCCATTTCTTGACACAATGTGCCCAAAGTTCTTTCCTTGGTTAGTAGAAAATACACACTTCTTGGGGTTCAGAGACACACTGTACTCTCTAAATCTTTCAAATACATGTCTCAGATGATCAAAATGATCTATTGCATGCTTTGAAAAGATAGTTATATCATCAAAATATACTAGTACAAAATTTTCCAACGTACCCTTGATGACCATCTCCATTGCCTTCTAAAATGTGGCACTTGCATTGGTTAGTCCAAAAAGCATTTTACAATAAGCATAGGTGCCCCACTTAGAAGTGAAAGCAATCTTATACCTATCAGACTCTTGAACTAGTACTTGGTTATAACTAGAGAACCCATCTAAGAAGGAAAACCTTTTTGAACCACTAACCTTAGATAGGACTTGTTAGATGGAGGGAAGGGGATGGTGATCTTTAAGAGAATCCCTATCAAGGTCTCTAAATTATACACATAGTCTAATCTCTCCACTCTTCTTCCTAACAAGAAAAATGTTAGCCACCCATAAGGAGTGCTTGATAGGGAAAATAATGTGGCCTCTATGAGATTTAACAAATCTTTTTTCATTAATGGTTTAATATAAGGGTTAACTGGCCTCTATTTCTACCTAACAGGCTTTGAATTATCATCTAAATCTATGGTGTGCTGAAATAATTTTGGATCAAAACCTTTTAATTGTTTGTATGTCCAAGCAATAACATCATTGAATTCTTGACATAGTTTAATGAAGACCTCTTTTTCCATATTAGTGCATAACTTTCCCAAGTTGAGAGTCCTTCCATCAATTACAGTGATAGGCGTATGGCCATCCTTGCTTTTAGTTAGATTTGAACCCTTGCCCTTTGTTCGATCATCAGAGTTAAAAATACCCTCCAAGGTGACTAGACATTTAGGTATCTTATTGGAGTTCAAGTTCAAGATCTGGTCTCCATATTGACTTTGGAGCTTAGACTGATTGTTAGTAGAGAACTCTGCTTCATTTTGCAAGAAATTGACAATCTACATAGGAGAGTCAAAAACTTGCCAATTTGTGTGGTTATCAAGAATAGCATGCCCTACAACAATTCTAATTTGTTGCCCCTTTCCATTAGTGACATGCTCTAGTATATCATAAGAAACACCAATTGCTACAAGTCTGTTAGCATGTTTATTTTCTCCCCTAGGGATATACTTTGGATACGAATTCTTGGAAGTTCTCAAGAAAATCCCAAACTCTATGCTTGTATGATTTGAGAAGGTTGTTCTTTGTAACATTTAGGCTTCTTGATTAACAACCAACTCACTGTCTCCAAATACCTTCAAGGACTTGATGCCTCTCTTTTGTACAAGTTGGAGACTCTGGATCAGAGCTTCATACTCTACTATATTATTAGTGCAGTTGAATTGGAGCCTATAAGAGAAATAGTATTTCTCCAATTTAAGTGAAATGAGCATGACACCAGCCCCTAAGCCATTTCTATTTCTTAAGCCATCAAAGAACATGCTCCAAAATCCATTAATATCTTCTTTACCTTTTATGAGATTAGGGAGAGGAGCATCCTTTTCTTATATGCAATATGTGCCAAGGCCCATCTTTAGAGCTTCTTGTACTAGGTAAAACTAATATGAAGTGGCAGGCTCATGTGTTATGTCTCCACCCTCTCCTTCAAAAATATTCCAATTAATTTTTATGAACTAGGGGTATAGGCTTCTATATGATTGAAAACCAAAGGCTCTACTCTTATGGAAGCTTTTGTTCCATACCGTGTACTAAAAAATATCTAAGCCCAATCAAATGAAATATAGCCACCTATATCTATAGTAAAGTCTCTAGAAATAAAAATAGAAAAATGTGGTTTGACCTCAGCTACTGATATTTCTTGTGTTACAGTACAACTAGGGTAGGCATGCAATGTCATTTCTACATTTTTTATAACTCCTACAGTCTTGATAGAGCTTCCATCTAATTGGAGCACATCTCTAACCATTGCATCATATTTGATATCCATGAGGTTGGTGTTGGAAGCATTAGTTCTGATGATACTCCTATGGGGGAGTATTGTAGATACATGGTTAGATCATTGTCATGATGATATATTACCTTCATGAATGTGTTTGTCTTTGATATTAACATAGCAGCTTTTTGTAGTATCTGATAGAAAAATAGTGGAAATATCAAGTTGGTATGGATGGCTAGTTAGTATTCTCACTATCCATGGTTATGGGACATACTTTTGAGTATCTATTATATGCAGTTAATGTTGGATGAAGAAATTTTAAGTTTGGAAGAAGTTATGTAAGTTTTGGTGATGTTTATTTTGAGATAGAGTTTACAAACGCATGTTTTGGTAAACTTGTTATATCTCTTAGTAGAATTGTTATTCTGAGAATGGAGGTTGAGGATGTGAAGAAGACATATTGATGATAACATAGCTAAGCTCCCTCATCACAATATTGCACATATGGAAAGTTACTCAAGTTACAAGGCAGAAGATTAATTTTATCACTAAGTGTAATGTATTCTTAATGTGGTCTATAATAATTAATTAACAAGGTGTAACAACTGACTCAAGTTTATAATTTTTTTGGATTCTGTATAAAGGAAGGACATTTTCCTTTATCTTAATGTGACATATGAGATGATTTAAAGTAGCATAAAGAGCGAAATGCGAAGTTGAGAAAAGTAGAGTAGAAGTGAACGAAACTTCATTACCAAGGTTTTATCGAGTGATTTGAAGTTGGATACATGGATTTGAGGTTCTTAACCTAGTCTACAAGGTCTAATAGTGATTGGTTAAGTTGATAGAATAGAGGAAAGAGGAACTTAACAATAAATTACTTGTTTGGGTAGTGAGCTCTTCTTGTAGTTGAAATTACATGTTTGGGCAATGGGCTCACCTTGCATACATTGTACCACAACTCCTAACAAGGTTGGAATCTCCTAATAGAGATTCAAAGTCTCCTATCAAGGACTCTATGTACTAAATATTGTAATACAATCCTAACAAGGTCCATCATCTAACAAGGAATATTTATATTAGTACGTCATCTTGTAGGCATCATTCCCATTAGGGTTTTCCCTAGTTAACATATCTGGTGTAATTGTCTATCTACATCTTGTTATGGTTTTTATTTAGTTTTGTTGAATAGATAAGATTTCTTAAGGTTAACAAATGTTTTAATTATTGGATAACTGATACCCCTCCCCCCCCCCCCCCCTTCTTAGTTATCTTGGTGGACTATTATTTCTAACAATTGGTATCAAAAAATTATATCCTTGAAGATAAAGTCTAAAAAAATTAGGAGATCCATGGCAAGCATGTTCAGGAAAGATAGTCCTAAATCTAGCAAAGAAAATTTTGACACCCAAATGGTGAAAATTCTTGGTGAGTTATTAGATTTGTGTAAAGAATAGAGCATTGAGTTTTCAAATCCAGAATCCTTCTGTTGCATTCAAAAAAAGAGAAGGACAAGAAAAGATAAGTCCAAACCTAAAGAAGACATAAAGATAAAGGAAGGTATTGATCTACTTAGAAAAAGAGAGCTAAAGAGTTTGGTCATTTTTCATCTAGATGTAAAGAATTTGGTCATTTTTCATCTAGATGTCCTAAGAAATTAAGGAAAACTAGAAAGAGTTTACTTTCTGATCAAGTTGAAGAATTTTTAAAAAGTATGGAAATATTCTTAAATGACTATGATAATGAGACTAGATTGATTAATGAAGAGGAAGTAATAGAAGAGATAGCTTTGGTGGCTATTATGAAAAGTGTAAATGTGAGAGTTGATGATAAATTTAGGATACAAGAAAGAATAGTTGATTACAATTTAGATGATGATGTTGTTACTAAACCAAGGAATGATGAAGTCTTGAGACTAATAATGATTTGTAGAATGAAGGAGAGTGAAGGTAGGAACAAATCTTAGAACCTTTAATAGAGCCAAGAGTTGAGATAATAACTCCTACTTCGGGTAAGAGTATGACAAAGAATCATCCACCCAAGTAGATCATCAAAAGCAAAGATAAAGGTGTGATGACAAGAAGCAAAGTCAATGAAGAACTATGTTTGATATCTCAAGTTGAACATAAGAATGTAGATGAAGCATGTAAAGATGACTATTGGAAGCAAGCTATGAAAGAGGAATCAGATTAGATGGTAAAGAATGAGACATGGAAATTGGTCCCCAAACCAGTAGACAAGAATGTGATAGGAACTAAATAAGTATTTAGGAAAAAATTGAATGATGAAGACAAATTTGTAAGGAACAAGGAAAGATTGCTATGTAAAGGTTACTCATGGCAAGAAGGAATAGACTATGATGAGACATATGCTCCTGTGGCAAAAATAGAAGTAGTAACCTTATTCTTAGCATATGCAGCATATAAGAAATTCAAAGTATATCAAATGGATGTCAAGTTAGTATTTCTAAATGAAGAACTTGAAGAAGAGGTATACATTGAATAGCCTAAAGGTTGTCCTTTAAAAAATGACAAAAACATAGTATGAAAATTGAAGAAAGCATTGTATGGCTTGAAGCAAGCACCCAAAACTTGGTATGCAAGGTTGGACAAGAATTTGACAAAGCTTGAATATTACAATTGCATGGCAAATAGTAATATGTATTGGAAAGAAATTGATGATGGATTAATGATTTTGGCAATTTTTTTTGATGATATCATATTTGGAAGAAATGATGAGGAAAGTGAAAAGTTTGCAGAAGAAATGAAGAAGGAATTTGAAATGAGTGTGATAGGAGAAGTGAAATATTATCTAGGATTATAGTTGTATAGGATAAAGAAGGAATCTTTATTTCTCATACTAAGTACTTGAAGGATTTACTGAAATGGTTTGGTTTGGAAACATGTAAACCTATTGGAATACCTATGGTAACTGGACACAAGTTATCTACAAAGGATGAGACACCTACTGTTGAGTAGAAGAAGTACAGATCTATGATTAGAGGTTTGTAATATCCAACTCACACAAGACTAGATATGGCAAATGTAGTTGGAATTGTTGCAAGATTCCAAGCTGATCCTAGATAAGCACATTATGCAGTAGTTAAAAGTATATTTAGATATCTAAAAGGAACACCAAAGTTCAAATTGAGGTATGATAAGTCTAATGATTTCACTCTATGTGCTTATACTAATGTTAATTAGGTAGTTAGTATGGATGATAGAAAGAACACCAGTGGTGGAGCCTTCTTTATTGGAGGAAAATTGGTTTCATGGCTAAGAAAGAAGTAGAATTGTAACTCACAAAGTATAGCAGAAGTAAAATATGTTGCATCAACAAACAATTATAACCAAGTTGTATGAATGAAGTAGATCATGAAGGATATAAATATAGAATTCAATGAGCCTATTTTCATACATTGTTACAATACAAGCATAATAAATATGTCTAAGAATCTAGTGTTGCATTCTAAGACCAAGAACATTTCTACCGAGGTATCACATGTTGAGAGAGAAAGTTGTAGAAAAGGAAATTAGATTGGAGTATGTGAGCACCAAAGAGCAGATTGCAGATATTTTCACTAAGCATCTTCCCAAAGAGACCTTTGAGTATTTGTGAGGTATGCTAGGGGTTATACCCCTTCGTACATTAGACTAGAAGATGTAAGAATGCATCAGCCCAATGTAACAGAGCACCATTGTTTCTCTAGACTAAATTTTGTTGCTTCCTATATGGGAGAGTATCTATGATGGACAGAGTCATCTAGGACTCTTGTTGGATGTTGTTTTTGAATAGTGTCTTTGGACACTTGAGGTAGTCAAAATCAGTTTTTACAAAGTTTTGATGGTCACTAAAACCTTTGACATTGATGTCATTGGGGGAGAAGATTAGCATGAAAAATAAGTTGGAAAACAAGCAAGAACAAGTACAACATGTTTGGGAGAATGATTGATGAAGAGGATTTGAAAAGAAAGGCTATCAGCCTTTAACAGTTGGTATTCTTGGAACTAGATGTTTTTCATCTATGTTGACATCAATGCCAAAGGGGGAGATTGTTGGAAGCATCAATGCTGATTATATTCCTATGGAGGAGTATTGTAGATACATGGTTAGATCATTATCATGATGATATGTTACATTCATGAATTTGTTTGTCATTGATGTCAACATAGCAGTTTTATGTGGTATATGATAGAAGAACAGTGGAACGATCAAGTTGGTATGGATAGCTAGTTGATTATTCTCACTATCTAAGGTTATGGGGGATACTTTTGAGTATCTAGTATATGCACTTAACATCAAGTGAAGAAATGTTGATTCTAGAAGAAGTTATGTAAGTTTTGGTGATGTTTGTTCTGAGATAGAGTTTATAGAGGCATGTTTTGGTCAACTTTTTATCTCTTAGCAGAATTGTTATTCTAAGAATCAAGGTTGAGGATGTGAAGAAGACATGTTGATGATGACTTATCTAAGCTCTCTCATCATAATATTGTACATATATAAAGTTATTCAAGTTACAAGATGGAAGATTAATATTATCACTAAGTGTAACGTGCTCTTAATGTGGTCCTATAATAATTAATTGAGAACGTGTAACAACCAACTCAAGGAACTATTTTATGGATTTGGTATAAAGGAAGGAAATTGTTCTTTTTCTTTATGTGACATATGAGATGATTGCAAGCAGTAAAAAGAGTGGAATGCAAAGTTGAGTAGAGCAGAGCAGAAGTGAAGGAAACTATATTGCTAAGGTTTTATTGAGTGATCTAAAGTTGGATACTTAGATCCAAGGTTCATGAGCTGATCTACAAGGTCTGATTGTGACTAGCTTGGTTGATAGAATAGAGGAAAGAGGAACTTAATAGTAAATTACTTGTTTGGGCAGTGATCTCTTCTTGTAATTGAAATTGCATGTTTGGGCACTCGACTCTTCTTACATACATTGTACTACAACTTCTAAAAGGATTGGCACAACTCCTAACATGGTTGGAATCTTCTAACAGGGACTCTATGTATTAAATATTATAATAGACTCCTAATAGGGTCCATCCTCTAACAAGTAATATTTATATTAGTACATCATCTTGTGGGCATCATTCCCACCAGGGTTTTCCCTCTGATCAAGGGTTTCCCTAGTTAACATATCTAGTGTAATCATCTATGTGCATCTTGTTATGGTTGTTCTTTACTTTGGTTGAATGGATAAGATTTCTTAAGGTTAATAAATGTTTTAATTATTGGATAAATAATTCACCCCCTCCCCCCTCAGTTATTTTGGTGGACTATTGTTTCTAACAGTCGGCTACACATTTCGGCATTGCAGAGCTACTAGCCCCTAAATCTATCATACAATTATGCACTAGTTTATCTCCTATGATTAAAGAGAAATAGAAATGAGGAGGCCTATTTTTCTTAATTCTTTCTCCCTTTTTCATTGGATACATCAATCTTGTTGCATTCTCCTCTCTTGGTGGATGATCCTTCACTTTTATGCTCTCTAGGTCTTGTTGTAGTATCTTCTTCTCTGATAATATAGTAGCAATAGAATCCCATATAGAGATATTGACATTAGTCTTTTTCATTTGATCTACCACATTGAAGGGAGGAGCACTAGCTACTTTGATTGATGCTTTAGGAACTATATGGATTGGTGGTTGAACATGAGAAGTCTAAGATTCATTAGACTTATTGTTGCTTGTGTTGTGTCTCTATTGAGGGGTACCATGGGATTGTGAATTCATCACTGGCACATGAGGAGCCACATCTAAAGTTAAAGCTTGATTAGGTAAGGGAGATGTGGCATCTTCAATAGCTTATCTTTTACTTCTAGTATTGTGAGCTATGGCATCATGGCTAGAATAATAGTGTTCCTCTGAATGATGGTCCGTGAAAGAACAATCACCTTGCTATCATAGATGAGAATTAGTAGTAGGTTGATTAGAATTTTGTTACTAATATACTACTTATTGTTGTGTATTTAATACCAAATAAGACTTTTCCTTCTGACACATGTAATATCTGTAGGAGTAGTTACAAGAAGAGCAAAAACCTTGATCTTGAGCAAGATTATTCTAAGGGACTAAGGCCCTATTTAGGTTGGTATTCATAGTATGGGTGTTGTTGATAGGTCCATTATTATTGTAGGGGACATGACTCTAGTTTGGGGATCTATTATGTATGGGACCTTGATATTGAAGTTGGGGAAGCTTATTATTTTGAGCATGTTGCATTTTCATAGTTACCAACTCATTAATCATTTTCTGCATTGTTGCACCATTGTCATCCATCCTCTTTTCTTGATCTTGCAAGTTCCTATCCATATTCTACATCAATTCTTGTATCATGGCCTCAATCTTATCAACTCCATTAGAAGATGTGTAAGCTATTGGGGCCATAGCAAAAGACTGACTTGTAGAGGAAGTAGGGATAGGGGCTACACTAGGCTAATATTTGGGCATGTCAAGAAAGAAAGGTATTGGAGGCCTTGCGGCTAACTTCCCTCCTTGTATCAAGATATTTTCCACTCTTATAGAAATCTCATAAGCATTTGTTAAAGTGTATCCTCCCATAGATTGTAGAGTAGTAGCAATGTCACTATTAAAGGCTCTGAGGTAATACAAGAATCCATTACCAGTAGAAGGCTTTACTATAGTAGGTATTCTATCCCATGTCTTTTGAAATCTATAGTTAAAATTAGTCATGTATTCATGGGGTGCCCTCTTTATAGTTGTCAACTATTCTAAAAGTGAAAGATAGTCACTTTTATCCTCAACGTATTTGCATAGGGTTGCTCCTAATCCATCCCAATCTATTACAGAGTTATGAGGCAACCCTCATAATTAGTCATGTATGCATGGGGTGCCCTCTTTATAGTTTTCAACTATTCTAAAAGTGAAAGATAGTCACTTTTATCCTCAATGTATTTGCATAGGGTTGCTCCTAACCCATCCCAATCTGTTATAGAGTTATGAGGCAACACTTTATACCATTGTTGTGCTTTTCCTTTCAAGGATGAGGCTAGAAGCCTAACTGCTACATCATCTTTAGTTATTCCATGTCTATTGCAAACATTTGATATTTTTTGAATATGAATAGAGGTTTCACCAGTGAAATCAGGTATACTTGTAAGAGTCGATACTGGTATGTAATGTCTTTGAGCCAATAAGAGAGGATTTCCATCATTAAAGGTGGAAATAGTATGAGCTCTAGGCTATGTCATATAAGCAAGTATTCTATTGATATGAGCTTATGGTACTCTACATTGAGATCTTTTAGTAGGAGGAGTAGAGATGTATCTTACAAGTGCATGTGTTACTGTTACACTCTTAACTAGTGATAAAGATACTCTAGTCTTCTTTCTTCTAGGATTTGAAAATGAAATACTTGTGTATTGAAACTTACCTCTAGAAGATACCCTTGTTTCAGCTTTGGGCATGAATCACAACAACTATGATCTAAAACTAGATGTGAGATTAGGGTAGAGTCACCAAGTGCTTGAAAATTGACCTCTTGAAGGCCTAAAAATACTGAGAGTAGCACTATCTTCTCAGCACGTATTGGAACTTTTCTTCTTTGACACTAGTGAACTTATAAAGCTTCAAAAGTTTCTCTCATTAGGTGTGCCAAAAACTATTGACACAAAATTTTTAACCCTTGCCTAAAGTTTTTACCTAAAGGAAACCTTGTGAAACATGGAAACAACCTCCAAGGATTGGGACTTGAACCATGAGGTTGAGTCTCTAGAGAAGGTAGGCTTCCTTTGATATTAGGGTGCATTTAAATTGCACTTAGAGAGGAAAAGGAGAGAAAGCATGCATGAAATATCTACTTAATCTATCATAAGGAGGTGATGCACTAGATAGTATGTTCAACCTTATCTCTACCCAAGAATGGACACTTCACTGATACAACCTCAAAGTATACTAGTTGAATCCTTATTAATCTAATAATCATATGTAGATCAGAAGCTAATAGAATTATATAAGGAAGAGACTTCACATTATATCATTCAAGAGTCGAGCAGATGCAATCATACAATTGAGAAACAAAGAAAAAATATTAACACAAAGGCAAGAGGGTATTGCACGATATATAAAAGAAGAAAGAGATACAATAGAGGAATAAATTTATTTAGAGGAAAAGGAAATTATAGTAGCCAAGCATAACCATACAATACTAAAAAATTAGAGAGAAACGATTGACCCTAAGAAGGGTTACAAAATCTACTTTTATAGTGCAAGGATAACTCAAATAGCTTCTACTTTAAAGAAAAACTCAACAACTACATTCAAGATTGTAGAGAACAATCACTGCAAATCTAGAAAAGATTTGATCATGGCACAGATCCAGATGTAATAAAATCACTTCTTCACCAAACATAGCACTGAGAAGATAGAAACAATATCCATTAACATTTTGGCTTATTAGATGGATCACCAGGTGGCAATGAAGTGTTCCTTTACATTTATTAGGCATGGGGAATGATGAAAGTGGTTGAAGGAGATTTTAAAAATTAGATATACCATCAAAGAGTTGTTTCCTTTATTATCAGTACACCAAATCAGTCATGTCATTAGTTAACTGGAGTCAATCTTCATGCCTTTCCACATGGACCAATCATCCTTTATCATTCTGCCACCATACCAACATTCAACTTAGGTTTCATGTTTGACTGCCTATGATCATATCTTCACTAACACCATTCTTCATTAGCAATCATTACTTGTGAAACCACGACCAACTATCTATCACTACTTCACAACTTGTATTCAACATTATCCACTGACTATTGTGACCTAGAAAAACTATGAACCTAATTATCACATACCATTCACACCATCGCAGCATGGATCTTGACTTGACATGAAATGCACCATTGCAGCATGGATCTTGACTTTACATGAAATGCCCATGACTATGTTGAAAATGGACCTAACCATTGTTGTTGATCTCCACTAGGTCTTGTTGAGACATGTGGCACATTGTCACTATATCACCATATAAATAAAGTGTACAATTTTCTATAATGACATAGTGATATGCGTTAATTTCTTCAGATCCAACAATCAAGAATATAGTTGGGACACCTCCTACATAGTTAGCTCCTTCACCTATAAGAGACTGCCATATCACCTAGGTTATCCTCACTTCATGTTATTACTACTTCATAGCTTAATTCTTTAACTCATTACTAACCCTAAAGACCGCATGCAGAAGGTGATTCATGGCTTCACTATCCTAACCATGGTTTATACTAAATTCCTTACAATTGAGCAATCAAGAGATATCGCTACATCACCACTCATAACTAGATGACAGCCTTTTAAACCATGAAGCCATGTTGACTACTAGGAAGACCATGTCACAGATTTTCACTTCTCCTAATAGTTAAGCCATAGATTGCAGCAACTGGGTGATGACAGGTAGTCGCATGGTTGCAACTTGAGTTTCTAACGGGATAAAGCATAAAAAAGCTTGAGACTTATGATAATAAAGGATAAGCCAAAGTTTTGAATATATCTTTTATTTGATCATTTGGTGTGTTTAAATATATGACCATTTGAAATGTTTGGTAGGCAAAACTCAAATTTTGGCAGGAGAGAAAAAAATGGTTAACAATAACTTTGCAAGGTGGTTTGGATTGTTGGGTGTACCTTTGGCCCTAGTCCTCCTCCCCTCCTTGCATCATTTTTTCTCAAATGGGGTCTAGGAGCCTTCTTGTATACTTATTCCTAATCTTTTTGATGATGTATTCCCTCTTTATATTCCAACAATGTCATAGACTTGAACTCCTACTTCTTTTATTTGAAATCCTAAGGTGTTTATGTTGAATATGCACATGCAATACCATGGTAATTTTTTGTGTTATGGATGAAAAGGATTACATGATGACCTACACACATGATAAATATTAGTCTATTGGTGCTAGGGGTAAAAATTATGCTAACTAACCTGACTCTTAAACCCAAACTACAAAGTTCCACTCCCCAAGTCACCTTGGAAGATACCCTATTCTAAGGAAGGAGATTTTGTGAGAAAAAAAGGGGGTCCCCATTTCTAAAGTAAAAAATGGGGCATGTGTTGTGGAACCACAATAGAACTTGTTGGTGTTTTAAAATGTCATACTTCAAATTATCCTGATGAGAACACAATACATCTAGAGGTAGATAATTCCCATTTGTAACATATCCTTTCATATATTGGGCCAACTATAAAGCTAGACCCTTCTTCTAGTTCAAGCTCTGCAAAACCTAGGTGGGTATACTTATAGATTCTTCATATGGTACTAGTTTTTCAAAAGCATACACTAAATCTAAGCAAAGCAAATAAAGCCCTTATTTCTCCTATACTCATGCAATGACAAAGATGTGCAGTAGAAAATTGCAAATCCCATGAAATCCACAAGCTAAGTAAGGGAATCCTTTTAGCTCTTAAATAGAAAGGGAAAATGGATTATTGTAATTTTGATTTTAGCGAATCCCTAAATATAAAATAGTAAGAACAAATTAATCATGTACCTAATCAATGCCTTATCTATTGGACAATCCCAAAAATCACACACATACATCTATGATACTAGTGATATATTCCATACATCAAGATATCAGATCTATCCTATTACTTTGTGAATTAGACATCATTGTTCATAAAGACCTCATTATCATGAAATATCCTTCTCAAATAACCAGCAATCCTGTCAAATACATCAAGCATCTATTTGTCTCTTTATTCCAATAGCAAAATATACAAGACATACATGTTGGAACAATTGATTCATTTGTGTATTGTCTTTGATGTTATACAAAATTTTATGGCATTACAAGTTAGTGTATATTGAGCTCACTTGAGCATTGAAGATAGTTTTCTGTGTCTATCGAGCATTCCAGAGTTTTCCTAGTTCAAAAGGCAGTGTCTACCGAGTTCACTCAGGGGGGCAAAGGAAAGCCTGTAGAAGATGAGTGTTAATTGAGCTCACTCAATTAATGAAGGAAATTTTGGATGGAACTAGTTTTAACAAATCTCTCTTGGTTAACATAAGAAAATAATTTCTAAGTTAGTGTCTACCAAGCAAGGTCAGCTAACAAAGGATTTTCTTATTTTGACATATTGAGTTCAATTGATTTATCTATTAGTTCTAGCCAACTAAGAAGATGAATATTAATTATTCTAAGTTGTATTCTACCTAACTTGGCTATAGGAAAGATATAAATTTAAAGTCAAGTTGAGGATTAGAAGTATTAATGCATGGAAAATTTTTGAAGATCTAATGATGCTAAGAGGAAGAAAATTAGAAAGATAAAGCAGGTTATCCTTATGAAACTAGAAAAATATATTTGATCAAGAAGGATCAAGTATACAAGCCAAAATTGAGATTTATTGTTAGAAATTTAGTTGCATCCAAATTAGTTCATGTCATTGTTACTCTCTAATTATTGTAGCAGTGATCTAAATCTCTTAACAGAGTTGGTGTAATAGCTATTTTTAAATCCTCTAACAAGGTGGCATTTCTATTGAAGTGTCTAAAGACCTCTAACAAGGCCACTCCTAATAGGGTGATTAAATCCTCTAATAGGGTCACACCTAATAGTGTGTTTTGTAACCTTTAATAGGGTTGACTCCTAACAGGGCTTACTTCAAAAGAGTGAAAAATAGTAACTACTTGCAACTGGCGGTTTTTCGCAAATTGGGTTTCCACATTAAATCTTGGTGTCAAATGTGTTCATGCTATTTCTTTTATGTATTTGCATCAAAGTTAAAGTAATAAGTAATCACAAATAACATCTTAATATTTTCATGTTAAGTGTTTGTTGAGCATTCTCAGTATTTATCGAGTTACAACATTTTTGTGTCTGTCGAGTGTTAGCAAAATTAAACTTTCACAAAATTGTTGTGTACTGATATCTAAGTAATCTGGGATTTATTTTTGTAGTAACTAATTCATCCCTCCCCTCTTAGTTACTCCTCTTATATTTCTATCAATTGGTATCAAAGCTCTTGGTGCTTGAAGAGAAGGTTTCAAGGACCTAAGCTAAAGATCAAGATGTCTTACAGAAGAGAAATTCCCAAGTTAAACTGAGACAACTTTGCACCATGGAAAGGACTTATGAGATTACATTTGACAACTATTGATAGATATGAAGATAGAAATCAAGGATCTAGTAGTTATATACTATGATAACACTAGTGCAATTAATATATTAAAGAATCCAGTAATGCATACCAAAAAAAAGCACATTGCTATAAGATATCATTTCTTGAGAGAATTGGTGTAAGATAAAGAACTCAAATTGGATTAAGTAAATACAAAAGAACAAACTGTAGACATATTCACCAAGCCATTACCTAAGGATGTATTTTTGTATCTAAGAGGTAAGCTAGGGGTCATTCCCCTATCTAAAGCTCACTAAATGAAGTTTAGTGATGCATCAACTAGAGCATGTTGAAGATCAATCATTTGGTGCAATATTGACAAAGGCATATTGCAAATGAATTAGTAGTTGAGGTTCATTGATATTAACCAATTATTGTCTTTGTAATGAGATGTCAAAGAGGGAGAAGTTTGTGGTCATATTTCATAGAAATTTTTGTGGAAAAGTTTGTTATCATATCTCATAGGAAGAGTTGTCAAAGAGGGAGAATGAACTTGGCAGAAGTTCTAGCAGATAGAAGCTTTTTGATATAGGGGAAATTAAAGATAGAAAGAGTTCACACTAATAGAGAGAGTTCTCATGGATGAGAATTAGAATGAAACTATGGATATGTTCCTTACATTATTCTTGCTTCAAAATTTTATTATGTTAGTACATGTTGTGTTGCCATCAATGCCAAAGAGGGAGATTGTTGGAACAATTGATTAATTCTATATTATCTTTGATGTTACACAAAATGTCATATCATTACCAGTCAGTGTATACCAAGCTCACTCAGGCATTGAAGATAGTTTTTTGTGCCTACTGAGCATTCCAAAGTTTGCCTAGTTTAGAAGGCAGTGTCTCCTGAATTCACTCGAGTGCCAAAGGAAAGTCTGTGGAAGATGAGAGTTAACCAAGCCTACTCGATTAATGAAGGAAATGTTAGATGAAACCAGTGTTAACTAAGCTCACTTGATTAACACAAGAAAACCATTTTTGAGTTAGTGTCTACTAAGCACTATCAATTAATAAAGGATTTTCTTTTTTTGGCATATTGAGTTCAATTGATTTATTAATTGATTCTAGCCGACTGAGAAGATGAATATTAATTATTCTAAGTTGTATTATAGCCAACTTGGCTTTAGGAAAGATATAAATATAAATTCAAGTTGATGATTAGAAGTGAATACATGGAAGATTTTTGAAGATCTAATGATGCTGAGAGGAAGAAAATTAGAAGGTTAAAGCAGGTTATTGTTGTGAAGCTAAAAAGATATATTCGATCAAGAAGGATCAAGAATATGAAAAAAATTGAGATCCGTAATCAAAAATTCTATTTCATCCCAATGAGGTCATGTTATTGTTACTTTCTAATCATTGTAGTAGTGATCTAAATCTCTTAACAGAGTTGGCCTAACAGCTATTGTAAATCCTCTAACAAAGTGGCACTCTTATTGAAGTGTCTAAAGACCTCTAACAAGGCCACTCCTAACAGGGTGATTAAATCCTCTAACAGGGTCACACCTAACAGTGTGTTTTGTAACCTTTAATTGGGTTGGATCCTAACATGACTCAATTTAGAAGAGTGAAAAACAATAACTAGTTACAATTTGGTGGTTTTTCCCAAATTGGGTTTCCACGTTAAATCTTGGTGTCAAATGTGCTCATGCTATTTCTTTTATGTGTTTGCAACTAAGTTAAAGTAATAATTAATCATAGATAACATCTTAAGAACTTCTTGTTAAATGTTTGCCAAGAATTCTTAGTATTTATCAAATTATAGTATTTTTGTGTTTGTTGAGCATCAGCAGAATTAATCTTTCACAGAACTTTTTTGTACTGACATCTAAGGGATCTAGGATTTATTTTTGTAGTAATTGATTCACCCCTCCCCTCTCTATTACTCCTCTTATATGTCCAAAAATACAACCTTAAGGGGCTGCAAAAGAGTCTAAGTTCTTTATCCCTAAACCACAAAACACTACAAATTACAAAGATAAGAGATGAAAATCAGAATGGAACTAAGAATATTGTTGCTAATTGTATTCATTTCTTTGAAACTATACATTCAAGATGCATACAACTGACCCATGAAACCACTAAATAGATCATGACTATCTACATTAGCTTGTTGTTTACTACATGAGAGAAATATTGAAGAATAATAGTATCACAATAACAAGACTAAACTATAGCCATCCTTGCAGTATCATAGTTATAGAACTAAAAATTGGAATGTTATTGTCTCACAGTGAAAACTAGAACCTTTATAATGAGAGAGGAAGAGAAAGATATAGGAAAGGAAGAAGAAGTTGGATCTAATCTAGAAGTGACATGTGTCCCTTGAATTTTCATTACCTATTGTTGCAAAGCATCTCTCATCTTTCTACAACTGAAATCATATAGGAATCCCATCATTGTTATGTAACAAACTTGAAATATCTCCTCCTATTGAAGAAAAGAGCTATTCTAACAAAAAATTCAAATATACATCTGAAATGCTGATCAAAACCTTCACTAAACTAACTTAGGGGTGAGAAAATTTGTCCTTGACTACATCCCTACTACCTTTGGTGTTCACCCAATTCATCGTTTCATTAGAAATCAACTCTAAACTATTATACCTAAATTTGGTTTAAATATGGGTACCTTATACAAAACCCTAAATAACTCAAATAGATGGTGTTGTTCTAATTTTTTGCATAATGAATTTCCCTATTTTTAGGTATAAAAAATCATATTTGAATCCATTGTTGGAGGCTAGGTTTTCTAGTTTTTGGGCCTTGCAATTTTTTATGCTTTGAAATCTTTGTCTAGGCCTTTGATTTTGTTTAGTTTTGAACTTATCCTGGTGCCAACTCTTTTAAAATGTGAATATTCCTTTCTCGCTTATTTCTTATCGTGCTAAGATACCTTTGTCAAAAAAAAATTTGCACTATTTGATCTTGGCTAGATCCATGGTTGTAACTTTGTAGTTAGAACAAACTGTAGGGTCTTTAACTATAATGACATAGCAACTATCAAAAATTGAGTTATGCTACTAAAAAATGAGGTCTAGCACCAAAAAGGTGCATCGATTTGAAAATTTTATGGTTAGATGGTCTGTCCTAGGGTTTTCAATATCAGAAAGGGCACATGTCAAGCAATTTGCAAGTGGTATCACCAGAATTCAAGTTTTTTTGGCAATTTGCTATGTCATAACAAAAAAATCTATGCACCCTATCGGTAGCAACATAGCGAATGCTCAAAATATGAAGAAAGTGGCAACCTTTTAAAGTTGATGGTGACCGTAGAATTCCTATCTAGTATCATCAATGTGCACAACCACTATTTCTGATAGCAGTATTAATTGGTGAAATTTCAATTGATGTGTTATATTTTCTCCGTCACTAGAATTCAGTTCTCACCTGAGGTCGCTATGTTGCAATCAAGAAATCATTGTGCCTCATTGGTAGTGACATAACGAGTGCCCAAATATTGCAAAAGACAGTGCTCTTTTGAAAGGGGTGGTGATTATACGGATCCCAAGAAAGATATTTTGCAGAGTATGCCTTTATTTCTATGACAGTCATGTCATTTACGATTATTCTATTTAATTTTCTTGACACCAAAATTTGATGGATCATCAGAAGTCAATATGTCCCTACTGAAAAGTTAATGACTTTTTCTAGTAGCGATATAATGATTAGCAAGAATGTTATGATGTAATGACAGTTTCAAAAGGTGGGCCCCAAATGAGTGTTTCATCAAAAATGAGTTCTGCAGATACAATGACATGGTGGCCTCATACTAAGAATTTATACGACGGAAAATTTGAATCCGCCAAAGGTCTCTATGTTGCTACCGAAAAGTTAATGACTTTCGCCACTAGTGATGTAGTGACCAGCCTAAAAAAATAACAAACATGACAAAATCAAGGAGGTGTGATGTCACTAAGGGTTAAAATAATATATATGTATATATGTCAGCATGTCAACATAGCTCAGTGTCACCAAGAAATGTGGACCCACTTCCAAGTCAGAAGCCAAGTAAAGAATTGTGATTGTTTGATTAGGTTGAGATCAACGATAATCGCTAACTCGTCATGGTAAGTTGCTTGAAGATTATGTATAGTGACATAGCGAGTAAGGTAAATGTAGATGGGGCCCACCATGTACGTATTTTATGATGCATTGAATGTCCTCCACTCCATTAAAGGGAAATCAAAAATCATCGCTTTATCACTATTGAAAGTTGCTCACCTTTTATGCATAGTGACATAGCGAACAAGGAAAATATAGGAGGGACCCACCATTATAATAATGAGAATGCAGAAAAATGTCTGCCATCAAATTAATATGAGATCAAGGGTTATCGATTCCTTGCTATAGCAATGTGCTCACTCTTTATGCATAGCGAGGTAGCGATTAAGTGACATGTGTCCTCAAGGAAAAGTGGGTCCAGTTTGAAGTGCCAACATCAAAGGAAAGGTACAAGTGGAAGCACTTCATTGGTTTGACTACCAGCATGTTAAGAAGAAAGATGAGTCAGCCCTAATTTTATCACTGAATCATAGGATTTTTCAAAGATCAACTGCGCAAATTTAAAAAGAAAGGTGATGCCTTTCTATTTTTCTACTCTATGCATATATGAGGAATGAAAGCTTAATGTGTGAGAAAAATAGAGTATAATATAGGGGATTTCATTAGTTCCAATCTCACATGAACAAAGATTTCACATTTTCTAAGCACCTGAGCCTACTGAGAATATTGTGTTAAGCCTAGCAAAAACATGAAGCAATCTCCCATCTGTTTGTGACCTATTGTAGAGGTTCAAAGAAGAACAAGATTAGAAAATCAAGTAAGTGCTCATATTATAACCTCTATAGCATTCCATTTCCTATGAATTACAGTCAAGATGCCTCCTAAGAAAGCATCTTCTAGGCAAGTAAATTATATGGACAGAAATGTTCATGACGATCTGCTAGATTTAATCCCAGAGTCCACCACCGAAACTGTACAGGTTAAGTAGATAATTTCCTTAAACCCTAGGCTTCAAATTTTTGGTGGCTTGTATGACAAAGGGAACTAGATTAGGGATGCAATAACTTCACAAACTAGTCTTGTTTTGTTCAAAAAATGGTTTTCAGAGAGGAATTTGTTTGCCCCGCATGCTAATATCTAGAATTTTGATTTGGGAAAACTAGTAGTTCCAAGTGTTTTCATGGATTATGATTTAATTGAAGCTATTTCTAAGAATTATGACCAAGTTGTTAAGGTAGTGAGGAGAATTGATGGTATGCCTCTAATCTTAATTAGTCCTAAGGAAATTAGAGAGGTTTTTCACCTAGAACAATTGACAGAGTATCATGTGTCAATTAATCTGCAAGAAATAGAAAATGAATACAAGGCAAAGAAGGATGTGATTAGGGGAGGTACACTGAGGGAACATATTGGCACAATAGGAACCTTTCCAGTAATCACTGCAGCCTCTAGGGAAGCTTTTAAAAAGGATATTTTCACTTCTCGGGCTATAGAAATTCACAGGACCCTGTGTCATGTTTTTGGTGAAGGTGAACAGAATTTCATGCCCATCAGCCTTATGTATATGATGGTTCAAATTGCTTCTTTTGGTGTAGATGTTATTTTTTATTTTGCTTCCTATATAGCTGAAGAAATTCATACTGGTTTGGTTGGAATTGTGAAAGGAAAAGTAGAGAAAACTTTTGGCCATTATTCTCTTTTGATGCATATGTTCTTATTTAAGGGAGTAACATACTTTGGTAAAGAGATGGAGTTGAATAGAGAGGAGCATGGGGAAGATCTACCAGTCCAATTATGGAGTGTAGATATGAGCTGGGATGGAGAGAATGCTTTCTTTGTCAAGTTTGATAGGTATTTTCCCTCCAAGTTGAGATGCCTCATATTAAGTGACAATCCCAAAATCCCCAAGGTACTAATGAATTTAATTAGGCCTATGGACAATCCCAGTGGTTTAAAAGTTTCCTACAATTGGGGAGATATCATTCCATACCCTATTTCTACTATTTTTAGAATGTATGGTTTCAAGGGGAGCCCTCATGTGTTACCCTACCAAGTACCTTTAAAGGTAGGAATGGTTGAAGTTTTGTGGTAGTTAGGACGAGTGGAAGAGATGTTTCTATTGAAAAGGAAACTAGGGTCAATTTTCCCTACTTGTATAGTGGCCCATTAGTTTGTAAATATTAAAGGGGGTTGGCTCTTTTTACATAAAATTTTGGATCAGTACATAATGGTTATTTCCCATCCCCATTTTTTTGATACTGGGGGGTTTTATAATTAGATCTTGAGACATAGGATTAAATTGGGAAAAGTCAAACATGACTCATACTATCCAGAGGACATTATAAGGAATGAGTTCTTATTGCAGGAACAAGAAACCAAAAAGGAAATGTCGAGAGTTTATTCCTAGGTTTTAGAATTCATTCATTATTTTGATCACAAATATAGTCCTCTAGATAATGCTAATACAGAGGCTAATAAAATAAATAAGCTCATGAATACCTTCCCTAAAATAATGGAAGCTATGAATGAGATGAAACAATTTTTGATTGATTCATACCTAGATAAGGCCAAAGAGGTCATGAGAAGGTTGGCTTTTACTCCTAATGTAGGAGATAGTCAAATAATTGTTCAAAAGAGACCACATTATACTATAATTCAAAATAAAAAGGCTATTGTAGACAAAGGCAAGAAAATAATGGGATCCACTAGTGCAGCCCTAGAGGAGAGACCTGATGAACCTTCTCCCAAGAGGCAAAAGGTAATGAAGGCAAAGAGTCCTCAAGTTGAGGAGTATTCACCCACTCAATCCCCTTTGAGGATTGGAGAGGAATAGCTCACTGGTGAGAAAATTAAACAAATAGGATTACAAGGAGGTGTATTTATCACCCAAGTAGAACTGGATGAGGGAACCTCTCAATGGCCTCCTATGCCAAGTTTGGATTTGATAGTTGTAAACTATAGAAGCAGGGAATTAGACCCTATATTAGAATAGGCTAGTTATCAATTTTTTTCTAATGATGGTTTTGTTAAGTCTAGGGCTTTTCTCTAGTTTGCATGGTGGGCCAATATGGGTAGATTTGATCAAAGGTGCAATAAACTAAGAATAGAGCACCTAGAAATGGATGAAACTACCCTGCAAAATTAGGTAAAAGAGGAAATGATGAGGGAGTTTCAAAGTATAAGCCCTGAGGAAGGAAGGAAAATGGTTAGAGCATCAAACATTTTGTTGTTGCCCAATTGGGACATTGTTGATGCTCTTATGTTTAATTCTATTTCAAATAAGCTTGATTTACAAAACCAAAATAAGAAAGACTTCCAGGGAACTACTTTTAGTGAAGTCTAGGCTACCTTGGTTATCTCATCACTAAGGAGAGGATAAAGAGCCACCTCATCACAACTAGATGATTATGGTTTGATGGGAAGTATTATTGTAAGAAGGGTGGCTAATACTTCTCATGTGTAGGATGTACATTGGAATGTAGATTCATCTTAGTTTGTTTTGGCCACTATAAAAAAGGAAGAAAAGGCCATGTTTGAATTACAAAGTAAGTATGAAACAATTTTGGAAGCTTACAATAAAGAGGTTCAGAAGAGGAGGCTAGGTTTTTTAGTTTTTGGGCCTTGTAGTTTTTTATCCTTTGAAATCTTTGCCTAGGCCTTAGGTTTTGTTTTGTTTTGAATTTATCCTGGCGCCAACTCTTTTAAAACATGAATATTCATTTCTCACTTATTTCTTGTCGTACTAAGATATCTTTGTCAAAAATCTTTTCACACCATTTGATCTTGGCTAGATCCATGGTTGTCGCTTTGTTGTTATAACAAAATATCAGAGCTTGAGTTTCTACATTGGGAGCTCTGGGTATTTTGGAACAACTGGAACTTTGAACTATTAAGTGTATCTTTTTGAACTTGAAACTAGGTGAACTGAAATAGAACTTGAACTATTACTTGAATATTTTTCATACTTCAACACTTAGTTTCAAAACTGGAAAATTTTACTTAAACCTAAACATAGAATGGAACTTAGTCTATTGCAACGTGTGATTGTAATAGTACTTTGTATTGTTGTAGGATGGTATCTAGGACTAGGTCTTCTATTAGAGGCCATGGTAAAGGCCATGGTCATGGTAGAGCTATTAGTTTCCATGAGTCTACCCATGAGGGATCAGCTCATGTAGAAAGCAAGGAAGAGCACTCTAGTAGGCAGCAGGAAGAGAGTCGTAGAGAGGACCAAGTTGAGTCTGAAGAGGTTGGTTTGAGACAGATGATGCAAACTATTCTAGAACGTCTACCTCCTGTTCAAGAATAGTCCAAAGTGCACTAGACAGAACAAGAGCATAGACCCAGATCTAGAAGTCCTTAGAAGGATCGTCAGAGGTCCATTGTGTCCACTCAGATGAAGGATCTTTCAAGATCCAAGGTTAAGCCTTTCAATGGGCAAGGTTCTGGTTATGTGGTCGAGCAGTGGCTTATTTCTCTTGATAGGATTTTTTCCATGCAAGAGTTCGACAGCAATGTTAAGGCAACATTTTTGATCACTAATTTAGAGAATTTTGGGGCCACTTGGTGGACAATTAAGGAGAAGAAGCTGGGAATCGATATGAGCAGTGTTACGTGGGAACTATTCCTAGAGAGTTTTAATGAATGATTCCTACCAGAGGAATGGAAGCAGCAAAGGGCCGATGAATTTCATTATCTCAGACAGTACCCTTTGTCAGTGACCGAGTATGAGTGTAAGTTTTATGAGCTAATGTCTTTTTCAGGGTTTAGTAAAAAATCAGCTCAGTTGACACAACATTTTATTAGGGGGTTGAATAATTGTATAATTGGGGGTGTCAAGGTATTTGAGCCAAAAAACCTCAAGGATGCGGTACATTGAGCTATCCTTGTAGAGCAAAGTGTCAACCTTGGTCAAGGTGGTTTTGTAGGAGTGCCAGTAGCATCAGGATCTAAAAGCAACTATAATTCAGGTGGTAACAAGAAGTTTTCTTTCTCTAAGGGGAAACAGTGTCAACAATAGAAGGGATCAAATTCTTAGGCTCAAGGTGGTGACAAAGGTTCTAACACCAAGAACAACCACAATGCTCAACACAATAAGAAGAATTAGTCCAATCAACCAACTCAGAGTAGCCAATCTTTTGTTAGCAGGAACAATCGTCAGCAATCAAATGTACCACCTATGGGAAGAGGATTTGGCAGAAATACAAAAATTTTTTCATGTGGTCAAATTGGACATTATACAGCTTAGTGTCCTTACTGAGCACCTCAGTTTTTAGGACCTAGACCTACTATTTCAAAGCCTACAGTTGGTGATGTAGGTAGAGCTCATAGAGTTTTTGCAGTAGTTGATCAGCGTCAGGCAGATCATTAGGGAACAGTGGTTGAGACCACAAGTGCTATTAGAGGTATATCTCTTTCAGTATTTTTTGATTTAGGAGCTACAGATTCATTTATTTCACCATCTATTGTTTCTAAGTGTAAGCTGGATGTGGAAAACCAAGGTTATGGGTGGCAAGTGGAGCTAGCCTCAGGCATTAAGATCTCCATAGAGTTTGTAGTTCATAAGTGCGGGCTTAGCTTGGGAATATTTGATACTGCAGTGGATCTTCAATTCATACCCCTTGGTTCCTATGATGTGGTTTTAGGCATGGACTGGCTTGGATCTCATAGAGCTAGTATAGATTGCAAAAAGAAGATTATTTTATGCCAAGATGACCAAGGGAATGATGTGAAGATAGTTGGGATACTGAGGCCTATATCTCTGTGGATGATTTCTGCTATGCAATTGAAGCGGAGTTTCCATAAGGGATGTCAGATATTTGCTATTATGGTAAATAATCTTGATGAGGAAGATCCTATAAGGGAGACTTTAGATCACCCGATTTTGCAAGAGTACGCAGATGTCTTTCCAAGTGAGGTTCCAGGCATGCCTCCAAAGAGGGACATTGATTTTAGTATTGATCTGATTCTTGGAGCGTAGCCTATCTCTAAAGCTCCTTATCACATGACTACACAAGAATTGGGTGAGCTACGTCTTCAGCTAGAGGAACTTCTGGCCAAAGGGAGCATTCGACCTAGTGTATCACCATGGGGAGCTCTAGTGCTCTTTGTGAAGAAGAAAGATGATTCTTTGCACCTTTGTATCGACTATAGACAGTTGAATAAGGTGACTATTAAGAACAAGTATCCTTTGCCTAGGATTGATGACTTATTCGATCAGATCAAGGGAGCTACAGTATTCTCCAAGATTGACCTTAAGTGAGGATACCACCAGCTTCACATTAAGGAAGTAGATATTCACAAGACTGCTTTTCAAACTTGCTATGGGCATTATGAGTTCACAGTGGTACCTTTTAGGTTGACTAATGCTCCATCAATTTTCAGGAGTTTGATGAATGGTGTGTTTTGATCTTATCTGGACAGGTTTGTACTTGTGTTTCTTGATGACATATTGATATATTCTAAGACTCAAAAAGAGCATGAGGAACACCTGCGATTGGTATTGCAGTGTTTGGGAGGCAATCAGCTTTATGCCAATGCAGCTAAGTGCAAATTCTTCAAATCGAAGATTCAGTATTTAGGGCATGTTATTTCAGGTAATGGTATTTTAGTGGATCCTGCAAAAATTCAGGCGATAATAGATTGGCCTATACCAACTAATGTGTTAGAAATTTTTAGTTTCATGGGTTTAGCTAGTTATTATCGTAGATTTTTCCAGAACTTCTCTAAGATAGCACATCCTATCACTTCTCTTCAGAGGAAAGGAAAGAAGTTTCTGTGGACAAAGAAATGTGAGGAAGCTTTTCAGAAGCTCAAGGAGATTTTGACCAGTGCACCGATTCTAGCTATACCTAATCCAGAAGGTGATTTTATGGTGTGTACAGATGCTTCTCTTGAAGGGATCGGGGTAGTGTTGATGCAGAATGGACGAGTGATTGCATATGAATCATGCAAGCTCAAGGATCATGAGTTAAATTATCCTACACATGATCTTGAGTTAGCAGCAGTAGTTCATGCTTTGACTAGATGGAGACATTTCTTGTTGGGGCACAGATTTGAGCTACACAGCAATCATCGTAGTCTACAATACATTTTTACTCAGCCTAATTTGAATGCTCGCCAGAGGCAGTGGATGGAGTTTCTATGCGAGTATGATTTTGAGGTTAAGTACATTAAGGGTAAGGAGAATGTGGTGGCGAATGCTTTGAGTCACAGAAGACATGTGGTATTATCGATGACTCTTAGTGTGGATTTGAGGAGTCAGATTCTTCAAGCACTTCCTATGGATTCTTGGTATCAAGAAGTGTGCAGAGAGATATATTCAAGGAGATCTTTGGAAGGAAAGTTTGTAGGTTATGTTCGAGAATCAGATGGTCTATTAAGACATCTGGGGAGGATATATGTGCCATTTTTAGATGAGCTTCGCACCTTGATACTGGTAGAAGCCCATCATACACCTTACTCAGCACATCTAGGTGTCAAGAAGATGCATGTTGATTTGAAACATTTGTTCTTTTCGTCTGGGATGAAGCGAGATATTACTGATTTTGTGGCTAGGTGCCTTGAGTGTCAGAGAGTTAAGGCAGAACATCAGCACCCGGCTGAACTTTTGTAGCCTAATCTCATTCCTTCTTGGAAATGGGATATCATCTCCATGGATTTCATTGTAGGATTACCTATGACAGTTCGATGTTATGATGCTATCATGGTCACCATTGATCGATTGACTAAGGTGGCACATTTCTCACCAATTAGGTCTTCATACACAGCAACTTTTGTAGCTAATGTCTTCATGCGTGACATTTTGAGATTACATGGTATTCCTAGAAAGATCATTTCCGACAAGGATCCTGTATTCACATCTGCATTCTGGACATCGCTGCAGCATGAGCTTGGAGCGTAGTTAAACTTTAGTTCGGCATATCATCCAGAGACTGATGGTTAGACAGAGAGGGTGAATCAGATTTTGGAGGATATGTTACAGATGTATGTGATGGATAGGCAGACACATTGGGATGACTATCTCTACCTGGTGGAGTTTGCTTACAACAATGGGTATCATAGTTCTATTGGCATGGCACCATTTTAGGCATTATATGGAAATCTTTGTCGTACACCATTGAGTTGGGACAACCTTGAGGATCACATCTTGTTGGGTCCTAAGATGCTTCGTGATATGGAGCAACAGGTAGTGTGTATCTGTGAGCACTTGACTACGGCACAGGATAGGCAGAAGAAGTATGCCGATGCTCATAAGACTGATAAGTAGTTTGCTGTGGGAGATAAGGTTTTCTTGAGAGTGCGTCCATGAAAGAGTCCAATCCAGTATGAAAAGGGCTCTAAGCTAGCACCTCACTTTTTGGGACCATTCGAGATTCTAGAGAGGATTGGCCCAGTTACTTACTGCCTTGCTCTACCACCCAGCCTAGCTCGTATTCATGATAGTTTCCATGTTTCAGTGCTTCGATAGTATATTCTTGATATTGTACATGTTCTTGATTGGAATGTGTTGTAGGTAGAGGATGGGCAGCTGGCTTGGGAGCCGGTTTGTATTTTGCAGCAGCGGGAGTTGACCCTCAAGGGTCGAACCATTGAGTAGGTAAGGGTCCAATGGGACCCTACTGATGATTCTTTAGCTACTTGAGAGGATGCAACTAGATTGAGGGAGTTATATCCCTACTTATTTGTAGGCTTCTAGGAGTAAGCCTAACCCAAGGGGGGGTGGATGTAGTGCCTACCCTCGTTCACATCTTTTCTGAACATATTCTTGCTATTATTATCAGACTATGATGGACTAGTTTTATGTTGATGGATTAGTGGTATTGTTTTGAGACTATCAGACATTATGTTAAGGATTCAAAGGTTATATGATGAGATCATTTAGACTTTACATTTCATGCATACATGATGATCATTATATTGTGTTTAGTTATTGATGTTTAGTTGATGGTTATTATTTGATGTGTTTTATTATGGATACTTACCCCATACTTGCATGTGTATGGTGTGCGTGTTTTCTTATTGTATGGTGTTTCTGATGTGGTTAAGGAAGGGAGTCATAGTCACCTGCTTAGTTGGGATCTACACGATGCACCACTTCTTGCCATTCTCTATTTAGCTTAGCATTATATATTGTATGTACATGCATGGTTTTTCTGCAGGTTGCAGGTACTGGCTATCAACTTCCTTGAATTGCCAGGATGAGCGTACCCTATTATACTATCTCAATGATAAGAGAAGGGAGATAAATTCTCAAGTCCAAATCCCAAACCTTTAAGCCAATTGTCCTAGTGAGGTAGGACAAGTATCTAGATATTTTACCCACTGAATGTGTCAGATGACATAATTCGTGATTTTTAACCCTTAAGACTAAGTTTGTGTGATTTTCTCTATGATGGGTTTTCATATTTTATTTTGGAGGTCTATGGTGAATTTTCTATTAATTAAGTCTTAATAAATAGATTTAATTAATAAATTAATTATTTGAGAAAATTAATATAAAATATCATGTTATTTGATATTTTGATTATAATTAATTAAATGAGAATTAATTGAGGAAAAAGAATTAAATAAAAGAAAATTAGAAATTAAAATTAATAATAATTATAAAATAATAATAAAGTAACAAATAAATAATAATGAAAGTTATAAAGATTAAAATGGAAGTTATAAATATTTAAATAGAAATTCTATAAAAAGTGAATTGGAGTTATAAGCTTGCATGGGAGTTAATGCACTTTTCTATTTCTCAAGTGTCAACAACACGGGGGTTAGTGCATCAATTAAGCACATGGTGTCTACAACCCTATGGCTCATCTTGAAGGTTGGAAAAGACCCATGCTTAGTTGGTGACACCTTCCAACTGTTTCTAGAAGCATTCTAGATGTTTCCTAAAAGCTCTTTATATTCAAGCTTTCCTAGAAGCTTAGATATAGCATTTGGAGTGCACTCGAAAGCTCTGTACACTCGAAAGTGTCCCATTCTAAACCCTTCTATTCAAACGATTCCATGAGTTCAGAATGCTTGGATGTCGGCTTAGAGCTCCCTATCCACGGAGTGCAAGAGAGTATATTTCAAGAATAAGAAGGCTCTTAGATGAGCCTTAGAGATACTCTTCTTCCTAGTAAACCATGCAATGGGAGGTTCCAAAGACAAGATGCAAGAATGCAAATGTCTCAAGCAGTTCCTCAAGAATGCAATGCAAATGAAGATTAAGCTAGAATGAGATGCAAAGTGGAGCTATACTAAAACATGTATGAGAATATTACAATACCATTATTAAGCTATGTGAGATTAAGCTACATGTAAAAATGAAAGCTAAGCTAAGCTAGAATGCCATGATGCCATGGATGAGAGAATGTAGACAAGAAATAGAAGTTCTCCACAAAGCTCCAAAGAAACCTGTTAGAAAACCTGCAGCATAACAATATTCAAAATGAGGATTGATCGAGGGGGAAAGCTCTCTCCCTTTTAAAGATGTATGGATGGTAGAGATCAAGATGAAGATGGTGGATGATCAACGGTGGAATTCAAAAAGAGGAGTGATCCATGTGCACACACAAGTCAACCAATAGAATATAAGTTGACTTGTCATATAAGACAAAAGTCACAAAGCCTTTTTTTTTAATTGCAAAATAGAAAAAGGACTTTATGTGTGCACTTTAAGTGAGTTAGAAGAATGGGGTCTTTTATTTAATTAAAAGGGGACATGTTCTTTTAATCAAATAATGAACTTAGGATAGCATAGTCAAACTATAGGTTATAATCAAATAAATTGATTATTAGCAATTTGGTCTAGGTAAATGATTAAATTAATTTAGCTAAAATGTTGAAAAGGGGGCTAATAGTCTAGATGACCATTTTTAGGTGATTACATTTTCCCCTCTTTGACTAATGTGTGATCAATCTGGGAACACATTATGTCAAAGAAAATAGAAAGCCAAGTAGGTGGTGATAGATATAGATATCTAATTTTGAAGAATGAAATGCAGAAATAAATAGCAAGTCCTGAATGCACAACTTGATAGCGGTAGTACTGAACATTAAGAAGATGATGTTAGGATCTGAAAAGAATTCTAACATCTAACAAAGTGAATAGATCGAGAGCAAGTGATAAGGTCAAACAAATGCTCCTAAGAAATAGATAGCTCTAACAATGAGCAATAGAGTATTTCTTCCCCCTCGAGATCGAAATTGAAATGAGGTAAGGGGGTGCAAAAACTGGCTAGACATGAGAAAACTAGAATATAGCAATGTCCAAGATGACAGATAGATGATTAGAACCCAAGAATGACTATAAAAAAATTTGATAAAATGCCCCAGTTTGACTAGAGTTGACCTTGAAGGATATAGCATAAAAATTAGGTCAAAATGAGCAAAAAGGTGATTTTAGACATGAAACAGTGAATTGAAGTAGATATGAAGTATGAAAATGATGAAGACATGAAGAAATGAAGATGCCCTAGTGATGATTCAGAGATTAGACCTCAAAAGTTCAGCTAACTACTCAGAAGAAAGTAGAATTTCAAAAGACAATTTTGACCATCAAGATGAACTCGAATTTGGATTTCGTTCCCGAAAATGAATCTAGGATGTTGAAATTATTTAAGACATCAAAACTTTATATAATGTGATGATAAGATAGACAAGAGATGAAGTGAAAGATTAAGAAGGTGAAAAGACATGAACAAGAAGAAAATAAAGAAATATATGAAAGGAGTTAGCTGATATGTCCACAAAAAGATGAAGAGAGAGCTCTCCCCATATGCAAGAATGCAAGACTAAGCTAGAAAATGAACCTAAAATGCAAGCTAATATGAAAAGTTGTTTACCAACAAGAAGTGTATAGCATTTAGACTCTTAATTTCATCATTGAGCATTTATTAGGGACATCATGAGATCATACAACCATCACTAGTATAACTATGAGGATATGAATATGATCGATATTAGATAGGTATGTGGAAATCCAATCTAAGCATCAAAGACATGTAAGTCAAGATAACTACGCGATTAGATTCCCTAAGTTTAATTTAGCAAGATTAGCCTATATCAAGGCATAAGCACCAAGATAACCCCCGAGTGTGGTCTTGCAAAACAGTCCAGGATGATACATTTGTAAGTCAACATGTTGGATAGGACAAGCATAAATGCTTACAACACTATAGACAAACAAAGTATACCCACAAGTAGAAATCAAGAAAGTATGTCCCATGCCCCCAGTCTTCTAGTCAATGACATCCTCGAAAGACTATTAGGAAGGGAACACATGGCAAAGAAATCATCATAGACAACACACAAAGTAGATAAAGATCAGCATAGCTTAGTTGTTTAAGTGTTAAAGTGCGTGTGTGTAAGTCACTTGGCCATTTTTTCAAGACTTGATTCTGATAGTGAGAAATATCGTGACATCGGAGACCGTAGGTAAACTATCTGTAAAGTGTTAAAAAACACTTGATGTCAAGGTGGAGGAAGTGTTGAGAAACACTATTTTGTGAGTTGTCCAAGAAACCCTAATGCACAAGAATACCTCAATAGGCTAAGCAGTTGTGCCCCCAAGATGAGGACAAGAAACAATTCCAAGCTAGGAAATGTGTAGCAAAATAGGTGATTGAGACTGATAGACAGAGGTGCAAGGGTCTCAAGTAGCACCTCTTTCTAGATTTTCACCACTTGACAGATTTTTTTAGGACTTTTTTCAATTTTTTGTATTTTTGTATTTTTTATTTTTTTGGTGATACATCAAAGCACCTATTTCTAGGTTTTCACTAAGATCATTTTTTTAGGACATTTTTTGATTTTTAGGATTTTTTTCAGGATCATATATGATTTTTTTTAGAATTTTTTAGAAGGTTTTAGATATCACTAGTTCTCAAGCAAGATCACATCATTTTCTCCCAATGTCTAGCAAGGTATAGGATATGATGGAGCAACAAGCCAGTGGATAAGCAAAGATGGATGAAAAAAGAGTATTAAGCAAGTGAAAGTGATCCTCAAGGACTGACTCCTCAAGAGTACCCAAGCTAGGGAAAGAGGTGAAATAGTCATATGAAGCATATTTTGGATAAGTAATGGAAGTAATGAGAAAGATAGCATGTAGGATAAGCAATGAAGCCAACAAGTGAGATAGCATGAAGTGTGTAGTCCAAAAGAGTAGCCATGTCAAGAGACCTATGAGAACCATGTTTCATTTATTATGATCAAGACCAAGGGGTCAACTAGATAGTGTAGCAATGGGATAGAGCAATAAGAATAAAGCTCAAGATAGAGGTTATGAGTGAATGGGAGAGCACAATAGAAAATCTGGTGGATAAGATAGCCAATATGCAAAGATAGCTCAACATTGTCAAGATCAAAGAGAGAAGAAGGGATAGATGGATGATGGAAGAATTACGCATGATGCCTGTTTGCCAAATTTTCATCATGGTACTTATCCAAGGTGCCACAAGAAGTAGTTTTCACCATAGGATAAATTTATTTCTCTTTACTTTTGCTACCAAGGTGCCACAAGAAGTGGTTTTCACCAAGGCAAATTTTCATTTTTATTTATTTTTTTCTTTTTTTCTTTTTCTATTTTTTTTTGAATTTTTAGAAAGAGCTCAAGCTATTTGAATGTAGATAGTGCTCCTATAGAAAAGATAAGTCATGATAAGCCAAGACCATAGAAAGGTATGCTCAAAGATGTTGATAGGGTGATGAAAGAGAAATGGTAGTAGGAAGAGTATATGGAGGATAATAGTTCATTTATAGAAAGTAAGTGTAAGCTTTAGAGGATTTCATGAGGGTAGTTGAAATATTGGACAAGATCAACATTGACACACACCTTGAAGGGTATTGGAATGATGGAGAAATCATGGATGAAGTAGCTTGAGGTTTAGATGTATGAGGTGGTAGAAGAGATTTGGAAAAAAGTGGAGTGGAAGGCTTTGGAATATTTTTATAAAGATTTTTGAAAGAAGATGGAATGGAAGCCTTTGGAAGCTTGAATGTCAACTTTGAAGTATTTTCAATATTCAAGTCTTTTAAAAGAGACTTGGGAATCCATATAGCTTTAGATTTTCCTTCGGATACTTCAAAACACATTTCTTCAATAATGGGTTTAGGAACCCATATTTTCTTTGATTTAGCTTTTTTAATAGTGGACCTTTGCGGTCTCTTTTGTGCATTCTCCTTCTTAGCATTCACATGTCGATTAGATGGGACATAGTGATCTTTCTTTTTCAATGGATTCTTATGTTTATTCTCACTTCCAAAGGACTTGGGATTTGTGGATGAATAAGGCTGATATGACTAGTTTAGGTGGATAGATGGGTGATAATTCATCAAGGATGAGCGTCTTTTTTGATCTTGTGCTATGACGAGAGAGCTAGGAGTGGAAAATGTAGGATATGATAGAACATAAGGTCCCAATATAGATGGAAGGTTTGAAGGCTTTAGCTTTGATGGATAAGGACCAAGGATAGACTTAGGAGATGCAAATGGATAGTGAAAAGGGATATCAACATCTTTAGAATGAGCAACATGGTCAAAGCCATCAATAGACTCATAAGTACCTTTGATAGGAACAACATTTTTAATAGTAGCACTTGAAGCTTGAGCACAATTTTGAAGTGGATATGGAGAAGTAGAACATGAGGCGATGCTTTGATCTTGACAAGTAGCTTTGGATAGCATATGAAGAGAACTTTTCTCATAATTTTCAGTAAGCTCAAGGGAGATAATGGAAGTGGTATCTTCATCATACTTGGGGGGTGGACAAGATATAGGATATGGAGGGGAAAAATATTGAAAGAGATGAAAGGGTGCTTGATCTTGATCTTTCTTGACATTTATAGCTTTTTATTTTTGAGAGTCCTCTTGACATGGAGCCACTTCTAAGGACAAGGGAGAATGAAGAGTGAATGGAGCAGTGCTTGGATTAGGCATAGTAGTGCATGAAGGTTGAGGATGTTTAGGATTAGTAGCATGGAAAAGGTTTGCAACCAAGTGAAGGTTAGCTTGAGTTTCTTTTAGAGGTAGCCCTTGAGGATACACGTAGTCAATGTGGAAAGCATTAGGTTCCTTTTTTGATAGAGGCATGTTGGAAAGCTTTGAAGTGTTGGGAGATGCATGAGTGTTGGAAGAAGTGGAAGATGTAATAGAGTCACTACTAGACATAGGTTCATTAATGTAATCTTTCTCAAGAAAAGTATCCTCATCGCATGAGTCACTAGAGGTTCCAAGAGCAACAATCTCATCATCAATGAGATCTTGGATTTTATGTTTCAGCTCTATACAATCAAAAGTAGCATGGTCATTAGATTGATGATAAGCACAATAATCATCCAAGAAAGGATTTCCATAGGAGCTAGACTTAGGCAACATGATGATCTTATTGCCAAGAAGTTTTTGCAAAGTGTCATCATAAGAATTTTCCAAGGGAGCAAAAGTTCTATAAGAAACATGTCTAGGATCTACTTTTTGTTTCTCAAGTGAATATAATGCATTCATTTCTTCATCATTTTCTTGGTCAAAGATAGGTTTATCATGATATTTTGGCCTAGGCTGAAAGGAGGTATCACTTGCTTGTCCTCTAAAGAGGTCTTTAGATCTAGAAGATGAAGACATTTGATGTCTTGAAGTAGAGCATGTAGACCTAGAAGAAGAGGATGACCTCAAAGAAGGTGAGTCACATGCATGTAAAGACCTTAAGGAAGATTCATGTAATGATGCAATCTTCTCCTCCAACCTTTTCTCAAGTTTAGACTTCATTTCTATCATGTGCTTAGAGAGATGAAGGTAAGAAATATCATTTGTCTCTTCTAGTTCTTTGTATTGTGCATATAGATCTTGAAACTCTTTAGTGACATGGAGGATATCATGATCATCTAGATTTGGTTGAGGTTTGGTAGCACAAGATTTTAATTCCATAGTGATAGATAGATAATCAAGCATGAAGGAGACTAGAGGAAGCTAATAAGGTGAAACAAGATAATTTGATGTCCAAACTAGAGAGGTAGATTATTCACTTGCCAATATAGTAATGATAGAGTAAAGTGACTTGTCAAGAAAGTGTCCAAGTTACTTATGACACTAGTGACTCAAGTCAAGAGCTGGACAAGAAGCCAATAGCTAAGTAGATAGAGCAAGTGGGGTGACAAGTGAACAACTTTCCCAACCTAAGAGTGCAGTCAAGAAATCAAGGTAACCATTTCAGCAAAAGGATGACTAGAAAGCGGACATAGAACATGAAGACAAAAAGACCAAGAGCACCAAGACTAAAGAGTCACTTTAAGCATGTTCAAGAACTAGAGACATATCAAATCAAAGTCAAATGATGAGACTCCCCTTAGCAAGCAACACAAGAAAAATGTTAAGGCTTGATGCTTTGACTTGGTTGACAAAGTTTGACAATACTTGACAGCATAGCAAGTTTTATGTTCAAAAATAATTTATTTCCAAGCAAGATAGTGACACATGAAGTAGTCTTCAAACAATCAAGCAAGGGACAAAGCAACCTTGCATGATACAAGCATATGTGAGGTCTTAAAAGAAATCCCTAGAACTATCGTCATATGTATGTTCAAAAGATTTTCACAGGTCTAGCACATTCAAGAACACATCAAGCAATATCTACCTAGAAGTCATGGTTCATTACTCAACAACTTGGCCCACACTTGATGCTCCTTTTCCTCACACCAAGTGGTTTCCCACAAGAGATATTGGCTTTGTCATGGAAGTTCCATAAGCACAACCAAGGGAACACAGATGGTGAGTGTAAAATCTTGGGGTGATTTGGGTAGTCCACTAGGATCGATCCTTGCACCAAAAAGTTGAGCGGCTAAAAAGGGTAGTTAGTAACTTAGGGTGTTTACATAGGGCTTCCGTTCATAGTGTTCCTCTTGCTCCCAATTATGGGACACCTCACCTTGTGCTAAGTAACCGATCTTGCAACCACAAGAGTACCTTAAGCATTCTTGCCTAGTGATCTCCCTATGGTCAAAATCTCATAAGCGATCACACTAGGCAAAGAAAAACACTACATCTACCAAAGTTTTGTGTCCTTGGTAGCCTTGAGTTTATAGTGGGTTGGAAGAGCCAGGTAATCGGCTTGTCCCCACTTGGGTCGTTCCTCTCAGGTTGTTCGAGAGCAGGCCTTCTAAAGGATTCTAACTACACAAAGTGGATCAACTTATGGAAGTCAAGATTTCTGGTTCACCACAAGGGTGAAGAGCATACTCTCCTATTCCAATCATTTTCTCCCAAACACGCCAGAAAAATTCAATTACCCCTTGCTTTTGAAACCAAATAGAAAGTCAAGATTTCTAATTCACCACAAGAGTGAACAGCATACTCTTCTATTACCAAAAGATTCCAATCACAAGTTTTATGTGCCTATGGAAAACTAAAAATTAGTCAATGCCACACATGAAAACAAAAAAGCAAGAAATGTTGGGTTTTTATGCTTTGGGCAGCCCTACAAACAATGTTAGTAGCCCTTGCGCATTTGAAGCTTTGACATGCATTTTTTTTATGCAATGTTTCAATTTTTTTTCATAAGGATGGCAACCTGTAATAACAACTTGTTAGCACCAAAAGTTAGTGTGAAATAACATAAAAATATGCAATAAAAAGTGGTGAGTTGCCTCAAAAATCCAATTTATCTTCTAACCAAGTGCATGCAAAGAAAGTGCAAGTTAATCACAAATGCTCTCATTTTTACTCTTTGATTTTGACCTAGTCAACAAGATTGGACCTGTTTTCTATGATTTCGTATCCAAAAATAAAAATGAAAAGAAGAGACCCCTATTAAAAATTAGAGAGCTTTCCAAAAATGCAAGAAATTTAAAAAAATCTCTTCATTTGCGCTCTAGAGATCGATTTTGTCAAAATAGGCCAAATTTATCAAATCGAGTTTTTGATCCTTAATACGACCTCAAAATTCAAAACACAAAGAAAGAACCCCCATTAGAATTGAAAACCCTTTCTGGAAATGTAAGTTTTCTGAAAAAGACGTTGATGTGCAACCAAAAATGACTTTTTATGAAAAAAAATATATATCATAACTTTCGCAAATCATGTCAAAATGCTCTAAAAATCAGACTAAAACATTTTGGATACATACCCAACCTATAGAAAAAAATTCAAAATCAAAATCCAAGCGGTTTAAAAGATACGATCAAATCTTTAAACCAACTAGATTTTTGGCCTTCAAACCAATCTACTTATGGGTTGGCCTTAAAATCAAAGTGATAATCCTACAAAAGCAATTAATTAGATCCAATATGCTGCTGTAAAAAATCAAAGATGAAAAATAAAATCAAACGGAGCTAAAAACTTGATTCAAGCCCCACGATGGGTGCCAAAAATGTACACTCGAAAGTGTCCCACTCTAAACCCTTCTATTCAAATGATTCCATGAGTTCGGAATGCTTGGATGCCAGCTTAGAGCTCCCTATCCACAGAGTGCAAGAGAGTATATTTCAAGAATAATAAGGCTCTCAGATGAGCCTTAGAGATACTCTTCTTGCTAGTAAACCATGCAATGGGAGGTTCCAAAGACAAGATGCAAGAATGCAAATGTCTCAAGCAGTTCCTCAAGAATGCAATGCAAATGAAGATTAAGCTAGAATGAGATGCAAAGTGGAGCTATGCTAAAACATGTATGAGAATATTACAATACCATTATTAAGCTATGTGAGATTAAGCTACATGTAAAAATGAAAGCTAAGCTAAGCTAGAATGCCATGATGCCATGGATGAGAGAATGCAGACAAGAAATAAAAGTTCTCCACAAAGCTCCAAAGAAACCTGTTAGAAAACCTGCAGCATAACAATATTCAAAATGAGGATTGATCGAGGGGGAAAGCTCTCTCCCTTTTAAAGATGTATGGATGGTAGAGATCAAGATGAAGATGGTGGATGATCAACGGTGGAATTCAAAAAGAGGAGTGATCCATGTGCACACACAAGTCAACCAATAGAATATAAGTTGACTTGTCATATAAGACAAAAGTCACAAAGCCTTTTTTTTTAATTGCAAAATAGAAAAAGGACTTTATGTGTGCACTTTAAGTGGGTTAGAAGAATGGGGTCTTTTATTTAATTAAAAGGGGACATGTTCTTTAATCAAATAATGAACTTAGGATAGCATAGTCAAACTGTAGGTTATAATCAAATAAATTGATTATTAGCAATTTGATCTAGGTAAATGATTAAATTAATTTAGCCAAAATGTTGAAAAGGGGGCTAATAGTCTAGATGACCATTTTTAGGTGATTACAGGTGACACCTTCCAGCTATTTCTAGAAGCATTCTAGATGTTTCCTGAAAGCTCTTTATATTCAAGCTTTCCTAGAAGCTTAGATATAGCATTTGGAGTGCAATTGGAGCATTGGAGGATTCAAGAACACTGAAGAAGGGAGCTTGCTCTGCGGGTTTTTCTGAAGAAGAGCGATTTAGCATCAGAATCCAGGTAGATTCTTGTGGTTTTTACTTATGCTATTTTCGCAACATGCATTCCCTATCTTCTTCGTGTCTTCCATATGTCCTATGAGGATTTTCCTATTTTAATTGTATACATTTTTCATTATGGGTAGTTAAATTGATTTGAGAAACCTTATATGCATAGATCTAAAGAGATCATGGGGCTAGGGTTTAAATTTATAGCCAAATCCATTAGAAAATTAATTGAATGAATCTAGCGCACAAATATTTTATAGGAAATTCTTAAATTGTGGATATAATTCCTTGTGGAAAAACATACATGTTTATATTTTGGATCTGCATACATATATGTATATATATAAACATGTGTGTGTGTGTGTGTGTGTGTGTGTGTGTGTGTGTGTGTGTGTGTGTGTGTGTGTGTGTGTGTGTGTGTGTGTGTGTTTATTATGAATGTGTTGCAGTACAAAATTTGAATATATATATATATACATATACATATACATATACATATACATATATATATATTGATATATATATATATACATATGTATATATATAATTCACTGAATGAGCGATTGTTAAGTCGCAGTGGGGAAAACTTAATAAATCACGATGTGATTCGTATTGCAAAACAGCATTTGAAACAATGTTTAAAAAATAATAATATTAAAATTTTCTTGCTACGGAAGGCAGAGGCCTGCCGTCGCAGGTCTGCGACGACAGGGGTACTACATACCCGCTGTCGGCGTAGTGCCTACGATCGCAAGTACTACATACCGCAGCAAGGATGGGGGGGTCATTCAAATATTTCGTTGTATTTTTTTTTTTTTTTTAAATGTTATGTCAAAACATTTATGTTATACAAAATTGAATTTTCATTGTTAAATGATATTTCATATGTTATTTGAATATGAGTTTCGGCTTTTCAATGTTGCATTGTTATTAAATTATTAAATGATATATATATATATATATTTATTTATTTATTTATTTATTTATTTATTTATTTATTTATTTATTTATTTATTTATTTATTTATTTATTTATTTATGTATGTATATATATATATAAGTATATAAGTATATCTATATATATATATATGTATGTATGTATGTATGTATGTATATGTATATGTATATACATTATCAATAATAAATAATTGATATAATAATTGATGTTTGGAATTTAAAGAGAAATTCTTTAATAACAAGATATTTTATAATGGTGAGCAATATAAATTCAATATAATCTTTAATTTGGAAAGATGAATATGGAAAGAATTTCAAATATTATTTTGAAAATGATGGGGGTCTAAATAGAAATATATAAGAGACATTTAGAACATTTAGAAAATTGAGTCTAATGGTTTTTAGGGAGAAACTTTTATCTACCAATACAAAAACATGGGTTAGATTAAACGTGAAATTTCTCCACTTGATATCTAAATTGGAAAACGTAAACTAAAAACCTCCATATTTAATTTAAATATGTAATTTTAGCAAAACCAAGACATGTGTTTGCATTGTGTATTCTGTATGCTATTGTTTTGGGTTTTGGGTTGACTAGTGTTGACCAGTTATAGGACGTCTACCAGAGGTGGTTATGTGATTGTGATGTCATGATGATGTTTTAATCTCGATCTTTATAAACCCAACCATGGTTATGTGATGGAATTCTCTATGTATTGGATGTGATTACTGATTGTTATAGTTGAGATTCTTATGTATGAGATACTTGACTTAACCATTATTTTTGGTCATCGATCAGTTATCTTTGGTTATTTTCTAGTCGCTATGATGGGACTGTGATGTGGATTTATTCTTGATGATGTCATGCTGTGCCATGTTTGACTCAACCATTTTTGGAGTCTTCGATCAGTATGATTGAGATATATTTTGGTTATTGAGAACCATTAGATACTTGATTATCAGTGATACTTCAGTTGCCAATAGAGAGTTGTTGTGTTCATGATTTTCCATGGATGTTTCCTCATGGAGATTTGATGCTTTTATGCATATATGATGATTTTACTATGGATTTATCTTTGTAATTTTGAGATTTATGATTCCATGCGCATTAGGGTAGGATATCTGCATGTAGTGATAGGAAGTGGCTTGCAATGGGGGCCGAGGCCCTAAGAGGCTGCCAGGGTAACTCATTGTAAGTTGAATTAATAAGTGATAACATTCACACCTAATACTAACTGAATGAACCTAAAAAGATAAGTGTTTTGTTCTCACCCACGCCTTGAGTGCTTGTACAGGCTAGGATGGGAGTAGTGAGAACGCATGGTTGTGACCTTGCATTCTGTAGTATGCCTCGTTAGTATGAGAAGATACTAGTGGCCGCATGAGATCAGTATGGACCCGTGGAGTTTAGCTAACTGCTAGGATAACTTGTATGTGATAATTGCGATGACACTTTCCTGCTTGCATAGTAGGTTCTTACATGTCATTGTGTGCCTCTGGGATTAGATGTTGGATTTTGTGTTTGGAACCTTTGAGTTAGTATACTTTTAGGATTCCTAGACTTATAGAGATTTGTGCTATGTGATTTTTGGATAGCCTGTTTGGGACTTGAGATGATCTCCTCAACACGGTGGGAGTGGACCACTTAGGTACCATGTGGTTGGGTGGTAGTGTATTTTCCACTCTTATCATTTGAGATTCATTAAGACATCATGGTTGATACGTCCTTCATGATGGTGGATATGTATCCTTTTCATTGATGATTAGCATATGTTAGATGATGTTATCTTATGTTTTTATTTGCATGTTAGATTACTTTCTAAATATGATGTTATATATGTTAGGAGTGACATTCCTACTATGTTAATACTGATGATCTCTTCGATGATTTGGAATGTTACACATGGAGGGATGGCTAGGATCCACGATGGTCTAATGATGCTATTAATGGTTAGGAGGAACCGTGCACTTAGTTATTATGTTTGATCTTTATGATGGATGTATATGCCTTCTATGATGATGTATCATGTGTAACATGTGATTATCTTTACTTTGATGAATCATGGATTAGAATAGGATGATGTACCTTATTCTATGTATGTATATTCTTTGAGCTTGTCATACCCTATGACATGTACAGTGGATGATTGAGTATTTGAAATGTAATGTATAAACATTGGACTTATCATTATTATTTCATGTGGATGTTGTACTAGATGGATTCATATATGTTAGATGGTGTAGATGTAATTCAACGTTAAGGGATCTTAAAGAATGTAATCTATTTTGTATGTTATGTTTACTTTCAGATGGACATTACTATTGCTTTCGTTATTGTGCATAAGTTATATGTGGTATTTACTTTCATGAAAAAAAAAAAAACTACCATACTTAGTAAGAATTCTAGGTTAATTCTTTGGATCCCTTGGCAGGGCATTACACAAAATATAGGGTCTTTAACTATAGCAACATAGCGACTATCAAAAATTGAGTTATGGTACTAAAAAATGAGGTCTGGAGCTGGAAAGGTGAATTGATTTGAAAATGCTATGGTCACATGCTCTATCCTAGGGTTGTCAATATCAGAAAGGACACACATGGAGCAATTTGCAAGAGGTATCACTAGAATTCAAGTTTTTCTGACAATTCACTATGTTGCGACTGGAAAATTTATGCAGCCTGCCAGTAGCGATATAGCGAATGCTCAGAATATGAAGAAAGTGGAAACCTTTTAAAGTTGATGGTGACCACAAAATTCCTATGTAGTATCATCAATGTGCACAATCATTGTTTCTAACAGCAGTATTAATTGGTGAAATTTCAATTGATGTGTTATATTTTCTTCATCAATAGAATTTAGTTCTCACCAGAGGTCACTATGTCATGATCGGGCACTCATTGTGCCTTGCCAGTAGCGACATGGTGAGTGCCTGGATAATACAAAAGATGACACTCTTTTGAAATGGGTGGTGATTATGAGGACCCCAAGAAAGACATTTTGCAAAGTATGCCTTTATTTTTGTGATAGTCATGTCATTTATGGTTATTTTGTTTAATTTTCCTGACACTAAACTTTATTGGATCACCGAAAGTCGCTATGTCGCTACCAAAAAGTTAATAACTTTCGCCAGTAGCGATGTAGCAACTAGCTGGAATGTTATGATGTAATAACAATTTCAAAAGGTGGGCCCCAAATGAGTGTTTCATCAAAAATGAACTGTGCAGATACAATGACACGGTGGCCTCCTATTAAGCATTTATACACTTAAAACTTTGAATCCGCCAGAGATCACTATGTCGCTACCAGAAAGTTAATGACTTTCATCAATAGCGATGTAGTAACCTGCCTAAAAAAATAATAAACACAATGAAATCAAGGAGGTGTGATGTCACTAAGGGTTAAAATTTTATATATATGCCAGCATGTCAAGACAACTCAGTGTCACCAAGAAATGTGGGCCCACTTCCAAGTCAGAAGCTAGGTAAAGAATTGTGATCATTTGATTAAGTTGAGATCAACGATAATTGCTAACTCACTATGATAAGTTTCTCAAAGGTTATGTATAGTGACATAGCAAGTAAATCAGATTCAAATGGGGCCCACCATGTTCATATTGTATGATGCATTGAATGTGCTCCACTCGATCAAAGAGAAATCAACAATCATCGCTTTCTCGCTATTGAAAGTTGCTCAACTTTTATGCATAGTGACATAGAGAATGAGGAAAATATAGGAGGGACCCACCATTATAATAATGAGAATGCAGAAAAATTCCTACCATTGGATTAATATCAGATCAAGGTTTATTGCTTCCTCACTATAGCAATGTGCTCACTCTTTATTCATAGTGAGGTAGTGATTCAATGACACATGTCCTCAAGGAAAAGTTGGTCTAGTTCGAAGCACCAATAATGAAGGAAAGATACAAGTGGAAGCACTTCATTGTTTTGACTACTAGTGTGTTAAGAAGAAAGATGAGTGAGATCTATTTTTATCCCTGAATGGTAGGAATTTTCAAAGATCAACTGTGCAAATTTAAAAAGAAAGGTGATGCCACTCTATTTTTCTGCTCTGTGCATTTATGAGGAATGAAAGCTTTGTGTGTGAGAAAAATAGAGTATAGTATAGGAGATTTCATTAGTTCTAGTCTCACGTGAATAAAGATTTCACATTTTCTGAGCACAAGAGCCTATTGAGAATATTGTGTTAAGCCTAGCAAAAATGTGAAGCAATCTCCCATCTATTCATGAGCTATTGCAAAGGTTCAGAGAAGAACAAGCTTAGAAAATTAAGTTCTCATATTATAACCTCTATAGCATTCCAGTTCCTATGAATTACAGTCAAGATGCCTCTTAAGAAAGCATTTTCTAGGCATGTAAACTATATTGATAGAAATGTTCATGATGATTTGCTAGAATTACTCCCAGAGTCCACCACCAAAACTGTATAGGTTAAGAAGTTAATTTCCTTAAACCCTAGGCTTAAAATTTTTGATGGCCTATATGACAAAGGGAACTAGATTAGGGATGCAACAACTTCACAAACTAGTCTTGTTTTGTTCAAAAAATGGTTTTCAGAGAGGAACTTTTTTGCCCCACATGCTAATATCTAGAATTTTGATTTGGGAAAACTAGTAGTTCCAAGTGTTTTCATGGATTATGATTTACTTGAAGCCATGCTAAGAATTATGACCAAGCTATTAGAGTAGTGAGGAGAACTGATGGTGTGCCTCTGATCTCAATTAGTCCAGAGGAAGTTAGAGAGGTTTCTCACCTTGAACTATTGACAAATTATCATGTGCCAATTAATCTACAAGAACTAGAAAATGAATAAAAGGAAAAGAAGAATTTGATTATGGGAGGTGCACTAAGGGAACATATTGGCACAATAGGAACTTTTCCAGTAATCATTGTAGCCTCTAGGGAACCTTTTAAAATGGATCTTTTCACTTCCCAAGCTATAGAAATATATAGGACCCTGTGTCATGTTTTTGGTGAAGACGAATAGAATTTCATGCCCATCAGCCTTATGTATATGATGGTTCAAATTGCTTCTTTTGGTGTAGATGTTATTTTTTATTTTGCTTCCTATTTGGCTAAAGAAATTCATACTAGTTTGGTTGGAATTGCGAAAGAAGTAGAGAAAACTTTTGGCCATTATTCTATGTTGATGCATATGTTCTTATTTAAGGGAGTAACATACTTTGGCAAAGAGATGGAGTTGAATAGAGAGGAGCATGGGGAAGAACTACCAGTCCAGTTATGGAGTGCAAATATGACCTAGGATGCAGAGAATGCTAGCTTTGTCAGGTTTGATAGGTATTTTGCCTCCAAGTTGAGATGCCTCATTTTAAGTGACAATCCCAAAATCCCCAAAGCACTAATGAATTTCATTAGGCCTATGGACAATCCCAGTGGTTTAAAATTTTCATACAATTGGGGAGATATCATTCCATACTCTATTTCTATTATTTTTAGAATTTATGGTTTCAAGGGGAGCCCTCATGTGTTACCCTACCAAGTACCTTTAAAGGTAGGAATGGTTGAAGTTTTGTGGTAGTTAGGAGGAGTGGAAGAAATGTTTCTATTGAAAAGGCAACTGGGGTCAATTTTCCCTACTTGTACAATGACCCATCAGTTTGTAATTACTAAAGGGGGTTGGCTCTTTTTGCATAAAATTTTGGATCAGTGCAAAATGGTTGTTTCCCATCCCCATTTTTGTGATATTGGGGAGTTTTACAATCAGACCTTGAGACATAGGATTAAATTGGGGAAAGTCAAACATGACTCATACTATCTAGAGGACATTATAAGGAATGATTTTTCATTGCAAGAATAGGAAACCAAAAAGGAAAAGTGGAGAGTTTATTCCCAGGTTTAGAATTCATTCATTATTTTGATCACAAATATAGTCCTCTAGATATTGCTAATACAGAGGTTGATAAAATAAATAAGCTCATGAATACCTTCCCTAAAATAATGGAAGCTATCAATAAGAAGAAACAATTTTTTTATTGATTCATACCTAGATAAGGCCAAAGAGGTCATGAGGAGGTTAGCTTTCACTCCTAATGTAGGAGCTAGTCAAATAATTGTTCAAAAGAGACGAGGTTATACTATGATTCAAAATAAAAAGGCTACTGTAGACAAAGGTAAGCAAATAATGGGATCCACTAGTGCAGCCCTAGAGGAGAGACCTGATGACCTTCTCCCAAGAGGCAGAAGGTAATGAAGGAAAAGAATCCTCAAGTTGAGGAGTATTCACCCACTCAATCCCCTTTGAGGATTGGAGAAGAATAGCTCACTGGTGAGAAAATTGAATAGGATTACAAAGATGTGTATTTATCACCCAAGCAGAACTAGATGAGGGAAACCCTCAAGGGCCTCCTGTGCCAAGTTTGGATTTGACAGTTGCAGGCTATAGAGGCAGGGAAATGGACCATTTATTAGAATAGGCTAGCTATCAATTTTTGTTTGATGATAGTTTTCTTATGTCTAGGACTTTTCTCCAATTTGCATGGTAGGCCAATATGGGCAAGTTTGAAGAAAGGTGCAATAAGCTAAGAACAGAGCACCTAGAAATGGATGAAATTGCCCTACAAAATCTAGTAAAAGAGGAAATGATGAGGGAGTTTTAGAGTATAAGCCCGAGGAAGGAAGGAAAATGGTCAGAGCATCAAACATTTTGTTGTTGCCCAATTGGGACATTGTTGATGCTCTTGTGTTTCATTCTATTTCAAATAAGCTTTATTTACAAGACCAAAATAAGAAAGACTTCCAAGGCACTGCTTTCACTGAAGACTAGGCTGCCTTAGTTATTTGGTCATTAAGGAAAGGATCAAGAGACACCTCATCATGACCAGATGATTCCAGTTTCATGGGAAGTATTATTGTAAGAAGGGTGGTTTATACTTCTCATGTGTACGTTGTACATTGGATTGTAGATTCATCTTAGTTTGTTTTGGCCACTACAAAAAAGGAAGAAAAGGTCATGGTTGAATTACAAAGTAAGTATGAAACAATTTTGGAAGCTTACAATAAAGAGGTTCAAAAGAGGATTGATTTGGACAACAAAATTATGGGAAGGTCTACCAAGCCAAAAATAACATATCCTCACCCTCCAGTGGAGTATTTTAAATCCACTCCTCTCATAAAGATACTAGACACCCCACAGAGGCCTCAATATTATACAGCAGAGGATTTTGAGGAAGAAAAAAGTAAACTTTGAGAATCACATGTAGAGATGGAAGTACAATACAAGGAAAAACTTTAAAAGGCTCTAATGTACTTAGTAGATAAAATTGAAGGGCCCATGTTCTATGATTAGTTGGCAAGAGTAATAAGTATATAGGAAGAACTGAAAACACGTGATGAAGCCCTCAAGCCTATTGTTAATAAGTGGGGAAGAGGAAAAAAGAAATTACTTTTTTATGTTATTCCATTATAAAGTCTTCCCATGACCATATTGAAAAAACATATGATATTGCTAATGATTTGCTAGATTTTGATAACAGGAGAGTTTTTTTGCAACTAAAAATGGTTTCTTATTTGAGCAAGTACAAGAATCAAAAATTTGATTTGTTTCCTCATGCCTTGAATAGAAACAACAAATTGAAGAATAAGGATGAATGGGCTAAGGAATTGGATGACCTATTCTATCTGAGGATGAAAAAGGTTATAAATGAAAAAGGGCATGCCTGGTGGACTACCACGATAGAGGAATTGGTTAAAATCGTGTTATTTTTGTTTTCTTTGAAACAAGAATTTGTTACTATTGATAATGAGGCTAAGTATATACGTAAGAAGAAAAATGATATTCTACAATTCAATTGGCCAAATGATGCACAATTTGACACCTGGATGGTAGATATTACTTCTAGTGAGTAGTTAGAAGAGGTTGGTACAGATGATGATGAGGAACAAGAAGATGAGGTGTAGATTATTGACATAATAGCGCTAGATCCAAAAGATGAGGAAGATCAAGGTCACCAATTGGTTCCAGCTACAGGCTCAGAGACCCAGGACGTGGACATGACAAAAGATCAACTAAGGGTAAAAGTGATTTTGACAATTCAAGATGAAAATAGTGAAAACCCATGAGTAGAAGTTGATTTGCAAACATTGCCACGAGATTCATCATTGTCCAGACTGGTAACTGCATATTCAAAAGAGTCATAATAGTGGCGTTGAATCAAAAGAGACAGTATCTTTTTGTGATGTAACAAAAATGAGACCTACCAAAGAATAACTTGATGTGTTATCTTTCTGTTACATTAAGTTTTGTTTTTGTGGACACTTTTCATTTTCTCCAAGCCTAAAGCTTGTTGCATCTCACATTATATAAGTGAGATCCCAAGGCTGGAAAAATGGTTCAAAAGTTGTATAATTTTTGTTTTTGTTCAAAAAAGGTACAGTCGATCTAGTTGCATGTAGATGTGTTGAATTTACTGTCAAACCTGTACTCTTTGATAATACATACAAATGATAGCATCAGTAAGATATTCAAGGCTTCTAATTGAATTTCTATTGGTCATTGTATTAGTCATCTAAAAGGATAATACAAAGGGGTATTTGCATGAGATTTGTGTCATCAATTTCTATCTCCATTTTATGAGTTTGTTTACTTTGATGTCATTTGAATAAGGTTCAATTGATTGAATGTAATTTGGATGAGTTGTATGTTGATACTATTGTTGCTTTTAATTCAAAGAGTTATATAAATGCTTTAGTAGATCAATGTGGTTTATGGGTTTATAAACTGGATAAGTCATAAGAATGGAAATAGGTGATTACAATTGATGAATTCATTTACAAGTTAAATGAATTAAATCTTCTGCCAATAGATATTCTTATGCCCAATCGATAAGACACTACTCTCATGAATCAGGAGTGAGTTGGGATAAATTTTGCTTTTGCATATCATATCAATCACAAATTAAAAATCATTTTTGTTCCATTTAATTTAGAGTTATAATGTTGGTTAGCACTCGTTTATATTTTATTTCTAGATCTTAGGTAGCTGCTATTCCTAGAAATAATTGTGCACTTAAGGAGAATTAGGACCAAATCTGCTTATAAGGGATTCATATTAGTCTGAAAGTATCATAAATTGGATAAATTTTGTATGTGTTAGGAATCAAAGATGAGAATCAGAATGAAACTAATATGATTCTCATATATCAGTGGTTATCTAAAGCATCCCCTAGGTAAACCTACCTTGGTCTTGCAGAGCCTAAAGAGTAGGAAACCATTTTGGTTTTGTTAAAGTTGGTCCAAATGGTTTGCACATAGAGTTGTTGATAGGAAGTGGCTAATCCTTAGATTTTGTGAGTATTATCAATTTGGTGTTGAGCATTTTTTGGTTCAGTAGTTTTAAACACCAACAGATGGCTTCCTATGTAGAAAAAAAACCTCAAAACTAGAAATTTTAGTTTCTCTTGGTTTTGATGGATATTATAGTGTTATTTCAGCGTATCAAGAGCACCCAGAAGATTAGTTTGAAGTTTAGGTCCCTAGCATGGTTCTGAGGTCTACAATTGTTTGTAAATATTTGATTTTTTTCCTAAAGTCAAAACTTTAGATTATATACCATTTTGATTTAAAACTAGTTGTACACTCAAAATTAGAAAAGACTAAAAAATTAATAATTTTTGCAATTTGGAATTTTTCCTCCATTTACCAATTTGGGTCAAATTGGCTTTGACCAAACTTGACATGTGCAAAGCTTGTGATTCACCCAATTATGCATTTCCATTTGCCACCCAAGTTCCATGTGGCACACTCTGATTGGTCCACCAATCTACTACATGGCAGTCTCTTATTGGGCCCCTTTACACAATCATTGTGCCATGTCACCCCTATTGGGCATATTGCCATGTGGCACCTCCTAATTCACTAGAAGCTTGCCCCTACCACATCATTTTTAACTCAGCCCTACTTCTACATAACACATTCTCATTTTCCCTCAATCTCTAATAGTCAAGAAACTTCAAAATGTGAGAAAGTGACGTCCATCCAATCTGCCACGTGGTGTAATCTGGTGCCTCTAAATTTGCAACTCCCATATCATCTCTTCTCAGAATGTGTGCCCAGTGTCATGATCTTATTCATCTATATGGGCTACATGTATGCCATGTCATCATTCATCTAGTCATTCTTGGTCAAAATTCCCTATTTTTCTCTCCAACTGGCCAAGTGGGTTCCACCATGTGAGCCTTGGCTTGTGTCTCAAAAGGTGTGAGCCTTTAAAACATTTCATTATTGTGTGTTTATGCATTTAAATACTAAAATATGTCCTCGCATAGGCAATATGGGTTAACCAATTTTGTTTCCCCTACTCGAAACATGGTGCTAAAGATTACAGTAAAGATTATGAGAAGATTCAAATACATCTTTTTCTTGCCCTACTTTGAAATAAGCTTGAATCATGGCTTCCTCCTCTTAATATAGATCCCTTATGAGAGGGAACAAGAGTGCTTTACAAATAGTGAAGGAGGAAATAAAAAAGAGGATGAAAGAAAGTCATAATTATAACTACAATTTTTAGAATGTGTATGCAGATGCCGAAGATTCAGTGGAGAAAAGTGAAGAGCATATCAGTCAAACTCTCACAAAGCTTTTACCCAATTGCACTTGCACTTGTATTCCTATCATCAGTTGAACAAGATAGCTATTCATACCTACTCTCTATAAACTATTGAAACATAATTCAATGTATTCAATTCACTCTTTGCAATCATGTATTTTTAGATTAAAAGTTGGAGTGCAGAGAGAAAAAAAATGGACAGAGTTTGAAAATAAATACTTTATAGATGACCATGAAAAGACACTAGTAGATCATGGTGATGGGTTCAATAGACATTTCTCTATTTTATAACTTTCCTTGAAGAATTCGGGCTAGTGCTAACATGGAAGATAGAGCTACAACCTACAACCATTGATTCACGTAATGCCCCCTATGTTTATTTGCAAAAGGAAAACATGTACTCCCCCTCTGCAAAACTAAACTTACCCCCAAGACTTTCTTCATCTAACATAAAATAAAATCATGAGTTTAGAACCGTGGATGGACATGAGGATATCCACCCATTTCTACTACTAGGAGCTACACTATGATTGATAGCTTAGGAGGGTACATCAATCTAAAGACCAATTGTTGTCCATATATTAGCTGGATACTAGACTGTTTGAAATAGCACATAGTAACCTAAAATGTCATAGCTTGATAAACAGTAAGTGAAAGGCTCATAGTTCATATCTTTGGCATATCTCACTTCCAACATCCCAGTGCAAAGTGAGACAATAAATAGACTATTGTGAAACCACCAATGATTGGGACCCGCTTGTTTCATCATCCTATGTAGGTCAGTGATGCTCAATAAAGGAAATACATCAATGACTTCTTTATCAATATTAAACATGTCTCTCTTGATAGTGAATTCTTTGGTGACAAAATCCATGTGCATTCCACATTATTCCTCTAACAAACATGTCAAAACCCTGAGGCTCCCCTAGTTCATTTGATGTAGTCTCATACTTTTGTCAAGGTGTCTTTCCCACCCCAACCAAATCTAGAAGGATGCTAAAAATCACCTTTGAAACATTGGAGCCTAAGTCAGTGTCATCCCTCAAGAGATACTCCTTATTTTTAAGAGGCCCCACATATTTCAATGGAACTTTAGATGGCCATTATTGATTTCCCTTCAATTGGGAGACAAAGCAACAGATGATCCTGATTGTGTTTAAATGAAATCCCCATCCTACTTAATTAGGGCTTTAGCAATTCCATCAAAAGCTTCAATGTATTTGGTTATGAATTAGTTCATTTAGCAAAAGAGAAGGATTTAGTCATAAGAAGAATCACACCTTCAATGTTTGCCTAGTGAAATGTTTTATGGGCATAATCTAAGCTTTGTCTGCAAATCCATATTTTTATTTGTTACATGCCACTTCTCTTCCCACATACCTTGAGATCCATCATTCATGTGTTGACTTCATTACATAATAAGGGTAAGATGTGAATACCCCATTTAGTTTTGTTCCATTATACTTAAGAAGTATAGGCCCTCAAATATCCCTAGTATGTTCAATTTTCACACCTTTTATCAGTCTGATGGAATTAGTCAGACCCTAGAGTGGGTTTGGCCAAAAAAAAAAAAAATTTAAACAATTGACATCTCAAATTGATTTGATGAACATTTGGTATAGATCAAAATTGAACTTGACCACTGAACCATCATTTACAACTCATTTTATCATGTTCATGCAAACTATGATTTCCTGCCAAGAGGTCCTCTGACTAGCCTTAAAAATTGATTGAAACACCTAACTGAGCCCTAAAATCAAAAATGTTAATTCTTTGATCTACATTCTCTTACCTTATCAAATTTTGTATCATGACGACACCTGGGTCAAAAGATATTGACTATTAAAGTTGCCTTCTCAAAATTGTCTGCAAGCAAACATGTCAGAAAACCATAAATCGCATTTAGTTTTGGCTTTGAAACTAAGTCAAACTGCCACTTGGGGGCACAAAAACTGGGACATTGGTTTACTGTCATGAGATGATTATAAATTTGGGATTTGAGCTCATGAAAAATAAATGGTCTAATTTGCAAGTGGTCAAAGGAGGGTACTCAAATTTGCAAAATTGGGAAAACTAGTAGAAAAGCAATTTTCTCAAATGGAATAGACTTAGGAAAGTGTGCAAATGGATTTGTCAATACTTGTAAATTGGTATATTTAAAGAATTTTTAGAGTAGAACACAATGGTACAATCCATTTGATCTAACCTATCATAGATTTATAGTAATGACATCCCAAACAGGGGTATTAATCAATCTGCATTTTATGACACTAGCAAGACTTTATAAATTGCATTTGGAATCGTGTTCAAAAACTGATCAAACAGATTTTTCATAAGCTCAAATCTATAAAAAAAATATTTTCTAACCTCTAGAATGCAATGCAAAATGAATTTTCTCATTTTTTTCAACTAGGTCAAAGTTATAATTGGTGAAACAAGGCCTCCCAAAATTCTAAGCAATTTACATCAGCATGACAACAATAAACAACCAACTTTGAGGGATTCAAAACCTAGTCAAAACATGTTGAAACAACTTGAAATCTGAAATAAATTTTCTTTGATATGTGTAATAAACATTCCCAAAGAAAAGATTCATAAAACATTATTGGGTGAAAAATATTCAAATGCAAACTAGGTACCTATCGCTACTTGATACTTGGGAAAAAATGCAGATTTGGACATTGCTCAAAACGAAAATTCACAAAATGACTCAGAATGAAAATTTATCATTATAGAATGCATGAACATATTGAGTGCAAGTTTTTAGAAACATTAAAAACCTCTTAGGCCTCAAACAGACAGTTGGGTAATCATGCATTAAAATGCACTTATAGGGCTCAATTTTTAGGATGGTACTCAAAAACAATGCTTTAAATTTGAGTCCCAACATAAATAAGGCATAGGTCTTATATTTTTTATAAGGAAACTAGGTTTTGAAGGGCCCCTAGAACCCTTTACATATCAAAATAGATTTTCAATATAATCCCATACCAGCATAAAATAGAACAACAAAAGGACAATGAACAAAAAGTCTAGTGAAAAAGGCCATCAACAAAAGGAAAGTTGGAAATAGTAAAATAGAAATAAATAGAACTAGGAGAAAATTAATTCATATTCATAAGTAGATTCACAACCTCCTTCTCCAATATACCCATCTTCCCAGCAACCTCTTTGATCTCAGTGAGCTCATTTTTGTACCCAGAGGCTCTCTTCTTCTTGCTAGCTCTATTCCTTTTCCCTGGGCCTTCAGTCTTAGCTTTAGCACCACCTTCTTCTATGATGATCATCTCCTTTTAGATATTCTAGTGCCTTCCATCCTACTAATTAGTGCCTTGAGGTTTTCATTGGAAGCCTTTAGGATATGGTAGCTCTGGTTAGATATGCCTCGTAGAGTAACTTGAGTGGCATCCACTTTATTGGTAAGATCTAGCACTTTAGCTTTCAAACAATAGAAAGCAGTGAGGACCACTTACTAGTTGGAATCAGCACTCTTCCCCTCTCCAGTTGCCTTATTTCCTTCCATCAGACTCATTATTTCATTTATCTCAACAATCTGATGGAATAACCATTTAATCAACCTGAAGTTGTCCATCATATTTTTCTTAGCATTGTTGAGAATATCAATGCTATATTCCTTGCTAAAGTCACCCATGATTAACATTGTAGGGTATATGAGCTTATGAAGTTCCACCTTCACTTTTAGGTACACATGAATTTGTAGGTTTATTATTTCTCTAGAAATCCCAAGCTACATTTTATCCATGTTTATAGTTTTCCACGTAGTAACCCTCCCTCTAGTAGAGGTAGTAATAGACATTGTTTAGTCTTTCATTAGATCTTCCACTGGATTGTTAGGACTCTCATTTCCCTACTAGTCTCCCAAACCCATATTTTGTATAGGGTTTGGTGTAGAGAACCTCCCTAAACTTGATTTTTTCGTTTGATTATGGTTTGGTTAGGATTGAGTGTGCACTCAATAACTTCCACATGTCCTAGGAAGAAAACTACTCCAATTGTAAGAACTCAAATGCTCACTAGGTCTTAATGTTGACATATTGCTCAATGGGCCAAAATTTCTCAGTAGGGAAAATATGGGAAGGGGTGAGTAAGTAGGGTCTTAACCAAATGGGTCGTATTTATTCTATATACTATCCTAGGATGGTCCTAGGTAGACCCATTTGGCCACAAAGTCTTGTGAGGAAAAGTTGCTCCAAAGTTACAAAATTGCAAAAAGTTGCTTGAGCAACTTTTGCATTTTTTGTAAGAAAATGCATTTATCAATTTTGATGGTTGTAACTACCCATGCTTGGGTATATGAGCAGGGTAGATGATATTTTGAGGGGTTAGAATAATTACCATTAAGTTTGGCATGTGAGCTAATTCTATACGGACTTCTCTATCAATTTTCTTGTGTTCTCAGGCAGCTATATAGCATTGTATGGACTAGCACAATAGATCCATCTTATGTTATTGGTATATTAGATCTTATTGGTTTTGTTTCATATTAATTTAGGTGTTGGATTGTTAAGGTTTAAAAGCTTCAAGTTTTTGTTTGCTGACTGGTTTAGGCACCAATTTACAATGTTGTTTGAACAAAATGCCCCTAACCTGATCACCCCATGGTGAAAAATGCATGAAACCTATGGGAGTGATAGGTTAGTATATGTACATATTTTTTACTTTTGTTTTCCATTTTTTTGATGGGATTCCAAGCCAAGAGGTAAATCCCTAGGCTAATTGTTGGAAATCAGTGAGCCTGGACAATTTGACAAATGACAATGTAGGGCAACACCCACAATCATGTTGAGGAAAACTAGAGCCTTCCTAGAAGCCCTAGGATGTTAGAGAGAATATTCAAAAGGAATGGAGACTTTTTGATGAGTTTTAAGTGTTGGAGAGATTTTTGGTTACTGATTGGACCATAGGCCTAATGTTAAGGCTGAAAACTAGGGCTTGATACTAACTAGGGTTGTGGGTGTTTGGATTCTTGGTCTACTAGGAGATAGCTACCAGATTCCTAATTTGGTTTTGGGTATCGTTTAGAGAAAATAGAAGAATGGGGGAAAAATAGCGTCACTAGACCTAAAAGACATTAGGCCTATCTAGCCTAAGTAGAGTGTTAGGACATTCTCAGTGTTTTGTTGGGACCAGAAGTGACAAGTGAGATCAAGAAAGTTAAGGGGAGTATACATGGTTAGTAGACTCCAAGGAAGGTTAAGATCCTAATGAAGGGTTAGGGTTCTAGGAGTAGGACTAGTTGGACTAGTGCATAAGGAGGGAGTAGAGTCCTCATCAAATAAACTATACCTAGGAGGAAAGTTGGTAGAGAAGCCTTGGATGCTTGTATTGGTGAAAGGAAAAGTATAAGAATCTTGGAGGATTCAAGATTGAACCTTAATTGGAGTTTGTTTGATTGGAACCTTAAGCCACTCTACATTAGGTTGTGCTCTCCATCCTCTACAAATCTAATTGTCTCATCTTGAATGGGTCACTTCTCCTTTTGTTTAGGAGTCTTTCTCTTAACTACAACCTCTTCCTCCCCTTTATTCCCATCTCCTCTCCTTCGTCATCCTCATCTTGAAAGGAGGACTCCCTCCTTTTTTTATTTAAGGGCTTCTTGGGCTTGTCTTTCTTCCTCTACCTCTTAGCAAAGTTAGTCTTACCAACAGTGTCCAAATTTTTCATATCCATGTCCATATCATCATCACTAGCACTGACCTCATCATTAGACTCACCAAGGTTTCCTACTAAAAATTTGGTAGACCCTTTTTATAGCTAGGCTTTGGAAGCTTTCCCTATAGATTTTTTCTTCTTCCTCTTGCTAGGTTCAGAGTCCTCATCAAAGTCAAGGTCTTCATTGTCCTCCTCATCCAATTATTCTTCATAATCATCATAATCATCTCCTTCATCCTCAATAAGCTTGGTCTCAATAAATTTACCCACAACATTGGTTTTAATGTCCTCATATATAAGGACCATGAGGCCATCATGAAGTGGGGGATTGGTAATGCTTTGATCTCTTACCCCATTGATGTTATTGTTCAATAAGGAGTATAGATAAAAAAAGGAATAGAAATCTTCACATTGTGCCCAAAGTGATTTAATAGGACAAAATGATATGAATAAACCTAGAAAATCTTCCATCAAGGGTGATGTAGGAAACTATAGCTCTAAGGATAAACCTCCATAATTTTTTCAAAGAATTCGGTTGAGAGTAAGTAATACCTTTTTTCTTACCAATTTCTTCTTCTCCTTGGGCATCTTTGAAAAGGTGTCAACAACAAAGTCAGAGATCTTCCTATCTATGTAAAACTTCTTTCCAACTATCAAAATGCTAGCGACCTTGGATATATACTCATCTATGATAGAGAGCTTTCTACCATTCATCGTCAAGTAGTCTTCATTCCAGTTATGCAAGAACAATTGGGTAACTTGGGAATTACTCCTGTGTAGTTTCTCTAGAAATGTATCTATGCCCCATTTTCCCAATACTTCCCATATGCACATTCTCTTCCTTCATTTGTCAAAGCTAGTTGGTTCCCAACATCTTCTTTGCCCCCCACTCTCTTTGCAAAATTTTTAGAGCTAACTAAAATTCATGAAGTGAAGGGAAAAGAAGCAAATAAAACCAGAAAGATCCATAATCCATGTGAAATAATAGTAGAGTAATGGCGAGTAGCACCGCCATCTCTCCAACACCTCATAATAAAAAACATATCCTTCTTAGGATACATCATTATCTTTAGCGATGACCCCTTTTGCACCTACCCTCACATCATAATTTATTCTTGAGATGAGTGGATTGGGAAAGTTTTCGTTGCAGTTTTGTAAGCTATGACACATCATAACCATGTTGGCCATAGCATCAACAACCCCATTAGCTTCACGGTAGGTATGGCTAATAAAGTAGTCCTCAAAGGTATTAAGAATATAAATATTTTTCTTAATTTTATTGTCTATGGTCCAAGAGGGAACGAACTAGCCTTTAAGGCATTTGATAATGTTGAGTGAATCTAAAAGATTTGATGATGAACAAATCCACAAATTCCTAGATATCCTACATGCAAATAACCTGTTACAAGGAAGTAAGAAAGACAAAGAAAGAGAAGGGTTCTCTCAATACACAAGAATATTGCATTTACTTGTGTGAAACTAAATGAATAGATTTACAACTGATCAATCCTTATGAACGAGATTGAAAACCTAAAAGGGAAACCCTAAGAGGTAAATGACATTTAATAATTATTAATTAATTATTAAATGGAAATCTAAGGTGAATAAAGTGAAATATTAAGAAGTGAGCAATGGTAATTTAATAAATTAAATTAAATTAACCTTTTACTCTAACACCCCCCCTAAGATGAGAAACAGTGCAACAACAAACAATGCAAAAATGGAAAGGAAACTACAATGCAATATTGACAGTAAACCTGGGTTCCAATAAAAAGGCCTGATGAGGTACCCAATTACAACAAAATCTCTTTGAAATGGAGAAATAGGGAAAACCGCATGGGAACCAAAAAGTGATAGCAAAGAAAAATGTACAAATGATATGTCTCAAGAGACTCTCTCAAGACCATAAGTATAGTCAAACCCCCCATGATAGAAGCTTGAAACTCTATAGCCCCCCTAGAATGATGCAAATCCTATGTTAATGAAGATACTAATGTGGCTCCAATCTAAAAGAAAAAAAAAGGTAGTAGACAACAACGATGAAACCCCTAAATGTAAGGTGAACTTGGAAGTCCTAGTTGATGCTCAAAGGAGAACACATGAGAATCCTAACATGGAATCTCCAATGGAGGTGGGATAATAGGTGTGTTGAATCTATCATCTGAGAAGAGATGTGTTTCCTCTGATATATCCTCAACAACTATAGTACGTGGCTTGATGAATGGAGCCACAATGGTAGGCAATGCTGAAGAGAATCATGTGCAATAGATGGAATTTGAATAGGAGGTGGAGGTCCAGAAGTCACAACACTGGTCTTAGGAACAACACATAAGTTCAAGTGACCTAACTCCACTGTAGGAGTCTCTTGCAAAGAAGGAGAGTGAGTCTTTGATATTAGAAATGGTGGACCAATATTAGAGAAAGTGTATAGGCTTGAAGAATGATCAATAGTCCCTCTAGCAACAATATTGTTTGTCTCACTATCTCTAATGCACATTGAATCTTGTGCAAACTCATTTGTCTTCCCTGACACACTTGTGTAATATGATAGATAGAGATAAGGTTAGAGAAAAAAATGGAACATAAATTACATCATGAAATGTATCATCATAAATGCCAATAGAACATTTCCTGCATACATTCATAATAGTGTTGTTTCCCATCAAAATGTGTGGAGTAGGAGAAGCCTCAAAAGAAGAGAACAAATCCTAAAAAGATGTCATATGATGTGAAGCACCTAAATCCAGTAACCATCTAGAAGAGTGTGGAGTAGTAGTTGCAAATAGTGCATGACCCTTTCCTATATCTTTACCATTTGATTGAAATGATGATGAAGAAGAAGATCTATGAGAAGTAGAAGGAATATCAATGTTGATCTTCTAAAGGAGAGTTGTCAAATCTAAAACCTATTTGGCATAGCCATCTAGCTTCTTCTCATAGAAACATGACTCATTGTGATTGGGCTTATTACAATAAGCACACTTTGAACAATCTTTGTGGATTTGGTTTATCTCCCTTAGGAGGAAGTGACCCTAAAGAACTATGAGGGCTGAAATCAATTTGAGACTCTATAGAATGTGACTTGTGTTTCATCTCCTTCGTCCTAGAAGATGGTTGAGCTACCAATGTATAATTCTATGAGCCTGTGAGAGAATCCAACTAAGAGAGCTTAACTTTCTCTTGAGTTAAATGATCACAAAAAGCTCAAAAGATGGAATGGTAAATCTATTACCCAGAGCATATTTGGTGGAATAGAAGGTAGAAGCAAAAGTATGAAAGTTTCCATGAAGCTTAGAAAGAATCGGGTAAATGCACTCAGTGTCAGTCTTGGTTTTTCCACAACCCTACAATAAAGTTCTCTATTGTTTTAACTTCACCAAGAAGTCCTCAATGGAAGGAAAAGAATTTGGTACAAGAGATTAACTTTATCAAGAATTCTTCAATGGAAGGAAAAGAATCTGGTACAAGAGAAGTAATATATGCATCAATCTAAAGTGCTCTAAACTCGTTGATGGTACCAAACAAGTCATTGAACTTGTCCCACATTTCTTGAGGAGTGAAACATTCATCAAGATGAAGTTGTAAGCTATCTAAAAAACTCAAAGAAATTAGACTCGTAGCTTCATCCATCTTATTCATGTGTTGCAAAGACATATATTGACTATGAAATATTGGTTGCACTATATCTAAAAAAGACCACAAACCCTTTGAACGACAAAGCCATTGCATATGAGATTTCCATGTATGATAGTTGTGTGGGTTTAGAATTACTAAACAAGAAGATGTCTCAGCCATTTTTTAAGGTGTTTTGAAGTTTTCTAATAAACTAATATTGTAACGGAAAATAAATAAATAAAACACCCTCGAAAATGTGAAAAAATTAAACCCCAACTTGCAGAAGGAATACTTTAAAAAGAAGAGAGAAAAAAGTATTCAATTTTATAATTGCATGCACATTTGAGAAATGTTGATGAAAATAATAGAGAATCTGAATAGGTCTCAATGAGAGCTTTCTGACACTTCTTTCAGATCAAAAAATGGAGCTAAAATGAGCAAGTTATATCCCTTGGAAGATAGAAAGAATTATCTAAGTTAAGCAGAAAAGTAGGTACCAAACTGGAAACAATTCCAAAAAATACCTACACCATCATCTCCATCTCTGAATCAACTTTTTGGCACTTCTTTTTTATCAAAAAAAATACCCATGTATGCTCAAGTTAGATTCAAAACCTCACAAGAGAAAACACTCCATGCTTTCTTGATTCTGTAGATGTGTCCTTTTGCTGTGGATGTATGCTCAAGATGCTCAAAAGCTGCTTCAATGGAGATGGGTAATGGCAAATTGGTAGCTTTGTGAGCTCTCAATTTGGCATTATAAGGGTAAGATTGATGGCTTTGGTTCTCAAAATAGCATGGTAACTTTAGCTCAAAGATTGTTGATGAAATGGCTTGGGATGGGATTCAATTTATAGGCTAAGGGGTAGAGAGATGGAGGGCTTAGATGCAAGGATGGATGAAGGCTTAAGGAGGGCTAAGATGCACTCAAAGGGGAGCACATGGATTGTGCTTGTTTATCACCAATGGGAAGGTGACACTTGTCACAAGGAGGATGAGTGTGAGAGGGTAGGGTAAAGGGTTGGTTAAAGGCATGATGAGTGGGGTTGAGTATGTAAGAGGGATGTAAGAGGAATGAGTGTGGAAGAGGGAAGAGTGTGGAAGATGGGTGTAAGAGTCATGAGTGGGCTTGTAAGAGTCTTTTATGTTTTGTAAGAGCACTCATGACGTAGTGGTTGGGCTTTTTGAGGGGAGACTTTGGTTTGAATTAGGAAAGTCTTAAACTTGTTTAGGGAATGTGACAACATTAGGAGGTGGATTAGGCTTGGGTTTAGGATTAGATTAGGGATGTTAGAGATGTACAAGTGGATGGCATTAATGAGGGTGGGTGAGTTAGTGGCTAAGCTTGGTTAGTATGGGTGGATGGGGTGGATTAGGCTAAATGGAGGATTGGAGATAGGTTAGGGGTTTTTGAATTTGAGGATTTCATTTATCAAATAGATTTATTTAATAAATGGGGATTTTTGGAATTAGATAGAAGAATAGGATTTAATTGATAAATAATAGATTATTTGATTTATCAATTAGGACTATAGATGATTAATTAAATTAATCAACTAGGGATGGCAAAGGATTAATTAAATAAGAATTTAATTAATGATGCCTTTAGAGATGGCTAAATTAGATTACCAAAGCAGTGTAATCAAATTTAGGTGTCTACACTTAGTTGGCTCTACTTACCAGCTTATTTTTAAGAATACTCAAACCTCGATTAGCTGGAGCAAGGTCTGGAATAGACAGTTACTACCAAAAATCATTTTTTTATCATAGATAGTCATGCATGGTAATATCCTCACTATTGACAACCTCCAAAGGTATGGTATTCAAATAACTAATTGATTCTACCTCTGCGAGGAGGAAGAGGAAAGTATTGTTCACCTATTTTTCGAATGCCCCTATTCTTTAAAAGTCCGGTCCTACATCTGGAATAAATTTTTGATGGCTTGGGTGATCAATAGAGGCTTGGAACAATTTATGTAGAACTCTAGAGTCTCCTCCCCCATGTGTTTTTTGGGGTATTTGGAAGGAGGGAAACAATAGAGTTTTTTGGGAGGAGGAAAGGGGTGAGGAAGTGGTGGGAGAGATTTTGAGTAAGCTCATCACGGAGAATGTTATGGTGGAAAATTTTAAAGTGCCACAGGAACCCCCATATAGGAAGGAGTGTTGCTAGGAAGTTGAATATTCTCCTTGACTTCTAGAATTTTGACAATTTAAAATTGCTAGCTAAAAAAAATACCTGTTGGTTTCCCCCCACTAGGTCCATGGTCAAACTAAATTTTGATAGTATTATGCATGCAGGGGGCTGGGGGGGGGGGGGTGTGGGGGGTTTGTGGAAAAACTAGAGGTGTACTAAGGAATGAAAAGGGTGATGTGCTAGTTGCCTACTCGAGACATTTGGGTTAGGGAACCAATAATGTGGCGGAGGCTTCTACCTTACTTTGGGGGCTAAAATTTGTTCTGGAATTAAAAGTGAAAAGACTTACCATAGAGGGGGACTCTAAACTCATCATTGACTCTGTTCAAGGGAGTACTCAACCCAGTTGCACCCTACATCACATAGTGGGTGACATATGGCAAAACCTCACAACCTTGGATCATTATGACTTATAGCACACCTACAAGGAAGGCAATGTGGTGGTAGATGCCTTGGCTAGTTTGGGGTTTGATTTGGAGAACATTAAATGTTGGAGGAGTGTTGAATCGTTACCTAACTCTATAAATTCCCTCATTAATAGGGAAAAGACTCCTCTAAATCAAGTTAGATAACCTTCTAATTTTGGAGAAGGGGCCAATTTGGTAGAATTGCTATTCTTGTAATAGTTAAGATCATCTTGAGTTTAACAAGAAATTTTGCAAGGTTTAATTATGTGGATCGATTCATGAAAGGGTACAAAGAAGGCGATGCTATTAATAATATTGGCTTTAAAATTAGTGCCATCATTTTTCAGTGTTATGGTAGGATTATGGAAAGAAATCACATTATGACTGTAGACACCTAAAAACCTTTAGAAAATAAAGTATTTTTATTTTTTGAAAAATTCCTGATGACATCATCATTTATTAATTAATTAATTATTTAATTTATTTATTTATTTTTATGCCATTAAATCCCTTTATCTTAATTAAAAATATTTAATTAAGGAATCCCTTCCAAAAATGTTTAAATCTTATTTAAACATTATTTCCTTATTTATTAATTATTTAATTAATAAATTGACCAAAAAACCCAAAATAAATAAAAAATTTATTTTTTGCCCAAAACTTGGCCAATTTCCTTAAGACCACTAACCTCTTCCAAAATCTTCTAATCCTTCTTTAATTTTGATTAAAGGCTAATCGCATCATTTCCTACCCCTAATCCCAACTCAAAATATTTAATTAAGATTAAATATTAATCCTCATGTTTATTAAAAAAGTTTTAATAAACATCTCCTCAACCCAAACTCTTGAAATAAATAAAACTTTATTTATTTCCTAAAAATCTAATTTATCCTCATCCTGAGAAGTTCTAGACTCTTCTAGAAAGTCTTCATCCTCATCCTAGGAAGTTCTAGACTATTCTAGAAAGTCTTTATCCTCATCCAAAGTCTAGACTCTTCTAGAAGATGTCTTTAAACCTAATCCTAATCCCCTCCTAACCTTGTCACATTCTCTAAACATGGGTTAAGACTTACTAACCCAAGCCAAAGTTAACAAATATCTCCTCCTTCACCCACCCTCATTAAATGTCATCCACTTTCCTATCCCTAAGCTAATCCTAAACCATCCTAATCCATCCTCTAATCATTTGCACAATCCTAAGCAAGCTTAAAACCCTCCTAATCAAGCCCAAGTCAAAATTGCTCTCATCTCCCTCAAAATATCTCAACCATAAAACTTTATGAAGCCCACTAGGCCATAAATGACTCTTCCAAGCCCTTTTATTGCTCTTACAAGCCATTATGAGGGTCTTTATGAAGATTTTATCCCATTGAGCCCCCTTTGTTGACTCATTCTTCCCCTTGCCTCCATCCTCTCACCCTGTGACATGTGTCACTCCCTAATTGGCTGTAAGGAAGCACAATCCATGTGCTCTCTTCTCATGCAATTTGAGCCCTCCATGAGCTTTTTCCCATCCTTGCATCTTAGCCCTCAATCCCTCAAGCCTCTTGCCTATAAATTGGATCCTTTCCCTTTGCAAAATAACACAATCCATGAAGTAAAGTCATAATGCCATTTTGAGAAGTCATTCTACATCAAAACCATACACTCACACCCAAATTCCAACTCCATTTGAAGCCCTTTTTGAAGCATAAAGCTTGAGCATACATCCTATCTATTTAGACAAAGCTACTCAACAAGACAACTTCTCATTGAGAGAGCCCATTAATGGCTCATATTCTCAATTAAGAGCTCATCTTAGTCTATCTTGAAGTTTATGAATTTTGTTTAGTTTGTAGAAGCTTTATTTAAAGTTGGTTTCTATTAGCATACTAACATTGCTCATATACAATGACTAAGGCTAGATCTTTAAGGTATTACATGTGGATTTCTTATACTCCCTATAATGATACTTTAATTTGGTTAGTACATTATGGAATCCACAATCTCATGAAGCATAAGAAAGATAGTTTTTTTACTGCTAGTTACTGCATTTCTAGCCTCGCCTTTGCAATTTTCTAGGTGAAAATGAGAATTACTGAGATTGAGGAAGGGGATATCATTGAGGAAGTTGTTCACATGGGTGGGGACCTAAACAGGTTGGAGCCTACTAAAATGGAGGATTTCTCCAAAAGATAGGCCACTTGGATTCTGCTGAGGGAGGGAAGGTTCGTACCTTACATGCAAGCTATGGTAGGCTACAATGAGAACTATTCACAATAATTTATTACTAGCTAGAAGGATAGGCATGTGACCATAAATAACATTACATTTTTGGTGAATGAGGAGTCTATTTCCATGGCGAAGGGATTAGACATTACTAGTCATAAATGGAAAAAGGTTATGAAGATAGCGGATGAGGCAAGTATGACTAGTTTCTTCAAAGGCAATGAGGCCCCAAACCATTACTAAGGTGGTTTTAGGAGGGATAAACTATTAGAACCCTGGGATGATGTTTGTCTAATGATCGTGAAATACCTAATGCTAGAAGGAAGGCACAGTGTGCATTACTTTTATCACTTCCTACTTCTTAACAGTTTTCATAATAGGGAGCTTGTTTGCATTCCTTTCTTTTTAATGCATGCACTTGAAAAGACTGTGATGGATGTTAGAGAAAAAAGGAAGAAAGGGGCCAACTTCACTATCCTTCCTAGGGGCTCATGTTTTGTCTTTTCCAATTTCATTTTGCCCTTTTCCTACCCCATGTAATTACTTTTGACAATGTCCTCCCCTCTGGGGCTCCCCTATGCTTGGAATTTGTGGGTGGCAGTTATGCCCCCACCCCTCAGCCTTCCCCTAGCCAAAACCCTTTTAAGGGTAGGAAGAATAAGATGGACCTGGAACAAACTGCTAATAAGATTATTAAAATGGAGAAGAGGGTGGAGGTAGGAAGTGGGGATTCAGATGAGGAATTTGGTGGGGATAGAAGAAGGTTAGGAAGAATTGCTAAGACCCATGGAAGATTTAAGCAAATGGCTTGTCTCTCTCAGGAGGACAAGGAGGATGACACTAACTCTAAGGAGAGTGATGAGAAATTGGGGGATAGTTAGGAGAAGGGGAATGATGAAATAGAAAAAGAGGTGGAGAAATGGGATGATACCTTGGATGGTACTTGGGATTTTGAGATGGACAATCCCATCAAGGACCACTCCCTTGACCCCACCCATGTCTCTATCGCCATCACCCAACCTCCAACTAACAACTAGGAGAACTCCAAAACCATGATTGACTCCCCTGAAACCATCTCCCCAGTCAAAAAAGATGGTATGATTAACCTATAGGCCCCCAGTGACAATCTTGTGGTGTAGGATAGCAGAAAAACTCTGATGAACAACAAGGCTTTAAAGTTGGGAACATAGGAAAAAGGGGAGGTTACCTGCAAGGATTTCTAGTAGCTCAAAGACAAGTGCAATACTATGAAGGAGGGCTTCTCCCTATTCTCAAAGTTCACCCTTAAGGTGACCCATAAGGCTACCAATGCTCTACAGCTGTTGGCTAATGCACCGAAGGAGGATAGCTTGGGGAAGGAGGACTCGAAGCTTCTCTATGGCTTCCTTGCTGAAGACTGGGTCAAGGTGCTCCTGGCTAGAAAAGGAAAGAAAAAAGATGCCACTTAGTGGCCTTTTGTTTTTTGCCATGTTTGGTACTCCACTTGTTTTCACTCTCCATCCTTTGGTGATAGTTTTGTTTTTTTGGTTAAACTTAGTTATGGGCAATAGGTGGTATGATGCAATGACCACCTATATGCTTCTTGTTAAATTGTTAAACTTTTTTGGTCCTAAGGGTTGGATCCATAGTACTTTTAATTACCATTATTCTATTACTTTTGTTTTTGATGTAGATCATTAAGGGTGATGTGTGTGGTTGTCTAGTGGTTGTTGATTGGCTTTTTGTTGGTTGTGCCACCACTATTGTAATGGGCTAGCCCCCTAATTTTGGTTGCTTTTATATCAAAAACATGTTATGGGTAGTGCAATATGATGAGTTAGAGCAATATTAGCCCAATTAGGAGTTAGGAAGCATATCATCTCAAAACTTCTCAAATATAAATTATAAATAATAAATAATTCACCACTTTTTAAAAATTGCTACAATGTGATAGATTGTCTTCTACACTCATGAACACCATATACATATAATATACTTAACTATGCTTATTTATAATACTATTTTAAACATTCCAAACTACAACACTTAACATTTTCTATTAGCTCATCCTAAAACTATGAGTAGTATTAAATATACGAACAAAATGTACCACCTAATAGGAAAATTTTATGCTTTTTAAATAATTATAAATTTTAGAAACTAGAAATATATTATACAATTAGTAGAAAATATGAGATTTTTAGTATTTTGTTTTTTATAAGACATCTTATGTGTTTTATTCTTTACAAGGGAGACCAAAACTTAAAATTACTATTTCAAAAATTTATAAATATGAGATTTATTGTTTATAGTAATTAAATATCAATTTGATAAACTATATATACACACATACATATATAACTTTATTGTGCGTGATAATTAGAATTTTGTGTAGAGTTATGTTCCTTTGTAGATCAATTATGTGGATATGGGTTACTTTTGTTTATTTGTAATCAACAAATCTAATATGATAAAGGCTTTTACTTTGATCTTTACTTTTTACATTGACCATTAAGGATTTCTCATATCTAAGATATCTTAGGGCAATTATTTAATTGCGAGGGTCAAGTTCTTTTAAGTCTTCCTCTTAAAATGGTATCCTTGTAATCATGAAGTAATTGATAAAAAATAGAAAAGTGTGCAAGTGATGTTGATTTTGGTTTCTTGTAAAACTCTAAATCAAAATGTTCCTAACCCACCCTTGTAAAAGCAAATAGTTATCCAAGACATCATTCCCCTGTAGTGGCATCATCATAAAGACATTATAAAATTTAAATTCTCAAATGAATATCATTTCATTCATGATAAATCACTATATAAGTATGCAATATGTTCCTTTCCATGCCTATGAGGAAAGAACAAAATTTAAAAATATATAATTTGATATTTGGGTTAGATCCATGTGCAACAAGATTGATACTAAATGCTATGGAAATGGATTGGTACTAGGGTTGGAGATATAGGAATAGGATAAATGTATAGATATTTGGATCGTAAATAATGGGAATATGTAAGAATAAATGTGGATTAAATAGGGACAAGGAAAAATATATAGGAATCTATTTAATCAAAAGTAATTGAGGGTGGTCTAAAATAAGAAAGGTATTAAACTTATTGCAATAGTACTCCACATGTTGCTATACGATTACATTGAGAGGCATAACTGCAATGGTAGCAAGGGGAAAATAAGGTACAAAATGTGTCTAGACAAGTTTTTTAAATCTTGATTGACTTTTCGATGTCAACTTAATAAATATTTGGTACTTTCTAGGGGTTCTTTTAAGAGGTATGGATTCTAAGTTTCCTTGAGTGAATTAGTTCCTTCTTTTTGGGTGTATAACCAATGTTTTTTTAATTAGTCCAATTTGGTGAGATTTTCATTGGTTTACAACTTTAGTGTTGCTTGTTATTTGTAGTTGTCTTAATGATGACTGCTAGGCTTGTTTCATGTGTCTTTTACAATATCTACAAAAGGATAGGGGCCCTTACAAAATCACATTTTCCCTTAATTAGAAAAATGACAACTAATTTACTTAGTTGTTGTTGTTAAGTAAATAACTACAATGGTGGTGGTGGTGTAATCACCAAGGTTCAAATTCTTATTGGACTATTATGATCAGAAGCTTGTGCCTTCATTGATCTAACATGCTTGAGGGTTTGATCCTTAGTGTTGATGTTGTCAGTGTCCATGCCAAGTGACTTAGTAGGTGGTCATGTATGTGATCCATTCCCTTGCTAGATTGGTGTTATTGTGAGCTCTATGCCTCTTTAGGGGAATGTTCATCCTAATTAACGTTGATGTTGTTAGCATCTATACCAAGCGTCTTGGTAGGTGTTTATGTTTGTACTCCATTCCCTTCCTAGACTATTGTTCTTGTAAGCTCAATGCCTCTTTTGGGCTATCCTGCTCACATTTGTGTCCCTACTAAGCTACCATGCTCACAAGTTTGGATTATTTACATTCATGTTGAGAATAAGATCCTCTGATTAGGAGTCGAGCTAGTTATTGACTAGATTGAAAATCCCCATCACTAATATATATATATATATATATATATATATATATATATATATATATATATATATATATATATATATATTCAAATTATTTAGAACAAGTTTGATATTCTGACCTATAGTTTTTAAAATTGATGTCTACAATGAAACATTAGAATTTAAGACTATGACAATATTGCTCCACTTATAAAAATATCACTCCATTTGCTCATTTATATATTTGTTGCTTTATATATTTGTTGCTTTGTTCTTCACCTACAATAAAACCTTTGTTACTCCAATTATACCACTTATTTACCAACATACACTCAACCCTCTTATTTTTTCTCCATAACGACACCGCCCCATCTATAGTACTATCAATTGAATAAACATCAATACAAACAAAAATTCAAAATAAAACTTATTATAAATATGCAAATTTCACCATGACATAGGTATTATATAATTTCTCAAAAATAAATTCTTACTTCTTTTTGTGATAGTGAGGCCCCATTTTTAAATGTTGTGTTAGTTGCCCATCGGCATCCACCTACAAATAAGACAAAATCTATGGTGGTGGAAAGAATAGTCCGTGTACGCTTAGGGAATCTAGTCCCCACTATAATCAACAAATATATAATATTTATTAAAGTTAATGGAATGTTTATATTCATTGCGTTGGAGAATGGCACATAGTTTTCATGATTATAACACTCCTTTTTCCGTTTGATAGGCATTAACTTTATTTGGCCATTATTTTCTTACTTTTTGACGTAATGTGGGAGTGAGGAAAGTACTTTTCAAGCATGATTACCTATGCTTTTCAAGTCATACTAGAATGATGGGAATGTCCATTAAAAGGATAGCTACCAAGTCTACTTATGTCTTCTTTTGCTTTTCTTTGTTATTACTATTATTATTATAATATATTATGGTTTGTAGTTCTCAAAAAAAAATAGTTGGTTTTGTTTACCATGGTTTGATTAATTTTATTTTTTAATATTATCCTTTCTAAAATTTTGTATTATGAAATGTACAATATATTTTTTAATAAATATATTATGGAGGTTTAATTATATTATTCTTTCTTTATATAATGTAAACTAGTATATGTTGGTTATCTTATGGCCAGTGGTTCTCTTCTTTCTAATTATTTGAATCATCTTTTCCCAAGTGATGGTATTGTTCTTATTGCATATTTTAGAAATTTGATCCCTCATTCGCATGATGCTTGCATAGAGCTTATGTCTGATGCAAAGTATCGCAAAGCAATCCACAATGATGTTCAAAGTTGGCCACATTCTCATTTTTTAATGAAATCCAATCTTGTTAGCACATCATCCAAAAGAGATTAAAGACCACACCACAATTGTGATTAAACCAATGATCTAACCATCATATGGATTGTTTATTTGGCCTACCCTATATCCAAAAGTATTACAACAAGCATTGTTGACTCATCTATATTTCTTTATATTAATGTGTCATTGGCATAAACCACTCCCCATGGAAAACTCTAATTGTGTGAGTCACGGTAAGTGCTTTCAATTCGAAAGAAATACTTGGCTTGAAATTAGAGTTGTCTCCCAAAAAAGAAATCTACCTCTTGTTAACCATTAACCCAATCGTGCTATAAATTTTGTATCTCATGCAAATTATTCTAAAATCGACTAATAAAGATCCATTTGTAAGCCATCAAAGGGACTTGCATACATTTCTTGTTAGAGTAAATAGAGTTATTGTCAAATGTACTAGCTAATTGTATCATCTTAAATTGGAAGTACTCCAATTTAATGAAGGTTTAGCACCTATTTAATGCAAGATCATTAATCTCCTCCTCTCTTTCATCTCCCCTTCCCTTTTTTGTCCTTTCTTCTAAGTGAAATTGGGGTAGAACCTATTAGATCCTCTATAAAGCTCATATATCATGGTGTTAAGCTCGAGCTAGGATCTATTTCCCGTAGGTCCTTTCTTTCATTCATTTATCCACTTGGAATCTTCTCCTTGCACCAAAATGGGATTTCCTCATAATATTGACTTGATTTCAGGATTCTAAGACAACCTTGGGGGTTTGTGCACCTGATCATGAGGGGTACAATCCACCCTTGACCAATCAGGGTAGTAGTTCTCCCCTAATGGGCCAATCGGGGGCAAAGTTTGTCCCTGATGAAGCCCTATTTTGGCTCCCCTCATCGGGTCTCGTGTTCTAGGATGTTCGGGTGTTAACTTCTAGGTTGATCAACTTGCAGGAGTTAGTCAATTTTGAGCTCTATTTAAACCCTTCCATTTGCTCCATTTCTCTTCGATAATTCATGTCTCCAAGAACTCTAGCATCCAAGTCCTCAAGCTCTCAAGTCCTTCTTCAAGCATTCAAGGCATTCAAGCATTCCTCCATTGAGGATCAAGGATTGAAGTGTTCAAGTAGTTGAAGGAGTTTATCTTCAAGATCTAATTCAATCCATTCAAGATCACTTGTTGCATTTTCTACTTACATTTATTCAAGATCTACAAAGACAAATTTTGAGCACATACATTCAAGAAGGTTTTGGTTTCAATTTGATTTCCTTTTTAGGGTTTTTGAAGTTGAGTAAAGGCTATTGCATCTACATACTTGATTGCATTTCAAATTCAAGAGTATATCCATAGATTTGCATTACTTCGTGTTAGATCTATCACTACTACTTGCTAGCATTTCATTTCAATTATTTCAATTCAAGATTAATTCCTAAATTGGGATTTGGCTAAGAAAACCCCACACCCCTCCCAAACAACAAAAAAACAATCTCTTGTTTTGCAGTTTTCATATCCCAAATTAACAAACAAGTTCTTGATTGGAGTACCCTTTTTGACTTTTTATTAAAAAAATGTGAAGTCAGAATCAATATCAAACGCTATCATTAGGGGCATATTGCATCCCTGATGGCTTGTTTCCCCCCTAAAGCATTAGTTTGCCCCTGACAGATCGCCAAAAGATTTATGATTTTTGTCTACCTCATAAATTTATTTTGGATTTCAAAATTGTTTTACAATTTGAAAGTTATAGCTATAGTTTTCAATTCATATGTAAATCAACATCTTATAGGTATCTTCATTTTAAAAATAATAAAAAATACTTATCGAACTAATATCTTGACAATAATTATATTGGTGCAAAGCTAGAATGTCCTCTACAAACCCTTTTTGTTTCAGTGAATTCTATCAAATTAGAAGTCATTAGATACCTCATTGAAATTTGGAACACCCCTAAATGCAACAAATTCACATTTTTTGAGTTGAACAAGGAGGTTTGGTAATTACCAAGCCTAATCAGATACCTAATATATCGAGCATCCAAAATATCTAGTATTCGATAGTTTGCCACCAAACAAGTCAAAACAATCATATGAAAAATGGAGGGTGTGGATTTAAAGTTAATGAGAAGTTTAGATTATCTCCTCTGTGATCTATGTGATATACAAATTGAGTGTTCTTATTTTTATAAATGAGGTCCTAATCAAACAATAATATGCAGTCTTTTTAATTACAAGTTGTTATATATATATATATATATATATATATATATATATATATATATAGATATATATATTTATTTATTTATTTATTTATTTAGTTTATAAGATATATTACTACAATATATAACATTATAATATATTATAATATATAATATAATATTTTAATATATATTATTGTATTTTAATATATTCTATGATATAGTATATATGATATACAAATTAATTACTATAAGATATATAATGTATTCACTAAAATAAATATAATATGTCCCTAGGGGTCCTAGGATCCCTAGGAACATATGTTATCATTAAATGGGTTTGAAGGGGTCCTAAGATACCCTATAACCCCTTTCGACCCATTAGATGACAACATATAAAAACTTAGGGTACTAGGACCCCTAGGGACATATGTTATCATGGACTATGTTGTAAGGGGTTATAGGGTACCCTATGACACCTTTTGACCCATTAAAATGAATATAATATGTCCCTAGGGGTCCTATGACCCCTAGGAACATATGTCTCTGTTCAATGTGTTGCAAGGGTTCATAGGATATCCTATGGCCACTTTGTTGGAATATTTCGAATAATTGATGGGGTGGGGGGGTGAATCAGTTATCCAAGGTCTAGATGTACCAATTGAACAAACAAACACTTAATCAAATTCAGATCTTATCATTCCATATCTTGGTCTCTATAGTCAACTATTAGTAACATCAACTAGTTGTCCACTGTCCTAAATATAATAGACTTGTAGAATGTAAACATTAACTAGTAAAACATCATAGATAACATCCACACAAGTTTGACACTAGGATTTAATGTGGAAACCCAACTTGGGAAAAGCCACCAGCAACGTGTTACTAATTTTCACTCTTCTGAAGGAGCTCTGTGAGGAGGCAAAGCCAACCCTATTTAAGGGTATAAAACACATTGTTAAATGTGACCTTGTTAAAGGATTTAATCACCCTGTTAGGAGTGGTCTTGTTAGAGTACTTCAGAACATTCTATTAGAATCTCACCGTATTAAGGGATTACATATGAATGTTAGGTCAACCTTGATTAAAGGATTTCAAATACTATTTACAATGGTTAGAAAGTAATAGTATGTTTTGATCTATTTAAGTACAACTCACTTTGCATGTATAGATCTTTGTTCACCTCTCATTAACTAATTCATTGTATGGTCTCCATCTCTAATTCACTTAGCAACCCTTCAAGCAATCACTCTTCTTCTCTTCAATTCTTCTCAGTCATCTACTTAAATTTGCTAGTCAATAACATCAACAATTGTTTCAATTTTCAACCTATCTAGAACATCTCATACATTCTCTTCGAGTTTGCCTCTGTACCTCCTTAAATAGGCAATTTTGATCTTTTCTACTTAAACACCACCACAGATCTGAGGGTTTATGATTTGATTCATCACATACAAAGAATCTAATCGTCATTTCATTTTTCCTCTTCTTTTCTAGAAACTTCTCTTGGATTCCATCTCTTAGGTCATTTACCTAATCCTATCCTCAAATTAAATGATCCAACTCATCGATCCTTATCTTCAACATGCTTTCCATATCCCAAGAAACGAATTTAGTTGGGTGGAAATGATGATTCCTCATAAACAGTTAAAATGTTGTTCCTTGGCTAACACTAAGTCCTGACACTAGGTCATCACTAGGTAACTTAGTCACTACTAAATTTCTTTCTCAGCACACATATTATCATTCAGTCGATACTGATGCTCACTGAATACTAAATTTTCTTAGCTCTGATTATGGCTCGGTTGACACTAGCATCACATGACATGTACTTCAAAATTATTTAATCTTCCACTTTGTTGTGTGGTCAAACCTATGCATTTGATCTATCTTTTTTCACACTTTCAAGACTTGAGCATTATTTTCTTCTCCACTTATAGTGTGATTTAAACAATCAATGTATCTTGTCAAATTCCAACTAATCAAGTTTCCATTTATAGTTTCCTTTTCATAACTCAATCTTTCCTCTGCATTATTTTGTTATGAACAACTCCTCAAATTCTCTTCATCAATCAAATAGATATGACACTTAGATTAGGTAGAAAATTGTCTCACCAATAGGTTGACATCAATGACAATATAACAATTAGTCCAATTGTAGTTTTCAACAATATCCATCTTTGGCATTGATTCCAAAACATCTAGAAACTTCTAGAATACTTATAATTAGCAAAAACTTTTATACTGACTCGAGAAACACCTGCTATGTATCAGACCTTCATTAATATCCTTAGTTTTATTTTGATTCACATCCATGTAACTCTGATATACAACACATAAGCTCTTTCTATCATATCAGATGTGGCAACACCTCTTGTAGGTCTTATGAGCTCCCTTTTTAGTAACCTCTCCCTCTTACATTGATGTCTCTTTCCAAATTTCTTATTGCAATAGTTCACTATCTCCCTCTTTAATTTTTATGGTAAATATATGATAATCTCTCCCTCATGGTTACTAGATAATATCCCCCACTTTGATAACAATGCCAAAGACACCTTTAACTCTCACATCTTGATCATGTAGATATATTTATGTCAATTCTAAATTCTTCATCTGTCATCTTTGTATGACTGATCTATCATTTTGTCCTTCTTTCTAACTACTACCTTAGACAACTCCTAAAGTAGAACTATTTGCATCAATTTGTAAGATATTCTGATTAGCACATTTGATGCAAAGCACTATTTTATTTTATTGCTTAAGTTGCTTTGTCTAGGAGAATCACCCCTAATTTACCTCTAATATATTCATGAGCATCTATGGGTAAATCTTTAGTGAATATGTCAGCAATTTTTTCTTTAGTATTCACATATTCCAATTTCACTTCTTTCTCTTGATCTAGATCTCTCAAACAATGATACCTGATAGCAATTTTCTTTGTCTTTGTGTACATTATAGGGTTCTTTAATGTTTTAATAACACTAGTGTTATCATAATAGATAACCACTAGATCTATAATCCCCCTTCATACCTTTCATTAATTTCTTGATCCATATGATATTTGAATAATTTACTACTACTGCCACATACTCAACTTCAAAAATGTTGATTGGTAAGTGGAGTTATGTTTCATATTTGTCCATGAAATTAGTCTCTTTCCTAGAAAGAATGCACCTCCACTTGTACTATTTCTATCATCAACATTTCTTGCCCAATCAGAATCAGTGAATACCTTCATTTCAAACTTATCATTCTTCTTGTAGTATAATCCATAATCTTTTGTTCCTTTCAGATACCCCAGTATCATTTTTACTACCATGATGTGATCTTCCTTAGGACTTCTTGAAAATATTGCAACTATCCTAACTACTAATGCAATATTAGGTCTTCTATGAACAACATAATTTACCAATCATTGATCAGTAGAATCATCATTCTTAGATAACTTATGTCTAGTAGACATAGGTGTGCTCACTAATCTTGAATCTTCCATCCCAAAAAAATTATTATCTCCTTGATATATTTGTACTGAGTAAAGAAGATACCATGCTTACTTTGATGCACTTGTAAACCAACAAAAAAATTGATCTCACCAAACATTGATATTTCAAATTCCTTCTTTATTTCATCAGTAAATGATTTGCATAATGCTTCCTTGCCTCCAAATATGACATCATCAACAAAAAATTTTAGGTAGCAATACCTCATTGTTCTTGCCAGTCTTTAAGTATGAATTGTTTTTGTCATTTTTTCTTGCAAATCTACTCTTCACCAAGTAGTTATGTAGTCTTTCATACCATGCTCTAGGGGCTTGTGTCAAACCATTTGAAGCTTTGTGCAGCATACACACCATATTCTTCTTGCTAGGATCCACAAATCCTTTACCCTACTCTATGTATACTTCTTCCTCATGTATCCCATTCAAAAATGTATATTTGACAACCATTTGATATACCTTAAATTCTTTATAAGCAGAATATGCAAGCAGTGTTCTAGCTCCTTCTAGTTTGGCTACAGGGGATAATGTTTCCCAATAGTCAACACCTTCCTCTTGTGCATATCCTTTGTATATTAGTCTTACCTTGTTCCTTATGACCTCACCTTTTTCATTCAGCTTGTTCTTGAATACCCACTTTGTTCTAATAACATTTTTGTCTTTAGGTCTAGGTACCAGGGTCCAATTTTGATTCTTTTCTATCTGCTCAATTTTTTCATTCATTGATGTTATCCAATGCTCACTTTCCAAAGCATCTTTAATAGATCTGGGCTCAAAATCACAAATTAAGCACATATTACTTCTAAGTCTTTTTCTTTTCATAACACCAAATTATTTATCTCTAATATTTGTTTCTTGGTGCATGATGTCTTTGTACTTATTTTGCTAATACATGTTATTTTCTTCTTTGTTCTTCAATAGGTTCATCCTGAAAATTTATTTAAAGCTCATTTTCTTTCTCTTGTTCAGGTTTTGGTTCATTTTCTGCATTCTCAACATTGCCTTCCAAATTTTTGGCTTCCTTTGTATGTGACTCAACATCATTTCCCTATTTCTCAACACCCACAGTTTGCTACTTGAGAATTGGTTGTCGCAACTCAACATTCCCAGTCTGTTGATGATCGGTAGCTTTGTTTTCTTGTTCAAGAGGGGTGGTAGGAGCACTATCATTCATATATATGAATGAGATTTAATCTTTATTTTCTTTATGAATAGAAATAAAATAAGGTTATCCTTTCTTAAAACTATTTTTAATGTGATGATTCAAATTGATTAAGCACAAGAAAGTGATCACTACAAAAATGGATCATGTGATAGAAAGTAGGGAGAGAGGGGGGTTATATGATCTTTCTATTATGATGGAGTGTGTGCTTAAATATTGAAATAAATAAAAGACAAGTACCAACCTTGAATTTGGAAAGTGTTATTTTCTAGTGTTTGTGTACAATGTTTGGAAAATCTATAATCTATTCTAGACTGGAAATGTCGAGATGGAGAAAATCCAAAAATCTTTTATCTTTTTGAAGGTAGGTCAACCTTGATCCTGACAGTGGAGCACAATCCTAGCCTAAGGCACAATTATACCCTAAAAAGTTGACCTTGACCTACACTGCTCTAACAAAATTTATGTTCATGTATCTCACAAGTTTGATGAAAAGAGTATCTGAATCTGCTATTTGATTCATTATTCCACACCTGTATATAAAAGAAAATGGTTTTGTTGTTTGGATGAGGGGTTTTCCTTGGTCAAACCCCTATCTATAATCAACCTTAATAATAGGATTGAACTAGAGAATTCTAGCAAGTAGTAGAAGTAAATCTAACAACAAAGCTATGATACTTAATAGATATGCAATTATATTTGAAATATAAACAAGTATATTGATATGAAATCTTGAACATAACATTAACAAATGTAAATCAAAACCTCCATGATTGTATGCTTAGAGTCCACCTTGATAGAAGAATGAATAGATCTTGAAGATGAACAAAGGATCTTGAAGGAAGATCATAGCACCATGATGGCTAGATCTAGGGTTTTGAATGATGAATCTTGAAATCTTGAACCAAATACCTTGAAAGGCTTCAATGCTTCAATCCTTGATCTTCAATGGAAAACTTGAATGCTTAATAGAATGCTTGATAATATATCCTTATGAATAATAGGTAGTTTCTCATAGATCATGAATGTACTTATGGATCACTTGTAGATATGTGTGGATCATGGATAGATTGTAAATGTCAAAATGAGGGAAGAAGACTTTCTTATATAGAGATCTAGGGCACAAACTCCTAAAGAAGGTTGACACCAGAGCATTAAATCTCATTTAACCTTAACCCCTATAAATGGACCTAAATTAAATGTAATTTAAGAGTTTGTCATTCTGAAACCCGAAATAACTGACCTAGAAGTGGAAAAAGAAACTTTTTGAAGCTTGAGATCCCAAAAATCCCAAAAATTAAAAATGAGACCTAGGGTCAAGGACAAAGTCGACCCCACTCTAAGTCAAGGTCGAGGTCATCCATGGCCTAGGTCAGGGTCAAGGTTGATCTTGCCCCACTAGGTCATCCTTGACCTAGAAATTAAAATTCTCATTTCCACAGAGCAAGTTGTTAGAAATAAGCTAGAAATAGAGAGAGAGAGGGAGAGAGAGAGAGAGAGAGAGAGAGAGAGAGAGAGAGAGAGAGAGAGAGAGAGAGAGAGAATAGGGGAAAACTACTAGATTCATGAAATGACCCATTCAAGGTACTTGACATGACCCTACACCACTTACTCAGAGGGCTAAATACTCTTAACATAGAAGTGCTTCCATTTTAAGACGATACATTTAACCCCCACTTTAGCAAGAGTATGAACTCAATGCAAACTCTCAATAAAGGAGAAGAAAGAAGAGATCCAAGCATATTCATAATGAGATAAAATAACAATTAGATAAGGACATAAGCTCCCTAGCTAAGGACATAAGCTCCCAAGCTAAGGATTCTAACTCAACATACATGCAAAAGGATGTGAAAACAAACAAAACAACATTAAATAAAAGGGTTAGTACTATTGAATCTAAGACTGGTTTTGACTATTTTATGTCAACACACTTAAGATGTTTACTAAGTTCATGTTGAGCTAGTAACACATGCCGAGTAAAATATGTATAGATGTCGAGTAATTAGTTGATGCCGATTAATCAGTTGATGCCAAGTAAATAGTTGATGTCAAGTAAGTTCAAGTTCTAAGCTAGACAAAACTACAACAAGTGTTGAGTAATAGAATGATCAAGTGTTGAGCATCAGAGGTAACAAGTGTCGAGTAACATAGATTAGACATAGTTGGTTGTAATCACACAAACACCTATGTGAACCATTTTTGACCTAACATAGATGAATCTCGAAGGATATTAATGATAAGATGGAATCTTTTGCATTACTTATGCAATCAGCATGCAACCAATAAGAAAAATGGAGAAGACATGCAACCAATAAGAAATGTGCATGAATTGAGCGAGAAATGAAGAATGAATATTGATTGTAGATTCATAACTAACCCTAAGTTTTTGAAATCTTTAAAAGGAGGAAAAAATCCCATTGTATGCTTGGATGAATCAAGTGTATGGGTGAACTATAGAAAAATTCAGAGGGAAGTGTAAAAAGACTTAGAAGAATAGAGTAGTATTGCAGTATCTAGTTGACGAAGAACAAAGTATCAGAACCATGCAAAGTGACATATCAAATCAAGCAAGGATTAGATCAGCAAGAATACAACAAGGATCTAGAACTAGCAATTGAAGATTGCAAAGCTATCAGGTCAAATATTTTCTAATACTCTCTAGCAATTGTATTAGATATGGAAATCCTATGGACTTAGGTTGGCCTAACAACCATTTTTAAATCCTTTAACAGGGTGGCATTCCAAGTGAATGTATTGAAGTCCTTTAACTAGGCCTCCTTTTTAGTAGGGTAGTAAAATCCTTTAACTAGATCACATTTGACAGAGTGTAAAGTCTTTAACAGGATAGGCCTTTCACAGGGCAGACCATTGGAAGTGGTCAAACATTGTAACCTTGAACAGTTACACATTGTTGCAATGATATTTTGTGGGTATCATCCCCACCCCAGTTTTACCTTCTCATTTTGGAGGGTTTTTGGGTTACCAAATTTGTGTGTTGTCTATTTTCATGCATGTCTTTAATTCCATGTTCATTAGATAGATTGGATGTATGTGGATGATTTTAGTTAAAATAATTTAAAAGGGTTAAAGTTAGTTACTTTTGATTCACCCCCCTCTTAGAAGTAAATGTTCCCACTTGTTAATTCCAACAAGTACTTAACAAACCCAAATCAACTATCACAAGAAACCTCATTAAGAAATATTTTTCATACTAATATCCTGTTTGGAAAGGTATCATAAAAACATAAGTGATTACATAAGAAAGACAAGAGAAACACTATAAATAACATAGCTTTATGATCCAATCTTACTAGCATGAAAGGGAAAAAGAAAGAAAAGGAGAAGTGATTACCTTGCCCAATAAGATGCCCACCTCACAATAAATCACCAAAAGAAAGGGATGCCCAAACAAGTGTCCAAACCTTATAGTTTGCCCCTAAACTATGCTTACAATTATAAATGCATCTTCTAATGACTTCTACAATATTTATAGATCCACCTTCTTGTATCACTATGAGTATAAAATGCACATCTTCTCTAGATTTAGCAACTTATGTGCACTACTTTCAAAAGATTTAGCATATTGAAAATTTGAAAAGTGCCTATCCCTTTAGGATTTAGCAACTTATGTGTGTTACCCTTAGAGGATTTAGCAATGCATGTCTCTTCAGGATTTAGCAACTTATGTGTGTTACCATAAGAGGATTTAGCATATATATTTAAAAATTTGGAATATGTGTGTCTCTTCAGGATTTAGCAACTTATGTGTGTTATCTTCAAAGATTTAGCATATAAAATTAAAACTATAGTACAAGGGAGACCCTATATATGCCCCCCTCTTTATCATGGCTATCTACTAGACATGATAAGGAAGAAGAAGAGGATACCTACTTCACCATGTAAGGAGATATCCTATTAACAACAATGTATACCATATTCTAAATGAGGGATATTAACCCCTACATTCAAGAGTATAGATAATCATGAAAAGGATATGTCACTTATGGAAAAAGGATCCTCAAAGACATAGATCTTATCAACAAGACCCCCACTTTAGAGGAGTACTTTTAGATAAATATCATCTTTTAAATTAAATGGGAACAAAGATTCAATCATCAAGCCCCCTCCAAGGAAGAGGAAAAGGAATCTTTTGATTGAGGAAAGCAATTCTAACCCCAAAGCAAGGGTAAGAGTTTATAAAGAATTTTAATTTGCAGCATAGAGAAGAGGTGATGACCTAGGACAACAGTCTCTCATATAAAAAGATTATCCATAGTCAAAACATCAGTTTATATGAAGAAATAATATTGCAATATAAATAAGTACCACTAAGCTAAGGAAAGCAGTTCCCTAGACAAAGAGAAAGAAGGAAGAACCTTGCCCCCCAGGAAGGAAAACAAGGGATACCTTTACAAAACAAATGTCAAAGAAAATATATCTTGAATAGAACATAATACAAAATCATAGGAAAAAAAAAGGACGAAAGAATACCAATTAAGCCCAATAAAAGACCTAATGGATCCTAGGAGACTAGATAAAAATACACCTCTTTCCCCTAGTCCAATCACAAGAGGAGAAGAGATCTATATTATATCAATAGGAGGAGAATCCCTTATATCAAAATTATGAAGGAATTGTAAAATTGCATGAGAGTGAGATATAATTCCTAAAGTAGCGCATTCACAAACATACAATTTGAAATGCCTACAATCAACAAGTGTGTATTATGATAATGAGAAGGACATTTGTAATTGGATAAGGCATATTTTGGTATAGGTTTAAAGATTTATTTTTTGGAATTCATTAATTCAACATGTACCTATTTAGCCACCTCTTAACAAATATTAGAGTTATCAAAGGTAGTTTTAAGAAGAAGTTTATGAAGAGGAGGACAATGATTAACATCACTTTCCTTAACTTGAGATTTCAAACAACCAACACCATGAAAATATAGTTTAGAGGATATATGAATAGGATACTTAATACCATTCTCATTAACTCCAAGCCCTAAACCTTTATAACCTTGTTTAGTGATCATTGCATATCCTGTAGTGTACATATCATGTAAATCTTCTACAGGAGATGATTGTTTATCATGCTCATGAGAAAAAGTTGTATAAGATGGAATGATAGACCTATTTTGAATAAGTGCCTTTACCCTTTCCTTTAATATACTCATGAATCAAAGGAGAAGTGCACATCTATAAACTGAACTATAGCTTGAATACCATCATACGAAGAATGAGGATTAACAGATGGAGAATCAGGCATCAAATTAGGAATAATAGGATTTAGATTAGAAAGATTAGGAGATGATGTATCATATACCAAATTTTTCACATAATCCAAAAGAACAATAAGTCTACCAAATGAATCTTTAATGGAAGTTTTAAAAAAATGTAAAAAGATTAGTATCAGTTAAATTCACAAAAGCACAAGCAAGAATAAAATGAAAGATCATGAACATAATAAAATGAATGATACTCTCATAAAAATCATAATTATGGTAAAGAGATACTAAAAGAAGGGTAATAAGAAACATAAACAGACACAAAAGCATCTTCATAATCTTCATAGTAAATTAAATGTAAGAAATATTTTGTATTTTACGGAATATATAGATCTTTTTGTATTTTTGAAATTTAAAATGCAAGAGCATAAACTAAATCTAATCTTAATGCAAGAAAATACCTTAACAAATATGAAATGAAATATAACACCATAAAACATGATAGGGAATCTAATTTCACAAAAGATGGAGGGTAAGCATGTCAGGTTCACCAAAATGAATAGGAAAAAAAAAAGGTTTCCTCTCTTAAACCTATTTTTAATGTGATGATCCAAAATGATTAAGCACAAGAAAGTGATAAATGCATAAATGGATCATGTGATGGAAAATAGGGAGAGAGAGGGGTTATATGATCTTTCTATTATGAGGGAGTACATGCTTAAATCTTGAAATAGATAAAAGACTAATGCTAACCTTGAATTTAGAAAGTCTTATTTTCTGGTGTCTATGTATAGTTTCTAGAAATTCTACAACTCATTCTGAACTAGAAGTGTTGAGATAGAGAAAACCCAGAAATCTTTTATCTTTTTAAAGGGAGGTCAACCTTGACCCTGCTAGCAAGGCACAATTGTACCTTGAAAATTTGACCTTGACCTACATTGTTCTAATGAAATTTCTATTTTTAGATCTCGTAAGTTGATGAAAAGGGTATCTGAATCTACTCTTCAATTCATTGTTCCACACCTATATCTACAATAAATATGGTTTTGTTATTTGGATGAGGGGTTTGCCTTGGTCAAACCCTAGTTTGGGATCAACCTTAATAATAGAATTGAAATAGAGAATTCTAGCAAGTAGGAGAAGTAAATCTAATAATGAAGCTATGATACTCAATAGATATGCAATTGTATTTGAAATGTAAACAATTATATTGATATGAAATCTTGAACATAACATTAACAAATATAAATCAAAACCTCCATGATTGCATGCTTAGAATCCACCTTGATAGAAGAATGAATAGATCTTGAAGATGAACAAAGGATCTTGAAGGAAGATCACAACACCATGATGGCTAGATTTAGGGTTTTGAATGATAAATCTTGAATGCTTGAACCAAATCCCTTCAAAAGCTTGAATGCTTCAACCCTTGATCTTCAATGTAAAACTTGAATTCTTGATATAATGCTTAATAATATCTCCTTATGAATAATAGGTAGTTGCTCATAGATTGTTAACGTACTTATGGATTGCTTGTAGATATGTGTGGATCATGGATAGATTGTAGATGTCAAAATGAGGGAAGAAGGCTTCCTTATATAGAGATCTAGGGCACCAACTCCTAGAGAAGGCCAACATAGGAGCATTAAATCACATTTAAACTTAACCCCTAGAAGTGGACTTAAATTAAATGCAATTTAAGAGTCTACCATTCTGAAACCCGAAATAGTCAACCTAGAAGTGGGAAAAGAAACTTTTCGAAGCCCAAGATCCCAAAACTCCCAAAAATTGAAAATGAGACCTGGGGTCAGGGATGAAGTTGAACCTACCCTAGGTTAGGGTCAAAGTCATCCTTGACTTAAGTCAAGGTCAAGGTTTATCTTGACCCACCAAGTTGTCCTTGACCCGTAAGTCAAAGTTCTTAGTTTTACAAAGTAGGTTGTCAAAAATAAACTAGAGAGAGAGAGAGAGAGAGAGAGAGAGAGAGAGAGAGAGAGAGAGAGAGAGAGAGAGAGAGAAGTAGAATAGGGGGAAAACTACCAGATCCATGCAAAAACCCATTTAAAGTGGTTGACATGACCCCAAACCACTTACTTAGAGGGCTAAATACTCTTAACATGAAAGTGTTTCTATTTTACGATGATACACTTTCTTGCATTCAACTTCATTCTTCTCTGTATATTCATCAACTTTTACATTTACACATTACACAATTTTTTTAGAGATAGAAAGTACTAAGAGGGGGAGGGGGTGAATCAATATTCTACAAATATTTTCCCACAAATGGATATTATTATTAATTATTCTAGACAATAAACAATATACATATGAAAGTAAACCAATATCATTGAACAGAAAATAAATCCACACAAAAAGAGAAATCATAACACCATATTTTGTTAACTAGGAAAACCCTACACAAGGGAAAACCCCAGTGGTGATAGTATGCACAAAATGATTCACTAAAAAAAAGAATCATGTTAAGGATATTGACCTATAAGGAGTCTGTGAAATACATATAGTGTCTTGGTCTTTGTTAGAGGACTAGGCCTTGTTCAAAGCCTCAACCCTTGTAGGAATTGCTTTAATCCTGTTAGGAGTTCGTAATATAATTACATATGTATGCAAGAAGAGACCACTATCCTAACATGCAATTATACAATATAGTGCCTTTATAAAAAAATAGATAGATACAAAAACCTCTTTACTCTTGACTAATTTTATTTGCATATCTTTGATAATTCATTATAATTCTCATCACATATCCTTCATATAAGCTCGCATATCATATACATAGTTTGCATGCCTACTACATACTTTGAAAGTCATGATTTCTTATTTATATATTTTCTTTTTAGAATACTTTTTGCGGTCATCTTTGATGCTTCCACACATCTAGCTAAATACAAAATTAGCTCGTGATAACTTACGGTTAACATCTAGGATGTCATCCCTAATTAATTAAGTAATTATTTCATTAAAAAAAAAAATCATTAAGATTTTATTCATCTTTTACTATTGTGCTTTGTGTAGTGCCTTCACTGGAAAATCCGATATATTGATATCATACTGATCATACCATACTATGCACTTAGCCATGTCATTAGGACTTTCTGTACTACCTATCCTTAACTTCGTATATGCCAAATATCAGTGAAGACTTCACAATATCTAAAATTGTCTCTCTACTGATATTAAAATTGTCTAACACTTAGAAAACTTTATGTCTCTAACTTTAGGGTCTTCATCTATACATTCTACCATCTCATCCTAAGATATATGTTGCCATAAATGACAACCTTGACTCAACCTACTTAGCCATATTTCCAACAAACTTTGTTAGTATTAGAGTTCAAATACTTATAAGATTTTCTCTTAGTGGAATATCCTAGGAATATACCTTCATCACTTTTAGCATCAAGTTTTCCATTTCTATTATCTTTAAGTATGTAACATCTACTTCCAAATTTTTTGAAATACTTCACATTAGGTGCATAACAATACCACAATTCAAAAGGTGTATTCTTTGTACCTTTCTTGACTTGCACTCTATTCAAGGTATATACAAGTATACTTATAGCTTATCACCTATATTTCTATGACACATTTTTCTCCATCATCATTGTTCTAGCATAGTCCATGACTAAGCTATTTCTTATTTCAATTATTCCATTTTGAGGGGGGTCCTAGGTGTAGAAATTTGTCTTTTGATTCCTCTATTATTGCATAATATTTTTTATTCATTGGAAATGAATTCACTGCATTTGTTAGATCTCAAGCACTCCAAGCTCTTCCCTGTCTGTTTTTCAACTCTAGGCAAATACAACTTAAATAACTTAAAAGCATCAAATGTTTCGTCAAGAAACATCACAGTCATCATTCTAGAGTAATCATAAACAAATAGAATGAAATACTTATCTCCACAATAGTTTTGAACACTAATAGATCCACATAAATAAGTATAAACCAATTCCAAAATATCATCAAATTATTATGTCTTTCTCTTGAAACTAGACTTTGTCATTTTCCCCAATTGACATTGTTTACATATAGCATTATTAGGTTTCTTTTAGTTTTGGCAAACCTCTTACTTTTTTCATTTTGATAATGCTAACTAAATTGTCAAAATTTATATGACATAATATTTTGTGCCATAACCAAATATCTTCATGTTGTGTAAACAAACATGTCTCATTAGATAAATCTAGATAGAACAAGTTACCTCTTATTTGAACACCACTTCCAATCAATTTACCATCAACATCAAATATTTTAGCCTTTTTGTGATGAAATTCAACTCTGTAGTTTTATTTTTTTAACTATGAAATACTCAACAAATTATAGTTAAGTCCTTCAACCTAATAAACATTGTCATGTTTGATCTTATTAATTAATTGAATTGATCCTTTACCTTTCACAAGACATGGAACATCATTACCAAATTTAACATTGGTACTCTTTTATGGTCCAATGTTCTCAAATTTATTTCTACCATTAGTCATGTGATTTGAAAAACCACTATCAATTATCCATCTATCACCTTTGCTCACATAAGAGATTAATGCAGTTTTCTCATCTTCATCAAAATCCTCTTTCATAACAACATAGACTTCTTTATTATTACTTGTAGATTCAATATCAGCTTCTTCTTCAGCAATATAACAATATTTCTTACTTCAATCTTTGTAGTTCTTGTTCCTCTTGTTGTTTTGATCATCTCTTCTTCCTTTGTACTTGCTTGATTTTCTCTTATCCTTGTCTTCTCTATCAAAACATCTTACAACAATATGACCAAATTTGTTACATGAAAAAAATATTATGGAAATTTTACCTTTGTATTTTCCTTTTCCTCTTCCAAATCTTCTACCTATCAGTGCCTCAAGTTCATCAAGTTCATCATCAAAAGTATCATTGTCACTTTTCACATGTTTTCCTTTTCCTTTTTTGCTAAGAATCAATTGTAACTTAAAAGGATGTTCAATAGTAGTAGGAGTGTAACTATCAAAATTAGACATCTCAAAAGTAGTAATCCTACCACTTACACCTTCCAAAGTTAGATAATTACCTAGTGTACATCTTAGTTCTTGTATTGTAGAAACCCTAATAACATAAATAGGAAGTAGAGTTCTCGACACCTTTCTTATTATTGTTTCATCTTCAATATTTTTACTGGCACCTCAAATAGCATTAACAACTCCTTTGATTCTTGCATAGTACTAAGCTATGTTCTCACATTTTTTCATTCTCGTTTCATCAAACTTTCCTCTCAAACTTTATAATTTGGCTCTCAAGACATTGTCATCTCCTCCATATATGGTCTTCATTTTATCCCACATTTATTTTGCACTCTCTCATTCTTTTATGTCATCAAACTCAACATAGCTTAGGGTTGAAGCAATCTCCAACATTTCCTGATTGTGTTCTTTCTTTTCTTTCATTTGTTAAGCAGATAGAGGGATTGTTGTAATATTCACGTATGCATTATCCAGAAACTCCAATGCAACATCACCAATAATAGCTATATGTAGTCTCATCAACATTTGCCATAAAGGAAATTTTTCTTTGTTCAACTTTGGTACCTCCTTTTTGTACACCGTGATCTTTAGCTTTGAGTACCTTCAAAATTCTCTCTACAAGCACCAATGCTCTGATACCAGTTGTTAGAATATTTAGAATAACTGAGAGGTAAAAGTGAATTAGTTATCCAAGGTCTAGATGTACCAATTGAACAAACAAACACTTAATCAAATTTAGATCTTATCATTCCATAGCTCAATCTCTATAGTCAACTATTAGTAACATTAACTAGTTGTCCATTATCTGAAATGTAACAAACTTGCAGAATGTAAACATTAATCAATAAAAAACCATAAATAACATCCACACAAGACACTAGGATTTAACATTGAAGTCCAATTTGGGAAAACCCACCAACAACATGTCACTAAATTTCACTCTTATGAAGTGAGCTCTATTAGGAGACAAACTTATTAAAGGTTACAAAACACACTATTAAATGTGAACTTGTTAAAAGATTTAATCACCCTATTAGGAGTGGCCTTGTTAGAGGACATTAGAACATTCCATTAGAATGTCAACTTGTTAAAGGATTTACATATGACTATTAGGTCAACTATGAATAAAGGATTTTAAATATTGTTTATAATTGTTAGAAATTAATGATGGGTTTTGATCTATTACATATAACTCACTTTTCATGTACATATCTCTATTGAACTCTCATAAACTGATTCACTTTCTAGCTTCCATTTTCATCGCTGTCTTTGATTTACTTGGCAACACTTCAAGTAATCACTCTTCTTCTCTTCAATTCTTTTCATCCTTCTACTTAGATTTGCTAGTCAATAACATCAGCAATTGTTCCAACCTTCACACTATCTAGAGTATCTCATACATTATCTTAAAGTTCACGTTTTTACCTCCTTAAATAGGTAATTTTGATCTTTTTCTTCTTAAATACAATCATGGATATTAGGGTTTATGATTTCATTTGTCACATTAAATGAATCTAATCATCATTTTATTTTTGCTCTTCTTTTCTAGAAACTTCTCTTGAAATACATCCCTTAGGTTATTTGCCTAATCCTCTCCTAGAGTTAAATGATCCAACTCACTGATCCTTATCTTCAACATAGTTTCCATATCCTAAGAAATCAATTTTAGTCAGCTAGAAATTATGATTCCTCATAAATAGTTAAAATATTGTTCCTTAGCAAACACTAAGTTCTAACACTCAGTTTGTTGGGTTACTCAACCACTACTAAATTTCCTGCTTTGCACACACACTATCACTTGGTCGATACAAATGCTTGGTCAACACTAATTTTTCTTAGCTCTTATTGAGGCTTCGCTAACACTAGCATCATTTGACATGTACTTCAAAATTTTGTAATTTTATACTCTATTGCTTAGTCAAGCCTATGCATTTGTATCTTTGTTCATAATTTCAAGACTTGAGCATTACTATCTTCTCCACTTGTAGCATGATTTAATCAATCAATGTATCTTGTCAAAATTGAACTAATCAAGTGTCCATTTGTAGTTTTTCATAACTCAAGCTTTCCTCTAGATTCTTTTGTTATGAAAAAATCCTCAAATTCTCTTCATCAATCAATAAGATATGACACTTAGATTAGGTAGGAAAATTTCTCACCAATAGGTTTGACATCAATGAAAAAACAACAATTATTCTAATTGTAGTTTCCAACACCATTTTGAGCCATTAGATCAAATATAATATGTCCCTAGGAGTCTTGGGACTCCTAGGGACATATGTTATGGTTGAATGGGTTACAAGGGGTCATAAGGTACCCTATGACCCCATTCAACCCATTAGAAAGAATATAATATGTCTCTAGGGCTCCTAGGATCCCTAGGAACATGTGTTATCATTGAATAGGTCAAAAGGGGTTATAGGTACTCATTTGATTCATTAGAACAAATTTAATATGTCCCTAAGGATCCTAGGACCCCTAAGGACATATGTTATTATTGAATGGGTCAAAAGGGATATGGGGTATCTTATGACCCCTTTTGACCCATTAGAATGAATTTAATATGTCCCTACCCCTAGGGACAAGTTATCATTGAATGAGTCAAAAGGGGTCATAGGGTACCTTGTGACACCTTTTGACTCATTAGAATGAATATAATATGTCCCTATGGGTCCTAGGACCCCTAGGGACATATTTTATCATTAAATGTGTCAAAAGGGATCATAAGGTACCCTATGACAGGCACATATGTTATCGTGAAGTAGGTTGAAAGGGTCATAGGGCACCCTCTAACCACATTTGACCCATTAGAACAAATTTTTATATGTCCATGAGGTCTTAAGACCCCTAGGGACATATTATTATTGAATGGATCGAAAGGGGTCATAGGGCATCCTATGACCCCTTTTGACCCATTAGAATGAATTTAATATGTCTTTAGGGACCCTAGGACCCCTATAGACATATGTTATCATTGAATGGATCAAAAGGGGTCATAAGATACCCTATGACCCCTATCGACCCATTAAAATGAATATAATATGTCTGTAGGGGTCGTAGGACCCCTAGGGACATATTTTATCATTGAATGGGTCAAAAGGGGTCATAGGGTACCCTATGATGCCTTTGGACCCATTAGAATGAATTTAATATGTCCCTAGGGGTCTTAGGACCCCTAGCTACATATGTTATCATGGAATAGGTCAAAATTAATCCATTAGAATAAATATCCTATATATAATATAATATAATATAATATAATATAATAAAGCATAAGATAATATATTAAAATATATAATAATATAATATGCTATAATATAATATAATTTATTATAATAATATATCTTATTAACTATATATATTAAATGCAACAATTTGTAATTAAAAAGACTACATATTATTAATTGATTAGGGCCTCATTTATAATGCAATAAAAAACACTTAAAAATCACATGGATCACAGGGGAGATAATCAGGATCCCTCCTCATCTTTTAATCCACACCCTCCATTTTCCATATGTTTCTTTTGTTAGAGTAATTATTTGTTCTAACTTATTAATTAAATCACTTTGATTTAATTAATTAAGTTGCCAATTACTCTAGTTTTCTTAAGCTATCTTGTAGGTGCATATAATTAATATTTTATTAATTATATTGTGCAACCCTAGCTTTTTTAGGCTTTAGTTTCCCTTTTCGGGTTTCATGATTCCTTTATAAGGATTCACCTCTTTGTATTTTAAACATTCACTTATTGGATTATATGAGATATTGCTCTTTGCATGTCCATAAGATGGATCTGGCTTTTTGGCCACTTTGATTTTTCCTTGCCTCTATTCTTTGCTTCATCCATGTGACAAGGTTATGCATGCAGGTGTTCTTGGGAGATTAGTTTTTCACCTAATCTAACATCTTTTACATATTTAGGTGGGACAATATTGAGTATCTGATATCTAAAATACTCGATATATCAAGTATCCAATATTTTATTAGCAATTTTTAAAAAAATGACTATGATCCCTATTGCTTATTTTTGCGCCCCCTGCCAAAATTTGAATTTTAAATGCTTACCCGCCAATGGTCACTTCCTAATTTTAATATTATTTTAAAACATCCAAAGGAATATCAAAAAAATACTTTACGCTTAACCTTATGATGTTTCTTCCATGTGCATTTTAATGTTTCTATGGGCTCGCAAATTCCTCATCGTTGGATCAATCACGATCAATGGTTGGCACTATATCGCTATTGAAAGTTGCACGTCATTTTGCATTAGTGACATAGTGCCCTTTTGCCATGTGTCAGGTGGTTCCTCCCTTTCCTTGATTGTTTCTCCAGCGTTGGGTTTTGCTAAGTGCGGTGGGTGCTATGGCGCTATCGGGAAATCTGTTCTTCTTGTCATTAGCGACATAGCGCCCAGACATAAAGTGTTACTGTGGTGAAGTTCATAAACATGGTGGGTCCTAGGTATGCCCTGTCAGATACCAGTGATGAATTTGTCAGACATGTTAGCAGTTGATCAGTTTTCATTGGCTAAAGAATGATCGTGCAAAATGTGGGTCCTACTTCACTTGGTGGGTCGTAAACAAAGATTTTTTAGACAGTTGGCATGTGGCCAGTTCTTATTGGTTGATACACTGACAGGACAGACCCATCTTGCTTGCCGCCAAATTAAGGAAATATCTATGGTAGGCATTATCGCGCTATGGGAAGTTGCACGATATATACCCATAGCGATATAACACCTCGACGACGCATGGCATAGTTGATGTCATGGGCCCACCTTCTCAGAGGGTATCAGTAGGTGGTTTGTCTTTTGTGGTAGCTGTTAGGCAGGTTAGAGTACGAAGGTGGATCTCATTGGCCCATCCAATTAACCAGGTATGCAGTCCTGCACAAATTTTGATCACCGTTAGATCTTCAAGGATCAAGGGCTAGCGCTTCCCTGCATTATCAAGATGTGAGGAGATTAAATAATATGGGGAAGTGGTTTGGTGACACGTGTCCCAGGTGACATCATTTGCCCACCCTCCTCATAAGAAGAAGCTTGATGAGCCCTCACCTTTCGATGTGATCTAATCCATGGTTGGTGTTATGTCACTATTGAAAGTTGCATGCTGTTTTGCAATAGCGACATAATGCTTTGTTGCCACGTGTCTTTGCGGGACCAGTTTCTCTGTGGATCACTAGTTGGATGCCATGTGTTGCCAAGTGTGTTATGGATTGCTGAGCTAGTGCCAGGTGTGATGGGCCCAAGGTAAGAACAAGCATAGATCTTCCACAATTGTTGATCTTGTGGAGATCAATGGTGGGTGCTATCTCGCTATGGAAAGCTGCTAGGATTTTACGCATAGTGACATAGTGCCCTTTCGCCATGTGGATCAGTGGGGCTGAGTGTTATAAAGCTGCCTAGATGGTACCATTTCAAGCTGAGTCAGATGTCAGGTGTGCTGAGGTGTTTCGTGGGCCCAAAGGTTTTAAGGAGATAGCGCAATATCATGGCGAGTCTTCACGATCGTCAGATTAAGGAAGATCCACGACGGGTGCTATCTCGCTATGGGAAATTGCTCGAAGGATACCCATAGCAATATAGAGCCTAGGTGTCACATGTCTTTGCAGGCCCAATCAGGGTTGACAGTTAAGGGCTGGCGGTTATCTTGCAAGTCATCACGATTAGGGTTTAAGAGGTTGGCATAGTTAGTAAAGAAAAGGGGTGGTCAACTCAGAAAGACCCCGCAAGCTGGCAAAAAGAAAGAGGTTCATTGGCCCATGTCGCTCCTCCTACTTATGGGTCTTGTTTGACTTGTTGACTGTGTTGACTCCCAGTCTAGAAATAGGGGAAATCAAGAGTTTTACATGAATTTGATCTTCATTATCAACTCCATCTACCAGAAGTGAATGTGAAACATACAGGAACACTCTACCACCTCGACCTATCCATCTACTTGGCTAGAGCATAGTTATGGCGCCGTATCTGTCTTCTCAAGGCATTATTTGACACTAAAAAAATTAGATTTCTTCAGATCCCCATGATTGTTCTTTGCAGGACTTAATGGTAGGTGGTTGGGGAGTAATTACAGTTGGAGGGAAAATCTCATTTATGCCTGAACTATGAAGGCAATTTTTGTAAATTTTGTAAAGGTCGATCATTCTCTGTTGTTCTTTGCTATTGCTCTGCAATTCCAATGTAAATTCCCCTATGCCTTTGAACTGTATGATTTATGCCCTATCTCCTTCAGCCATTGGTATGAAAGTGCAAGAACTCTTTGCCTTCGCCATTGTTTTGTGGAAGTCTGTAATCTGCATGATTGTATCTCTTATGGCATGTGAATGATATATAAGTGAATCTTCTCTCTCCTTATGTCATTCATTCTAGTTTTCTAATCTACATGTGATTATTAGATTAAAGCAAGTCTAAATGTGTATATCCTTAGTTTCATTCTGGTTCAATAGTGCATATATGGGCAAAGATTGGTATGAACACTCTATTTTGGTGCATCACCTCTTTAGATTAGATTAGGTAGATTTGCTTTCATGCTCTCCTTCTCCCTTTTCCTCTCCAAGAGTAGTTAGGTGCATCCTGATAGTAAGAGGAAGCTGGCCTTCTCCAAAGACTCAACCTCATAGTTCAAGTCCCATAGCTTGGAGGTTGTTTCCATGTTTCACTAGGTTTTCCTCATGCATAGGCTTTGGAAAAGGGTACAAACATAAGTGACAACAGTTTTTGGCGCGCCAGATGGGACAACTTTTTAGAAAATTCCAAGCCTACTGGTGTCAAAAGAGAAGATTTCAAGACCAATACTGAGGAGATAGTATTGGCTTCAGTGTTTAAGCCTTCAAGAGGCTCATTCTTCAAGTACTTGGTGACTCTAAGCTTCAATACATATCTGGTTCTAGGCCAAAGTTGCAATGATTCATGCCTAGAGTTGAAACAAGGGCATCTTCTAGAGGTAAGTTTCAGTATCAAGAGCTTTCATTTTCAAATCCTAGAAGAAGGAGAACTAGAATATCTTTATCACTGGTTAGGAGTGCAATAGTAATAAATATACCTACAAGATCTATCTCTACTCCTCCTGCTCTTAGATCTCAGCCTAGACTGCCATCGATACATATCAATAGATCACTTGTCTATATGGCATTTCCTAGAGCTCATACTTTTGCCACCTTTAATGGTGGGAGCCTTCTCTTATTATCCCAAAGGCATGACATACTAGTAGCTACCCTCAAAAGTATACCAAAGTTTACTGGTGAAACTTCTATCTCTCCCTCAGAACACATTCAAGAGGTTGAAAATGTCCGCAATATCCATGGTATTATAGAGGATGATGTTGCAGTTAGGCTCCTAGCCTCATCCTTGAAAGGAAAAGTACTACAATGGTATAGAGGTTTAGCTCATGGTTCTATAATAGATTGGGATGGATTAGGAGCAAGATTGTGCAAACATTTTTTAGGATAAAAGTGACTATTTGTCACTTTTAAAGCAGTTGACTACTATAAAAAGAGCCCCCCATGAATGTATGACTGATTTTAATTATAGATTTCAAAAGACATGGGATAGAATACCTATTTTAGTGAAGCCTACCCTTGGTAATGCCTTTTTGCATTACCTTAGAGCTTTTAACAGTGATATTGCCACTACAATCCAAACTATGGGAGGAGATACCTTGTCTAATGCTTATGACATAGCAATAAGGGCAGAAAATATATTGATACATGGAGGTAAGTTAGCTCTAAGGCCTCCTATGCCTTTCTTCCCTAATGTTCGAAATCATCAACCAGCAATGGCTCCTCTTCCCACAACTTCTACATCACAATCCCTTGTCCCAGTCCCTCAAGCTTCCACATCTTCAAATGGGATAGATGAAATCAAAGAAATGATGCAATCTATGATGCAAAACATAGATAAGATATTGCAGGGCCAAGAGAAGAAGCTAGAGGACATCTTCTCTATGATGTAGAAGATGAGCAACAAGGCTATGATTTTAGAAAGACAAGCTCAAGGTAGTAAAGCTCATCAATTGCAATATCAAATGTTAAGCAGTGGTAGGCCTCCAAATCCTAATCATTGGAACAATGCTTTTGATCAGAGTAGGCAGGGTGGCCATGCTTCAACCTCAAATGTAAACAAAAGTAGGGCCATAGTCCCTCAAAACAATATGGCTCAAGATCAAGATTTATGTCCCTCTTGTAACTACTCCTATGCCTATTCTATGTGTCAGAAGGCTGAATCTTTTATAGCTTTGACAATCCAAGAACCTACAATGAAACAATCATCCAAAGAGGACCAATTTAAAGATGTCTCAGATATGCAAAGATAGGGTGATTGCTCTTTTATGAATCATCAGATGGAGGAGCATTGTAATGTAAACTAGGATTCCATTGCTCATAACACTAGAAGCAAAAGAAGAGCTATGGAAGATATTGTACCTCCTCCTCCCAATAAGGCCTCGACTTCAAATGCAATATCTCATGAGCAAGCAGCAAATAATCAATCAAGTACCTTTCAGCAGCAAAGGAAAAATCATGGCAGAAAAGATACAAGTGATCCTCAGGTTATTCCATCTCAACCTCATATAATTGCAGCTCCCAAAGCTTCTACCAAAGCACCTACTATGTCATTTAGTGTGGTAGAGCAAATGAAGAAAACAAATGTGAATATCTCCATGTGGGATGCTATTGCTACTATACCCATGCAAAAGAGGTTGTTGCAGCAAGAATTGGAAAGAATTGAACCAAAGGATCAGACACCCAGTATGGAAAGTGCCACAAGCCTAGTACAACCATCAAGGGAGGTAGAAATAAGTAAAAAGGTTAGACCTCCTCCATTCTATGTTTCTCTAATTATAGGGGGTAAACTAGTCCATAATTGCATGATTGATTCAGGGGCTAGCAGTTCAGTGATGCCTAGGTGTGTTGCTGATGCTTTAGGGATGAAATATGAACCCATTGTTAGGGATGTATTACAGTTGGATGGTAGTACTATCAAGACTATAAGGATCCTTAGGAATGTGGAGATGGCCTTACATGCATGCCCTGGTTGTAATGTAACCCAAGATATCTCTGTTGCTAAGGTCAAGCCATAATTTTCCATCTATCTGTCAAGAGACTTCACTGCCCAAATAGGTGGTTTTATATCCTCTGATTGGTCATACATGTCTTTTAAGATGAGATATGGAGCCAATGCTTCAATTAGAGCAGAGCCTCAAGCCCTCCATCATACTGAATCTTACACCTCCAACCCCATCAACATGAATTGCCCTATCCTAAAGGTGGATGAGAATGACATAGTGAATGAGCCCACCACTTCCCTAGCAGAGATACCTAATTTTTTCTTGGATGAATGGGCTAATGCATATCAATTTGATTCTACATCAGAAACCCTTGAGACAGGTCTCAATACATATTGTATATTGGAAAAAGATGCTCTAGTTCCTAATCTTGTGGAGACTAAAGAAGATATAAGTGGGATATGGAGTATGTACTTTGATGGATCAAGAAATAAAAATGGATCAGGGGCTGGTGTGATGTTAATTTCTCCTATACAAGTAAAGTACTACTTCTCCTTTAGGCTCCAATTCAATTGCACTAATAATTTAGCCGAGCATGAATCCTTGATTCAAGGTCTCCTACTTGCTCAAAAAAGAGGAATCCAAGGCTTAAGGGTGTATGGAGATAGTGAGTTGGTGGTTAATCAAGTGAGAAATCAGAATACCACCAAGAATGGTTTGCTCAAATCTTATAAACATAGAGTATGAGATTTTCTTAAAGGCTTTAATGCATTTAGTATTCAAAGCATCCCTAGAAAAGAAAACAAACATGTTGATAGACTTACAACAATAGGTGCATCTTATGATGTGCCAGGGAATCTTGAGGAGGAGAAGAAGCAACAAATCAGAGTGATAGTAAGGCCTGCCATCCCTGATAACAACATCCATTGGCAAGTGTTTGCATTTGATGAGCAAATTGTCAGCTTCTTGCAAAATGAGGCAGAGTTTTTAGGTAGGAACTAGTTGAGACTGCAGGATTAGTATGGTGATCAGATCATTCATCTCAATTCTAACAAATTTCCTAAGGGTATCATTACCTTAGAAAGTGTTTTCAATCCTTATGACCAGGCAAGAGGCAGGGCCATGAACCTAGGTGTTGATGAAAGTGACTACACTCCAGTCATGATTGTTGATGGAAAGTCCTTAAACATGGGTAAGGTATGTTCTGAAATTGAACAAGAAAATTTTGTTCATCTATGTCAAGAATTTAATGATGTATTTGCTTGGACATATGATGATTTAAAGGGTTTTGACCCAAGGTTGTTTCAGCATACCATAGATCTGATTAATGATGTAAAACCAGTAAGACAAAAACAGAGACCAGTGAATCCCAAGATTGAACCCTTAATGAGAAAGGAGCTATCCAAGTTGATTGAGGCCAATATAATTTTTCCCATCAAACACTCATCATGGGTAGCAAACCTTGTCCCTGTTAGGAAGAAGAATGGGAAAATTAGATTGTGTGTGGACTTTAGGGACCTTAACCAAGCTTTCCTTAAAGATCACCATCCTCTCCATTTTATGGAGCATATTTTGTCCAAGGTTAGTGGTTCAAAAAGGTTTTCATTTCTTGATAGATTTTCTGGTTACAATCAAGTGCTGGCTAAGGAGTCTGATAGATACAAGATTGCATTTACCACCAAGTGGGGTACCTATGCTTATTGTAAGATGCCATTTGGACTAACTAATGTAGGTGCTACCTTTCAAAAGGCAATGGAGATGGCTTTCAAGAATATGATTTAAAGGTTTGTCTTAGTTTACCTTGATGATATCACAGTGTATTCAAAGAATGCAGAGAATCATTTTGATCATCTAAGGCAGGTATTCCTAAGATGTAGAGAGTTTGGGGTTTCCCTTAACCCAAGAAAGTGTGTCTTTGCTACTAATCAAGGAAAATTATTAGGACACATTATATCTAAGGATGGTTTAACCATTGATCTAGAGAGAACAAGAGAAATACTTGCCCTTCCCCTTCCTAAACATAAGAAAGGGCTGCAAAGTTTCTTAGGTAGGATAAATTTTGTGAGAAGATTTATTCCAAACCTTGCTACCATGGTAAAACCTCTTACAGCTATGCTCAAGAAAGGTATGGTCTTTGCATGGACCAAGGAAGGGAAGGAAATTTTTGAAGAGATCAAGGTAGCCATAGCCTTGGCCCCTACTCTCATGAATCCAAATTTTGAGAAAGATTTCATCCTTTATACCTTAGGTGGTGAGTCAAGTATTTCTGATGTCCTGACTCGAGCAAATGACAAGAATGAAGAGCAGCCCATAGCCTTCTTTAGTGAAGGGCTTAAGGAATATGAAGATAAGTACAGCTATGTAGAGAAGCAAGCCCTTGCAATCATCAGAGCTTTAAAGAAATTTAGACACCTCCTATCCCAAAATAAGATCCATTTTTTGGTACCCCATGCTAGTGTGAAGGATTTCCTTTTGAGCAAAGATATTGGTGAGAAAAGAGTTGGCTGGATTACTAAAGTTATGGAATGTGATATTGGCATTCAGATTACCAAGCTGGTAAGAGGGAAGGGATTATGTAAACAGATGCTATCATCTTAGGGGCCTGATGAGGAAGTTGCCATGGTATTAATAGAGCAGCAAGAAGCAAGAAATGATGGCCCAAGGAATTGGATGGATGATATGAAGAACTTCTTGCTAGGAAATGGATACCCTCAGGGATTAGATAGAACTAAAAGGAGACAGTATAGATTGCAGTCAATTCCTTATGTCATAGTTGAGGGTATCATGTTTAGAAGAGATTTCAATGGAGCCCTACTAAGATGCATTGACAAAGACCAAGCTAAAAGGGTGATCAAAGAGCTTCATGATGGTCCTGATGGTGGCCACTTCTCAGCTAGAACAACTGCAATGAAGATCATGATTGCTAGTTATTACTGGCCATCTCTGTTCCATGACTGTCATAGGTATGTAAGGAAGTGTGAAAAATGTGCCTTCTTCTCTAGCAAGCAAAGGCTTGCAGCTCTTCCCCTTCATCCCATCCAAGTGGATCAACCTTTTTCCCAATGGGGATTGGATTTCATAGGCCCTATCAATCCTCCTTCCAGCTCTGGTCACAAATGGATTTTAGCTACTATAGATTACTTTACTAGATGGACAGAGGTAGTTGCATTGAAGGATGCCACTGAATCTTCAGTTGTTGAGTTCCTTGATGGAATTGTAACCAAGTTTGGTGCCCCTTCAACCATTATTTCAGATAATGCAAGGTCTTTTGTTGGAACTCAGATTTGTGCATGGGCAGTGGATCATAATATCTATTTGAGTACATCCTCAAATTACTATCCCCAAGGTAATGGTTTGGCTGAATCCTCCAACAAGAACCTGATCAGAATCATAAAGAGAACAATTGAGGATAACCAGAGGCGTTGGCATAAAAAACTGAAGACAGCTTTGTGGGCTGACAAGATAACGCCTAAAAGGTCAATAGGGAATTCACCATTTGTGTTAGTTTATGGAAGAGAAGCAAGGCTTCCAATTTCATTGGAGTTCCCATCCCTAGAGCTAGCTCATAAGTTGGAACTAATTAAAGATGATACCATGATAGTGAGAATGGTAGAGCTGATGGAGCTAGAAGAGAAGAGAAATAAAGCTATGCAAACCCTAGAGACACACCAGCAACAAGTAAAGAAGAGCTTTGACAGGAAAGCTAGGTTCAGAATCTTTAGGGAAGGAGATTTGGTTTTAAAATGGGATGCAGATAGGGCAAAACTAGGAAGACACTTAAAGTTTGATGCATTGTGGAGTGGTCCCTATCTGATTGTTAGTTGCAAGTAGGCCAATGCTTTTCAGTTAAGTAGACCTGGTGGTGAGATTTTGCCTATCCTAGTCAATGGGATCTATCTCAAGCCATGCTTCTAAGGGTTTGAGATTCTGTGTACATAGTTAGCTTAGTTTTGTTTCCAGTTTTTCCCTATTTTTCCAAGAAGTGCATGAGCGCAGGATTGTCTCCGTGAGATAGCAAGTTTTGAAATTTTGAAGGTGGTAGATGAAGGTTTCATCTTTGGTTCCAGTTGCAGAGACAAGGGTTTCAGGGTTTTCCTCTCAGAGGTAGGGTTAGGGTTTCACAGTGCTCAAAATCTACATATTTTACGACTCTGTAGCCCAATAGATGCTTCAAGCCACTGGTCTTATGCGTACCAGGCTAGCATCCCATGTGAGTCGCCAGAAATGTTGCTTATTTTTGCGCCCCCCGCCAAAATTTGAATTTTAAATGCTTACCTACCAACGGTCACTTCCTAGTTTTAATATTATTTTAAAACATCCATCAAAAAAATACTTTACACTTAACCTTATGATGTTTCTTCCCTGTGCATTTTAACATTTCTGTGGGCTCGCAAATTCCTCATCGTTGGATCAATCACAATCAATAGTTAGCGCTATGCCGCTATTAAAAGTTGCACGTCATTTTGCATTAGGGACATAGCACCCTTTTGCTACGTGTCAAGTGGGTTCTCCCTTTCCTTGATTGTTTCTCCAGTGCTAGGTTTTGCTAAGTACGGTGGGCGCTATGGTGCTATTGGGAAATTTGTTCTTCTCACTGTTAGCGACATAGCACCCAGATGGAAAGTGTTACTGCGGCAAAGTTCAGAAATGCGGTGGGTCCCAGGTATGCCCTGTCGGATACTAGTGATGAATTTGTCAGACACCTTAGCAGTTGATCAGTTTTCATTGGCTAAAGAATGACCGTGCAAAATGTGGGCCCTGCTTCACTTAGTGGGTAGTAAACAAAGATTTGTCAAATAGTTGGCACGTGGCCAGTTCTTATTGGTTGATACACTGACAAGATAGACCCATCTTACTCGACACCAGATTAAGGAAACATCTACGGTAGGCGTTATCGCGTTATGGGAAGTTGCACAATATATACCCATAGCGATATAACACCTCAACGACATGTGGCATAGTTGATGTCATGGGCCCACCTTCTCAGAAGGTATCAGCAGGAGGCTTGTCTTTCGTGGTAGCTGTCAAGCAGGTCAGAGTACAAAGGCGGATCTTATTGGCCCATCTAATTGACTAGATATGCAATCCTGCATAGATTTTCATCACCATCAGATCTTCAAGGATCAAGGGCTAGCGCTTCCCCACATTATCAAGATGCGAGGAGATTAAATAATGTGGGGAAGTGGTTTGGCGACACATGTCCTAGGTGACATCATTTGCCCACCCTCCTCATAGGAAGAAGCTTGATGAGCCTTCACCATCCGATGTGATCTAATCCACGCTTGGCGTTATGTCGCTATTGAAAGTTGCATGTTGTTTTGCCATAGTGACATAACGCTTTGTCGCCACATGTCTCTGTGGATCGCTAGTTGGACACCATGTGTTGCCAAGTGTGTTACGGATTGCTGAGGTGGCACCAGCTGTGATGGGCCCGGGGCAAGAACAAGTGCAGATCTTTCACGATCAACGGTGGGTGCTATCTCACTATGGAAAGCTACCGAGATTTTATGCATAGGGACATAGCACCCTTTCGCCATGTGGATTAGTGGGGCTGAGTGTTATAGAGCTGTGAGGATGGTACCAGTTTGGGTTGAGTCAAATGCTAGGTGTGCTAAGGTGTTTCATGGGCCCAAAGGTTTTAAGGAGATAGTGCAGTATCATGGCAAGTCTTCACGATCGTAAGATTAAGGAAGATCCACAGTGGGTGCTATCTCGCCATGGGAAATTGCTCAAAGGATACCTAGAGTGACATAGCGCTAGGTTACATGTGTCTTTACAGGCCCAGTCAGGGTTGACATTTAAGGACTGGCAGTTATGTTGCAAGCCGTCGCGGTCAGGGTTTAAGAGGTTGGCGCAATTAGTAAAGAAAGGGGGTGGTCAACTCAAAAAGACCCCGCGAGGTGGCAAAAAGAAAGAGGTCCATTGGCAAATGCAAATTCACATAGAGCAAAACTACTCTTGGAGAGGAAAAGGGAGAAGGAGAGCATGAAAGAAAATCTACCTAATCTAATCTAAAGAGGCTAAAAAATTCACCAAGGACTTCCAGCATGGCAAATGCACCTTTGGATCATCCTCATGTTTTTTTTAATCTTTATCCAGCCTTTCGGCACCATCTTTCCAAACCTAACTCTTCAAAATTGCCAAATTGCTCTTTTAGGCATTGTAGCCCTATGAGCCCCAATTAGGCCTCCTAAAAACAAGGAAACTAAAATAAATTCAAAAACTCCTTAACAAGCCTTATTGATGTCTTCTTGACTTTGTTTTACATCAACCTAGACTCAAATATTTTCTAGGTTTCAAACTCCCATGGTGTCTGTATAGTACTTTTGTTGAAAACCCTATTTTTTAGGGTTTTAGGGAAATGACAACAATTGCTTCACCATATGCTAAGTTTTATTTCTCAAGCCTTTTCCTCTAACTTATGTTCCTTTGACTCTTCCTATGACATTTTCCCAACTAGGTTTTGCTCATCTCAATCAAGCAAACCCCTTTAACACTTCTTGCATGCTTCTTGCTTCCTAGCTAAACCCTCGAGGCTTGCCTAGGGATCGCTTGCAAAATTAGAAAACTTTTTCTCCCAAACTCCAAAAACCATATTTACAATATTTATAAAGACTACTTCTTGAATCCCAAAGACCATTAGATTTGAACCACATGCGTTCAAGTCATAGCCATTTTAGTGTAGATTGCTATATACAGACCAGTAAGAAACACAAAATAAAATAATTAGTAGTACCTATTAAAATGAATCCAAAATTATCCAACAAGTACAAAAAAATTAGTCACATGGTATGAGGAAACTAATCCATGCACAACAACAAGAGTAACAATCCAAAATAGCAGTCGTATAATACAAAAGTACGATTCTTGTATATTGATTTTCTCCTTCACATGAATAGTCTGTACAATCCAACTTCCAACCCTTCAAAAATGATTGATCTATTCTTATATAGCTTATTCCTAACTATCCTCACCCTTGGTTTGAATTCTAGGCCCCTCTAGTCCCAATTACAAAATTTGAGGAAAAGTTATCATGAGAAAAATTTGCAATTTTTGCAAATATGACCTTGTCACCCCTCCAACCTATGTAGTTGGACTCTAGTCCATGTAAATTGATCTAAAAAACACCTATGGACCTTATTTTAACACCAATCCCTCAATTTTGAAGTTTTTGACAACTTTGATCATAATTGACCCTATGAGGACCTTGTGGCACTAACTAGGTCTTAACAACTAATCCATGACTCAAACTTGCATTCAGCCTTCTAATACTTCCTCCTACACACCTTAGGACTTCATCACTAGTTCTTATTTGATCAACGTTTGGCTAAGCCATTTACAAGCCAAAAATGACTATTAGGGTTTACCTTTCCCCTAAGGTGCTCTTGCACCAAGACTAAATTCTACATGAAAAACAATCCAATCAATGTAACCATATGATCACATAAATTATGATGAGAGAATAAGCCCCGCAATTAGTCACTATTTCTTAGTAATTTCTTGGTAGTAATCACAAAATATATATTGATAGTATCAAAATATCTATATATCATAAAAAAATTAAAGAGTTAACCCCTTCAAAATCAAACAAAGAAAATATATAGCCACACGGGGCTTTCAAATCAATTTTAAGACAAACTCCTTGGGGAGTTACCAACTCTCAAAATAAAACAAAGTATTTTCTAAAAATTATGGGAAAATAAAGAAAAGTAACTATTGACTTGTGGCCACTAGATTACTAACTAACTACTAGCTATATTGCCAACATCAACGTTCAACTCCTAGTTAATAGGGAGACCACCACCCACTTCCTTGTAGGTTTTGTGTATTTCTAGAAAGTCAGTCAACTCTTTTTGCTGAGGAACTCCAATCTATTCAAGACATAATTTCCACATCATTATGATCTAGTTGACATGTTTTAATATTTTGTCTTGCACTTCCAAATGGTCAGTGTAGATGATCATCATTGAATCATCTCTGGAGACTATCGTCAAGTCCTTAAGAAAGACCTCCTTTTCTTTCTTCAACACATCTATCCTCGAAAAGAAAGTTTATTCCACTTATTTTGAGGTTTTGTCTTCTTGAATTACATTCTCCATAATCTTGACATTGATGCACCTAGTGTCTCTAGCTAGGATTTTCTTTAAATAGTCCAACTCTTTTTACAACTCCATGCACTCCTTTAGGCCCTATTCAATTACAATATTCCTCCATTCTAGATTATCTTTACCTATAAATAGTAAAACTACATTAAAACTCACCTCTGGCCTTTTGGCTAAAAATTTTTCCACCCCATACTCTTAGATTTTAGATATATCAATGATATACTTATCCCACTTCACTTTCTCCAATTCTTAGGTATTTATCTTTGATTCTAAAGTGATCATCACCTTTTCTACTCTTGTATTAGTGTTGATGAAGTGAGAGAAGTAACCAAATACTTGGACTTTCACTGCACTTATCCATTCATCATAGGTGTAAGCAACTGACGTATTTTTCTCGACTTGTTCAATAAAGCTTTGATTAGTGGGAGAAGCAACATCTATAATAGATATTGCATTAGATAATGCTCTATTATTTGGACTTTTTAGTGTGTGAATGTATTCTTTCATCATATGCAAGGATTTTTTAAGCTCCTATTTAACTTTTGGGTCTTTCCACATGCATCACGTAATCCTTTTGTTACCAGTAGTCTATATTTTCATGTATGCCACTCTAGATGTTGGGTCAAGGACAATTTTATCTACTATATAGTCTTGCATCATCACATCATCCAAATTATTATTATGTTCTAGCCTTAGAACATTAGCTACCCATTTCCCTTTTTCTTCATCAACATCTAGCACTGTTTTAATCTTGGGCCTCTTAACTTTAGGAGTCTTTCCCAAGAACTTACTAATGATATCCTCCACTGAAAGAGTCACAGGGACTATACTTCTCTTTTTTCTTATTGATAGGTCAAACTAGATAGGAACAAAAGAATAATCCTTAAGGGGTGGAGTTTTAAAAATATGGGACATGCCAGCAACCATTAAACTCAAAGTATTGGCTCCTTCTATAGTATGCTTATTTTCTTGATCCATATCACCACTTGAACTCTCGACTATAGATTCTTCTATTAATTCTACAAAAATTGGTCATGTATGAGTCTCTTTAGTTGACCTTTGTTGACTTTGTCTCTTTTTGCTATGTGAATGAGTCCACCTAACTAAGGGAGGGAATTGAACTGAACTTTGAACAATACATTCAAGTTTAATTCTCATCTTCTGAAACCTATAGGGGGAGAGGGGACAATTTCATTAGTATGAAAAATGAGGTGAGGCAAACTAGAACTAGCAAAGTTTCTCTGAATATTAGAGACAAATGGCTCTTATTCTAGTCGTCTTTTGCTTTCAAGTCATTTTTTGGTTCTTGTAATAATAGGTAGAGTTCTAGCTTGCAATTCATCTTCTTTAGATATTTCCCAATCAACCATAGGCAAATCCTAGGCTTTAATCTACAATATATACTAGGTTAACCACTTCCTCATTTTTCCCTTCAACAAATCCAGAAATGTCCAATTGAAGATTAAAGTCCTTGATCTATTTTGGGATAAGCCTTGACCACCATCATTTATAAACCTCATAGTCATCTTCACAATTCACCCAAAAATCTTCTATCTGAGGGACATGGGAGAAGGATGAGTACATTTCAAAATATTTCTAAGCAAAATCTGGGTTGTCAAAATTGGAACATGGAGAGTAGAACAAGAGGTTCATGGTCTTAACTTCAACATTCAAAGCAAGGGCATCTTGAACAATCTTGGACTGGTAATTTCCAACCTCAATGGGAAAGGTGTACCCAGAGCCTTTCCAGGCCTTACAATTTTTCTCCACTTCTAGCAATTGTCTACATAATTAAATCAAAATGTAATGATCTTGACAATACCAATGAAACATCAAAGGTTTTCTTTCATACCCTCCTATTTTCAAATATATTAACTTTGTAAGCTAAGTGAAGAAACTACCAAAAATGGTAACCAGCTAAGTTTATTCTCTAGAGAACCTCCTATTTTCCTTCCCTTGGAGCTCAAAAACCAACTTGGCAAGAAAAGTATCCTAAACCCTTTTGAAACCTTTTGGGTTTCTTCTCTTTTGTAAAAGAGGGTAATATTCATAAATGCACATGCTTTGATTCACACCTGATGGGGGAGGCCTTTTTCCCTATCATATGCCAGGATATAAAATAGGTAGGATAACATATAAAAGATAGATGTTCCAGAAACCTGTGAAAGCTCCTCCTATAGTCTTACTACTATGATATCAACCTAATCAATGAATTTTTCCTTCCCCAAAATGGCTTGGATGAAAAAGTACATCCAATTCTCCCAATGAAAAAAATGTGGGTTTTCCTTTACTCTATTCAATAAGGTTATAATATCCCTAATCTCTAGTATCATGCATTCCCTAGTAAGAGGACATAGGAGATGAGAACCAACTCTTTTTAGTTTGAGCAACCAACTCTTAGTAGTTGTGTAATTGAACTCATAGGCATTATTGGTGAATTGGGTATATGATACAAAACTTATTTACATACACTAGGACTTTTCCATTGTAGGTTCAAATCTATTTTTTAGTGACATCATATCTATCTTGGCATGCAAAAATAAGTTCTAGGCAATGGCTGGCTTTAAGGAATCTAGAGGCTTGCAACAACCCACTTTCAGAGACTTATTCATAAAAGACCTATGTTTAGAGTTATAAATTTTGGCTAATAATTTTCTAATGTCATCATTAGCAAGAAATGTATCCTTAGTCTCAGGCATGAAACTACTTATAGTTGAAGATTTCTCCTTTTTGGGTAGTTTGGGATGGAAAGTAGCCATGTATGATTATGGTTTTAGCAAGATAAAAATAGAGTATGGAAGGAAAGAAAATACACATACAAGAACTTAACTACAAGGAAAATAAATAATAGCTTGAGAGAAAAAGAAATTGGGTACTTGTTGAGATGGTTGCATAAAAATTATTTGCTAGAAAAGGTGCCTAACACTATCTCCTTGTATCTCCAAACAAAATAAATTTCTTACCTTAAATGTCAATGGCCAAAAGAAAAGGAAAAGGAAAATAATTTTTTAAAGAATTTAACCTAGAGGGAGAGGCATGTGGATAGGTGAGGGAATGAGCAAAGTGATAGGATACTTTCCATCATTAAATGCTCCCTTAAATTTTGTACATACCAAGACATGTCTTGCCATCATTACATGTTTCTATTATAAGAGGTGTGAAGGATATCTCAAAATGATAATAGTTTCAAAAAAGGTTTATGAAACAGTGAAATCCACATTGACGAGTGGAGAAGAAGGCTCTAGATGTGAGGTGGTTGTAAAATAAATGTATGTGGCTGATTTTATTTGAGATTTGAAGGAAAAAAAGAATTTACAAGTATGCAAGGCATAGTCATTGGTCTCAGTGGTTGCATCGACAATTTAGAATGTGTAAGGACACTTTACCCATTGGCACTATTACATCAATTTCTGACTTTGTAGAGAACTACACATTACAACCTAAAAATGAGACACAATCTCATATTAAAACTCCATTTAGATTGTTATTTTTATCCATGTAGCATATAGATATGCCCCTGATAGTGTGGAAGATAACCAACAGATAATCAGATAGTGTCACTTTTATATGAGTGATAATAGATCTAACTCTCTTAGGTTTGTCCAACATTGTTTTGAGAATTATTTTTAGTTCTTGCAAGTGTATACCAAAAAGTAGGCACATTTCTATAAACCTTTTTCTTAAAGAATCCCATGGAGGGAGAGAGAGAGAGAGAGAGAGAGAGAGAGAGAGAGAGAGAGAGAGAGAGAGAGGTCACCTATAGCTCTCTATCTATGATGTACAAAGGTACAAAATGGTAGTGTGGTGGCTCTCAAATGAACCAAGTTATGCAACCCTTTCAAGGTGCACAATACAATGAGAGATTCAAAGATAAGAGTAAGGATGCTAGTACCCAAGAATTAATATAAAAATACAATGCAAGATAAATAAGAGATGAAAATGCAAGTTAAACTAACAAAATGAGAGTATTAAAAATCCTTCCTATCTAAGCTATGTGATTGAATCTAGATCATAAAGAAAGCTAAACTATGAATGCCATGAAGCTATGATGCAAATGAAATGAAAGCTAAGCTAGATTGCAAGAAAACTCCAAGTCTTCAAAAAATCCAAAAGTCACATGGATATCCTATAGCATAATGTTAGTACAAAATCATAAGATATGAGAGATTGAGGAGAGTGCCTCTATTTAAATAATAATGGATGTTTGAGATTAAGAGACAAAAGAGGCATAATCAAGGGTGGAGGATGCATCTTGAGTGATCCATGTTCACAAGCTTCACACCTAAGAAAGATCAACAATTGACTTTAAGAGGAAAAATATGTGTGGTAGAGAATTAAAGTTATTTTGAAAATAAAGATTCCTCTCACATAGGAAATTATTCATTTATGTGTAGACAAAAATGCCCTTTCCTCTTATTTAAAAAAAAGGAATAATATGTTTTCATGTGCACACTTAGGATAAGGGAATTGGAGAATTTTATTTAATTACAAGGAGGAAAATTCTTTCAATTATATAAAAAACATAGGATAAAGTGGTCAAACCATAGTTTATAATTGAATAAATAGGAAAATGACAATTTGATTTGTTAGTGAATAGTTTTTCCCAAGATCTTTGGCCAATTTGAACAAGGGAGAAAAATGCAAACCAACAAATTGAATTCCAATTTATTGATAAGGAATTCTTTTCTTTAAAAATGTACTCACTATTAATCAAGGTGTAGCTAACCTTTATGAAAAGATAATCGTTCTTCCTCTATCGAGGGAAAATCTTCCCAAGAAGTATTTTATTGAATATACTTAAAAGCTCAAAATCATCTCACAAATATAAAATAAATGTTGATGTTGAAAAACAACTTAATCTTAACGATCAATATCATATACATGATTGAATGTGAAGATAAAGGAATAGTGTCAAAACAACAAAGATTTAACCTCCCACGGCTTTCAAGATTCAAAATAGATAATTCCAAAAGAATGCAGCAATTATAACTTAAATTCAAAATATAACACACACTCTCAAGAATGCATATCACCACAAAGAAAACAATAGTATTTGCTTCAAGAAGTTTTAGTAATATTAAATTATAGAACTTTACTTCAATTGCTACAAACTTGAAATGTTGTATTTCAAAATTTAAAAGCATAGAATATCAAAACAAAAGTATTTTTTCTTTAGTCTACAGAGAGGTTAACACCATAAAATATCATCTATTACATATATATAGGCATATGGATGGACAGTTATCCAAAATTACCTCGCTAGGAGTAAATTGTTTATACGTTAACACAACCGTGTTAACTGAAAAGCATTCGAAAATAAAATAGGAAAGAAAAACAACTACCCATCGATCATGTGACACATTAGGAGGAGTTGTCCATAGTGGCTACAATCCTTGTGGCTTTCCATGTCCCATATGCAGTTGAAAATGTAGAGATAATAGGCTAATGAGGTAAGTCGATATATGCCATCCTCTATTTCTAGATTTCTTTCTCTCTTCAGTTCTATCATCTTCTTTGCATGCATCTCCAAATGCTTCAAATTGATTATCGACATAGCCTCAGTATGAGCAACATTGGAGAAATCCTACCTACATGGTGTCTTCTTATCTTGGACCTCTTGGAACTTTCTTTGGATTTCACTTATCAGTTCTTCCACAAGGGCAACAGAGTCACTCTCTTTTCCTGCATAATGCTTACTGAACCACTTTAGATCTCCTTGAATGATTTCATCCATAAGGCTATGGCCATCCAAGATTTCTTTGATTTTGGTGACTGCCTAGACTGGCACTTCATTCCTTCATTTGATGCAATCCTTAATCACATGTAAGGTTTTCTCATCAAGGCCAGGGATGGGGCATTTAGCTTGAAATTTTTGCAAACCAAATCCCTAAATTTCTTCAATCCAAAGCACCACCTTCACCAAGTTATTTCTCTCTTTTTCAAAACCTTCATTGCTGGACTTTTCCTTTTTGATGATGACAATAGTCTCCTTCAAAGCTTTGTCCAAAAGTCTAATCTATTACTCGATTTCTTTTAGGATGAACTGCAACCATTCTTCGAATGTTTTTGCAACAGCCTTGCACTTCTATAGATTGTCAAGAAATTTTTGATTGGCTGAAGAGGATACATCCACCATTGCTGACATCTCATTTAGAGGTTTGGGTTCTGGATGCAGGATGACATTGATATATTGTGTCATGCTTTTCATTGCCTCTTTCATTTCCTACTTGTCCTAAGCATCATTCCAAACTCTATCTGCTATCTTCTTGTTTGAAACCTCAAAAATATTCATATCAATAGTATGACTCCCCTTTCTAAGGTCAATCCTCAATACTTGATAGTCCTAAGGAGTGAGGTTTTCATGGGAACTACATTCTGGTGGCTTGGCTATTTCAGCTATCCAGTGTCCTATGTTTTTATCAAAGTTCAACCTAGGCTTATTTTTGGCCCTTTTAGTTTTTAAAGGCTTTCCCAAGAATTTGCTAACTAGGTCATCAACAGGCATGGATATTGGTACTAAACTTCTTTTCTTCTCAATAGAAGTTTCCAACAACTTGGGGATAGTAGGTTCTTTACCTACCATGGAAATTTTTTTGTTAGGGCCAAGGTGTCAAATTAAGAACCAGTGTTTTTAGGAGACTTCTAAGGATCTGGGGTATTATCATCCATGAGAAAAATGAGAGACTACTTTAAACTTGCATTTTCTTTGGTAGGATCTAGGTCAACTATAACTGTCCCCTTTTCTTTGCTCAATGTTTCCTTCTTAGTGTTGGAATGAGTTACCATTCTAAACTTTGGGACCTCTTCTTGGACTTGAAGTTGAAGTAGCTTGGGAGTTACTTCAACTTTGACTTCAGCTTCAACTTTAGGAGAACCTAAAATAGAGTCAGTATCATCAAAGCTAGAGATGGCCTTAGGTTTGGGTCTTTCTTTTTTGTTCTTAGCTCTCAAGTATTTTTTTGGGACTTTGAGAGTGGTTGATTCAACATTCTTTGATTTCAGCCATTTCTCAGTTCTTTTCAACACCTTTGAAGTATGAGACATTAGGTCATCTTCTTCCCTCTTAGTCCAATTGAGTTTAGGGATAGGTATGCATTCAATTTGTTCAACATAGAATGGGTCAATCACCTCCTTAGCTTCATCTTCTTTTATCCCATGGGTATTGAGATCTACCTTAAACATATTGATTTGATTAATTGTTAATTTGGACTATAATCTCTTTTTGACTTCGAATTCATCAGGACAATTTGCCCAATAATATTCTAGATGAGGAACATGGGTTAATGAAGATGCATGCCTAAAATTATCATTAGCAAATCCTACATAATCAAACTCTTTTCTAGGAGTATATGGTTTGAGGCATAAACGTGACAATGCAAATTGTGCTAGCCTAGCCTATTTGTAGTTTGAACACCTGTAGTGACCAATTTCGATAGGGAACAAGAATGAGACTAACTTATTTGTACTTTGAGAGGAGTCAAATAAAGAAACGAGCTACCTACATATCTCTGATAAAATAATAATGTCTAAACAATAACATTGCAACTTAAGTGGTTCACCAAAAAAAACCCCAATTCTAAGATATGTAAATTTAGGGAATTGAGTATAAAAAACAACCATAAATTTTAATAGCCTGCATGGATTCCTCTGATAACCTATGATTTTCATGACCTTGGAGCTCAAAAACTAACCTCCCAAGAAAGACATCATTAACCCTCCTAAATTCCTTGCAAGATTCAGTTACATAAAGGTCTTTGTAGTATTGGTTGATAGTCATATCTTTTATTCAGGGCATATGTGGAAGTCCAATACAAAAAGAATAGGCTAAAATTACTTAGCCATAAACTTTAATAGCCTGCATGGATTCCTCTCATAACCTATGACTTTCATGACCTTGGAACTCAAAAACTAACCTCCCAAGAAAGACATCATTAACACTCCTAAATTCCTTGCAAGATTTAGTTGCATGAAGGTCTTTGTAGTATTGGTAGATAGTCATCTCTTCTGTCCAAGGCATATGTGGAAGTCCCTCCCATTCTTTGGATGTGGCTAAAATATAGACTATGAAGGAATATAGAAAGAATGGGCTGAAATTACTTGGCCTCTATGTAAATTCTCATCTACTAAATCTACCTAGTCAATAAATTTTCACCTTCAACAATCTTCAGAATAAAAGGATACATCCAAATTACCCAATGAAAGGCATGATCATTGCCTTTGACCCTATTTAGAAGTAACACAATGTTTATGATTTCTTTAATGAAATGTTCAATTTTCAATGGCTTAAGCAATCTTGAGCCTTCTTTAGCCAGCCTCAACAACTAGGTTTAAGCCACAATGAAGTCATAATCTTTCTTTCTGTCATAATATAGATGCTCAGATTCCTCAAAGGTTCATGGTTCATAGGGTTCTTTATGAGGGAATCTTAGGGCTGCACTAACACTTGTCCTACTTATTCTTACTAGCACCTCCCTTGAAACTTTCTTTATGCATCCGGTGTTAGGGTCATAGTGATTTGCACACTTAACAACTAGTTTTGGGCATTCAATAGCTAGTGGAAAGCTAGTAGCTTCCAACAAACCACTACTGGTGAACATCCCTTGCCCGCTCAATTACATCCCCTAGGTTTTATTTGCCATGAAAGTATCTTAAATTTTAGGAAGGGAGCTCAAAAGGAAAGATTTTTCAAGCTTAGGCATTTGGGGGTGGAAGAGCATCATGGTTTAATTTAAAAGATGTAGATTTACAAAACTAAACCAAAAACACTTGAAATGACAAAGTGGGAATAATGCACTTATAGTTTTCGGTTGAGTTTAGACTTCCACCTTCCTTGCTTACCAGTCAATGTAAAGAGCTCAAAATGATTAAATGAGCACTCATATAGGACAAGGGGGGTAATGAAATGTCCCTTTTCTGATTTTTCATGATATTTTCAACCTCTAATCAGATCTTTAAAATCAAACAGCTAATATCCCAAAGATCCACCAAATTCCTCAAGAAACCCCAAATCGGGTATGTTGAAAATAGTGCTAAAAGCTTCACAACTTCACAAATTATTAATGAATCTGAAAATGAAAATTTTTACAGAACTTTCAACAGCATAACAGCCTACAAATTGACATTTCCAGATCCGTATAGCCTTTACACAATAGCTCGAAAATGTAGGACCAAAACTATGCTCATCGGGCTCCCGAAATAGCACAAAATATGCCCGGAAACACCACAAGAACACTAATAATCTATCTCAGAAGTTTAATCACGTTTCAATATATATATTCAGCTCTATTTTAACAGCTTAAAGTCTAAAATACAGAAGCAACCAAAACTGATATGAAATACTCAACCGGAAACACCAAACTCTTACAAAAAATACACCCGAAAACTCACAAATCTGCACTGTTCAGCACAAAGGCAAACTCTGTATGAGCATGCACATGGAATGGCTTCAAACTCTCGTCCTTAGCCTTCCTGGAAACCTGCAAAATCCCGTTCTTGGGTCTCCCTGGAAACCTGCAAACTCCCGTTCTTGGGTCTCCTTCTCCACAGGTTTGGCAGCCTCTGAAGAATAACAAAGAATGAGCGAAAATCAAGTCTGGAATCCCCCCAAAATGCCTCCAAACCTCTTTAAAAAGGGCATAAATGTAACTCACGTCCAAGAGAGGTTAATGAATCATATTTTAATAATAATTATCATTTATTAGTCCAACAATTTCCAAAGATTAACTCCCTTTTTCCGAAACTTCACTTTCTTGGGCCTGCCTGTCTTAGCAAGGATTATTATTTTTTAATTATTTGAAAAGGGGACATGACAAGTCCTCCCCTCCCAAAAATTGCTTGTCCTCAAGCAATGGCTGAACAATAAACCAATCAATCCTCCTGGATCCCAAATGTAGTCATGAACTATACTACTACCAATTAACACAGACTCCTGCAAGATCCTCTGCAATATGACCAAGAGGAATCCATAATCAAACTGGCAATTATAGCTCAACCAAACTCCAAAATCACCATTACCATAGTCAAAAACCCATGAGACACAAACTCTTAGAATATCAAAACCCAAGTAAAGTGGACTACCAACATAGTAAATACCATCAATGCATTCCACTGGCCTATATGGAATGTACAATCCAACTCTGCAACAATGGTGAATGCTCTCAAATGAAACTATACCAAGTATGGAGAATCCACACACTATACAACTCCTGCAGTCAACACAACTCTGTAGATTATTGGCCACTGTCTCATAAACATAACTCCCATGCATCCCTGATGGTGAAAAGCCATCATAAGATAAACAACAAGAAATGGAACCCAAACCAAATTTTCCTGCCATCAACTCCTCAGCATAAGGATCAATTGTTAACTGATGTACATACCCTGCAATATAATGTTGATTAAAAACACCAACCTCAGTCAACAGCTCACCATGAACAAGTGATACAACCCACTATGACTGATCACTAGCTAAGTCAGGAGATGTCATAGCCAAAGGAGTAGAATCAATAACAACACTTGCTGAAGCATCACTCCAAAACTCCTGCTCTAAGTCATGTATTATCAAGCTATCAACTACAGAACTTGTCGCCATGTTGTGCCCATCACAACTCTCATCTCGAGGCATCAAACTATTCCATAACTGATGATAAGCACTAGGAACCAAAGTACATCTCTGTATCATACTCTCATCAACATGGTCATCAAAGGTAAATTGATAAGCGTACCTCACAATGTAATGTCGATAGAATGCGCCAATCTCAGTCAGTGGCTCAGACTGTAATCTAGATGAAACTAACTGCAATTGATCATCAACCATGTTGGAACTGACTGCTACCTCCAAAGATATCACCAAGGGAGTAGCATTACTAGCAGGAACCATGCCAACTGTCGACTCACCAACATCACACATGACCTTTGATACATCTCTAGTCTCTGTGCCTTCAGTACTAGAGGCCACCACCCTATCAGGCATACAATAATCTGCTACAATACCCAACTCAACTAAACCTGACTCTAGTGGGAATGAACCTGATATGCCAATGTTAGTATCAAGGATGGATGCATCCCCATCTCCACTGTCTCTGACAATCTCAGCCATAGACATCCTCGAATCACCAAACACCATAGCTTGTGACTGTATAGAATTAGATAAAGACTGTAGTCGCTCTAACTCCATGGTCACCTTAGCCAAATGAAACTGTGACTCCTTGAAAGCCAACTGTGTACTCTCAAGAATCTCAGAAGTCACCTCAAGCTGCTCAGTAAGCTCACTCACCTCATCTTCCTTGGCCAACAATGCATCATATGCTGTACTACCCCACTCCATAAGATAATCTCTATCAGCTACCAACTGCATATAATTCTGTCTCAAAATCTGAATAGCCTCCCATAAAGAGTGGATCTCTGTCAAGGAAAGATAACTTCCTTCCTGCTCATCACTAGTAGGAGAACCCCATCCATAAACTGCTAATAACTGACGAGCAGCATCAAAATGTTGGCAAGTGATAGCAATGTCTCGGTCACTAACTCTCAACTGATTAGACACATGATGGCATTGGCTTGACTGTCTCCTACAAACCTCCTTTGATGCACTGTCTAAAGGAGTATCCTCAAAGTTACTAGTCTCTAGAGTATTACCATCCATGTCATGTGAATCAACTCTAAAGCTCATATCAACATACAGAGTATCAAAAACTATAGCACTGCTGTCCAACTCTTCTGTACCCAAAGAAACTAAGTCTTCAAAATTGCCCACTACATCCTCCTGGGTGTCATCAATGCCAATATGATCCTGGGACTCATCTGTACACACTGCCAAATATGAAAGATCATCAACACATTCCAGCAAGTATGGTCGACTGGATATACGAACAAAGCCCAACACCGGTGTATAAAAACTAATACCAACATCAGACAAGATACTGGCACAAGAAAAGACAACACCGTGTAATCTGCTAATCAAATCCATGATAGCACCCAAACAAACACTGCTACCAAAAAGTGTTAAAGATCTCCAGTCAACTGAATCCCAAACACCAATATAACAATCTCGAGTCCATATCTGTAAACTAGAATCAACTAGTAACTCAAGCAAACTCCTCACCTGAGTAATATGACCAATACCAACTAACTCCACATACCTGTCATGATGAGGTAATGAAGTCACAATACTATCTTCACTCACCTTCAGCTGGCGGGATAAATCATGTGAAGTACTACCTGCCTCAACCTCATGTGATGAAGCATCTAACTGCGCCTGGTACTCTTTCTCAGCAAAGTCATGAATGCTCAATGTCTGCTCATCTCTACCAAGTATCTCACCATCCTGCACAACAACCTCCTCATAATCATCATCTGAACCCACTACACTGTAGTCACTGCCTGTTGTAACTATACCATCCTAAATACCTGTGGCATCACCCTTTGACAACCTGTAAACAATTGTCTCAATTTGAGTATCAAGTTGACTGTTACTATCAATCTGTGCAATATCCTTTCCCACCACCTCCTGTGGCAAAGTAGAATCTGAGACCTCTACCTGGCTATCAGCTAGTTTCTCAAACTCCTCATGCAAGTTCTTGGGAATTGTATCATCTGTCCTGTGAGAAAATCTGCCAAATAGAAATCCAGTCAACTTATCCACCTTAGCTGGGTCAGATAACATGTCATTCATTATACGGTGGTGCTCAACCAACTGTTTAGACATGTCATGGCTTATTTTCATAAGTTTATCTCAAATGTCTAAATAACCATCCTTTCTACTATTTTGACTCTGGCTATCAATTGTCCAATATCGTTCCCTCTGAGACTCTGTACTATACCTGTCCATTCTGGATAAAGTAGAGTGTAACCCCAATAGGATATAACTTCTTCAAACACCAAGAACTAACATGAAAATGATTAGAAGTAGCATGCAACCATAGATTTGGACATGCAACTGATTAGAAGCAACATCCAACCACCAAATTATGACATGCAAGATCTGGGTAGTTGTCAAAACTGACATGCAAAATCTGGGTAGTTGTCAAAACTGACATGCAAACTTCTACAACCACCAAATTTACCAAGAAATAACATGAAAATTATTAGAAGTAGCATGCAACCATAAATTTTGACATGCATTTGATTAGAAGCAACATGCAATCATAAATTATGACATGCAAGATTTGGGTAGTTCTCAAAACTGAAATGCAAGATCTGGGTAGTTGTCAAAATTGACCTGCAAACTTCTACAAACCCTCAGGCTGGCAAGATCATGGATCTGATACCACTGAAATGTCCCTTTTCTAATTTTTCATGATATTTTCAACCTCTAATCAGATCTTTAAAAGTAAACAGCTAATATCCCAAAGATCCACCAAATTCCTCAAGAAACCCCAAATCGGGTATGTTGAAAATAGTGCTAAAAGCTTCACAACTTCACAAATTATTAATGAATCTGAAAATGGAAATTTTTACAGAACTTTCAACAGCATAACAGCCTACAAATTGACATTTCCAGATCCGTATAGCCTTTACACAACAGCTCGAAAATGTAGGACCAAAACTATGCTCATCGGGCTCCCGAAATAGCACAAAATATGCCCGGAAACACCACAAGAACACTAATAATCTATCTCAGAAGTTTAATCACATCCCAATATATATATTCAGCTCTGTTTTAACATCTTAAAGTCTAAAATACAGCAGCAACCAAAACTGATATGAAATACTCAACCGGAAACACCAAACTCTTACAAAAAATACACCTGGAAACTCACAAATCTGCACTGTTCAGCACAAAGGCAAACTCTGTATGAGCATGCACATGGAATGGCTTCAAACTCCCGTCCTTAGCCTTCCTGGAAACCTGCAAACTCCCATTCTTGGGTCTCCCTGGAAACCTGCAAACTCCCGTTCTTGGGTCTCCTTCTCCACAGGTTTGGCAGCCTCTGAAGAATAACAAAGAATGAGCGAAAATCAAGTCTGGAATCCCCCCAAAATGCCTCCAAACCTCTTTAAAAAGGGCATAAATGTAACTCACGTCCAAGAGAGGTTAATGAAACATATTTTAATAATAATTATCATTTATTAGTCCAACGGTTTCCAAAGATTAACTCCCTTTTTTCGAAACTTCACTTTCTTGGGCCTGCTTGTCTTAGCAAGGATTATTATTTTTTAATTATTTGAAAAGGGGACATGACAGGTAATTATAGGGAGTGATTTCTTACAAACACAAGAATAGATATGAGTAGGCAAAAAAATCTATTACAAATGTGCCACCTTTACTTTGATAAGACTTGTAAGGAAATTTGCAATTAATATCCATCACATCTATATGCAGCTCGACCTTTCATGATGTCAAAAAATTTTGCTTGCCACCTTTTTCAATAAAGTAACTATACTTTAGCATGATTTCTCATAATTACCATAATTATTGCCTTTTGTGTCTTCGATATCACTTTAAGGTGGGACCCATTCCTTTGGCTCATAAAGATGACTTTATGATCTCACTATGAACTTTCTACAGGAAAATAAGCACACATCAAAAAATCTCCAAGTCGAAGTTAAAGTTGAAGTTTGAATCAACTTTCGCTTCAACTTCAACTTCAAAAAGTAGACTTGGGTCGACGGGGAGGACACTTTGCCAGGACAAAAAGAAAAGAGTGAAGTTGAAGTCAAACTTGAAGTAAATTGGGCTTCAACTTCAACTTTAAGTTGCAAAATGACACTTGGGTGGTAACTTTGCACATCAAGTGAAACATACGTAACATGATCAAAGATAAGCAATGGATAAATCATGCAAAAATTCTAGAAAGGGAGATCATAATCTAGATGACCATTTTTGGGTGATTATATTTTCCCCTCTTTGACTAATGTATGATTGATCTGGGAACACATTACATCAAAGAATAAAGATAGAAAGAAAGCAACAAATAGATAGATTTGACTCAGAATAATGAAACACAAAGAGATAGCAGATCTTGAATGCCTAGTTTGTTAGTAGTAAAATTGAACATTAGGAGAGAGATATGAAATATCAATACCTGAGATGGGCACTGATAAGTCAAGCCAAGAAGCCAAAGAAAGCAGATGAATCAAGAGAAAATGGAGAGGTCAAGCATATGCTTTTAAGAAATAGATAGCGATAGAAGAAAAAGAAATTTGTAGCAGTGATAGAATATTCCAGCCTCCTCAGGATCAAAATTGAAATGAGATAGAGGAGATGCAAGAATGAGAAAGATTTGATAAAATTGAGATAAAGAAAGGTGCATAATGATAAATGATAGATTAAGACCAAAGGATGACCACCAAGCAATGATATTATGCCCCAATTTGACTAAGTCTTTTTAGAAGGACAAAGCACATGAATTAGGTTGAAACAAGAATAAAGATGCAATGAAATGAAATGAGAAAAATAAGTGGAAGAGAGTATAAATGATGAAGAAGTAAATAAATGAAGATTTCCTCATAAAGATTAGGAGATTAAGCCTCAAAAGGTCAGCCAACTATGTAGAAGGGGGAGACATTTTAAAATGTGATTTTGACCTTCAAGATAAACTCAAATTTTGATTTTGACCTCAAAAATGGATCTAGAAACATTGAAATTAGGTAAGGGCATAATTTTTGCAAAAATATGAGACATTAAAAAATTAGGTCAAAAAGAAATCAAAAGAGTCTATAAGGAGGCAAAAAAGGGTAGATAGATGTGATGAAAAGATTAACCCTTTGTAATGACAGGAAAAGAAGAGAAGTAATGAGATGACTAGATTGAAATAAGCTATAGATATGGTCTAGAAGATTTAAGAAGATTAATACATTTGACTGACACGTCCATAAAAGATAAAGAAGACTCTCTCAACACACAAAATGCAAAGCTAAGCTAGAATAAACTTTGCAATATGAGCTAGCACGCAAAGGTTCAATTGAAAGGGTTATATAAGTAGGTCTTAGTTTTTATTATTGAGCCTTATTAAGGACCTCTAAAGATCATACAATCATCTCTAGCATAAACTATAAGGATATAAATATGATCTATATCAAATAGGTATGTGAGAATCAACCCTATGCATCATAGACATATGGTCAAGATGACAATGCAATTAGATTCTCTTTGTTTAATGTAGCAATATTATGCTTATATCAAGAAAAAAATTTCAAGATGACCATAAGCACACACTTATGAAAAACAATCAAGGATGATACATTAAAGATCTTAAGTGTTGAGTAGGACAAGAAAGATGCTCAAGACACCTAAGATCTAATAAAGTACACCACATGCCTAAAGGAAAAGAAAACATGCCTCATGCCCCCAATATTAGAGTCCATGACATCCTCAAGGGACTCTTAGAGAGGGAACACTCACAAAGAAATCGTGATATACAACCCATAAAGAAAAATAAGTGAACAAGTCTCAGCAAGTTTTAGTGTTAAGTGTGTATGTGGAAGTCACATAAATGACCCTTAGGAATTAAGTCTTCCAAAAAAACACTTGATGTCAAGGGGAAATGTTGAGAAAGCTACCAAATAAACACCAACACAACAAGGAGACCCTAATAAGCTATACAATTTGTGCTCCCTAGACCTAGATCAGAATTAGTCCCAAGCTAGGAAAGGCAAAGCGATATGAAATATGGATGGTTCATGAGTGAAAAGCAAGATGCTAATAGACATAAGTTTATGGGTCACAAGTAGGACTTGTTTCTAGGTTTTCACCACTTGTTAGAATTCGTTGTATCATAAGCAAGATCACATTATTTTGTCCTAGTGTCTAGCAAGATGTAGTACATGCTGAATTAGCAAGATGATGGATAAGAAAATATGAATAAACAAGGATGGATGGAGGAAGATGAAATAAATCCTCAAGGATTGACTCCTCAAGAGTACCCAAATTAGGTAAAAGTAGAATTATGAAGCATGCTTTGGATAAGCAATGGAAGCTAATCAGAAAGGTAGCATACATGATAAGCATTGAAAGCCAATAAGTGAGATAGCATATAAGATAAGCAGTGGAACCAATAAGTGAGATAACATAAAATCATGTAATCTAAAAGAGTAGAAATGTTAAGAGGCTCATGAGAACCATGTTTTGATTTGTGTGATCAAAGACCAAGGGGCAATTAGACAAGATAGTGATGGACTAGAAGGATAAGGATGAAGCTTCAAGATGGAAACTATGAGTGAAATAAGAAAGGCCATGACAATAAGTCAATGGATAAGATAACTAATGCTTAAGGATTTCTCAACTTTTTCAAGATCAAGAGGAAATATGCAAGAGTTATGCATGCCATTTGATTGCTAGGTTTTCATCATAGTACTTATGCAAGGTACCACAAGAAGTGGTTTTCACCATAGGATGAATTTATTTCTGTTTACTTTTTCTACCAAGCCACCTATTTTCCAAGTTTTCACCAAGGCACTTTTTCTTTTTCTTTTTTACTCTTTCTTAGCAATTCTTCCTAACCTTCGTCTACCCCCACCAATTTCCTCATTTGAATCCCCAATTCCCACCTCCACCCTCTTTTCCATTTTAATTTTGTTATTAGCAGTCAGTTATGTGGCCATCTTGTTCTTCCTACCCTTAACAGGGGTTTGGCTAGGGGAAGGTTGAGGGGTGGGGGCATAATTGCCACCTACAAATTCCAAGCACAAGGGAACCCCAAAGGGGAGGACATTATCAATTGCAATCACACAGGGCGAACAAGGGCAAAGTGAAATTGGAAAAGATGAAACATGAGCACTTGGTGAAGGATAGTGAAGGTGGCCTCTTTCTTCCTTTTTTTCTCTAACATTCATCATAGTCTCTTCAAGTGTGTGCACTAAAAAGAAAGAAATGCAAACAAGATCCATGTTATGAAAATGGTTAAGTGGGAAATGGTAAAAGTAATACACACCTTGTCTTCCTTCTAGCATCAAGTATTTTATAATCATTAGACAAAAATCATCCCAGGGTTTTGGTAGTTTACTCCTCCTAAAACCACCATGGTAACAGTCTAGGGCCTCAATGCCTCTAAAGAAACTAGTCATACTTGCCTCATCTACCACCTTTGTAACCTTTTTCCATTTCCTACCAGTAATGTCCAATCCTGTTGCCATGGCAATAGGCTCCTCATTCACTTGAAACTTAATGTCATTTATGGTCACATGCCTATCCTTCCAGCTAGCAAAAAATTGTTGAGAATAGTTCTCATCATAACCCACCATAGCCTGCATGTAGGAGGCAAACCCTCCTTCCTTCAACAAAATCCAAGAGGCATGCCTTTAGGAGAAATCCTCCATTTTAGTGGTCTCTAACCTATTCAAGTTCCTCTTGGTCTCAAAATGGTTTTGACAATTGAGTGTCAACACACTTAACCAATTTCTAAGATGATGCTGAGTATAATACAAATGTCAAGCTACAGTGTGTGCCGCATCAGAAATTCAATAGGTGTTGAGTGAACTTTAGGTGTCAAGTAAGATTCAAGTGCTGAGTGATAAGTGATGTCAAGTCACTATAGGTGCCAAGCAATTTATAGATGTTGAGCAAGATAGAGTTACTATAGGAGTCGAGCGAGATGAAATTCCTATATGTGTTGAGCATCAACAATTAATAAGTGTTGAGTAACACAAAATCAGCATATGAGTTTGGGCCTTCACAAAATTAGATGTGAACTATTTTTGAGCCTACTCAAGATAAATCTCGAAGGATCTTAAAGATAAGATAGAATCTTTTGCATTCCCTATGTAATCAGCATGTAGCCAATAAGAAAAATGGAGAAAGCATGCAACCAATAAGAGAAGTGAAAGAATTGAGTGAGAAAAGAAGAATGAATATTGATCGTAGATTCATACCTAACCCTAAGGCTTTGAAACCTTTAAAAGGAGGTCGATATCCCATAATTTGTGTGTGTAAGAGAGTTATATGGGAGAATGCTAGCAAAGTTGAGAAGGGTGTAAAGACTTAGAGAAAGAAGAGTAGCATTATAGGATTTAGTTTATTAGAATAGAGCATCAACACTTTGAACAAAGACATATCAAATCAAGAAAGATCATATTAGATTAAGCAGAACAAGGATCTGGAATCAACAATTGAAGATTGTAAGTCATCAGGTCATCAAATTCTAATACTTTCTAGCCATTGTATTAGGAATGAAAATCCTATGGAGATAGGTTGGTCTAACAGCCATGTTGTTAGCTACAGTAGATGGCTTAGCCAAACTACATGCTTTAATTGTTTGAAGACTGGTCATATCAGCAAAAATTGCCCAACAAGTTCAAAGGCACCCAACTCAGAGTTCAACAAAGGAAAAGAAAAGGTAGATGTTGAACATATCAAAGGAAAAATGAATAAGACATGGAAAAAGAAAGATGGAAGCAACACATCAAATGAAAGGATCACTTCACCTAAAAGGTCAAGTGGTCACACTTTATCTAACTAAGTAAAAGAAGGTATGTGGGACTGATATACAAAGCTTTATCATACATCAGTTCCAAGACAAGCAAGTATTGAAAAGGAGAAATCAACATGAATAGAGATGCAAAGCTAAAATCTCAAGATTTCACAAGTGTTGTTGAGTTGCCTTCATATGCCAAGTAAAATCCCAATACATTCCAAGTTGATTGTCTAAATCAATAGAAGTCGAATGATTAGTTGCAGCCAAGTTGGTAGTGATAGTTGAGTGAAGAGAATTTTCAATTGAAGCTGAGTGAGGGATACTTCAGTGAATGTTGAGTGTTTGAAGGACAATGGAAGCCAAGTAATGCAGAAATGCTTAAGAAGTTGAGTGGACAACTATAAATGCACTAAGAATTAAATGCTATGAAATAAGGGTATATGATCGCATTTTGAACCATTTTTCTTCATTGCAAACAAAGAGCTAAGATGAAGAAGAGTTCATAATGATTTCAAAGTAGAGGAAACAACATTTGAGCTGATTTCAACAGAGATTCAACACAATTTTATTGATTCCAAGGTATCTATACTAGTGTCAAGCTACGAATTTTCACATTTTCTTCATGTTTAAACCCTAGATTACACAAATGGCCTCTAGTTCTAGGAAACCATAGGAGAAAGAGTTGTTTGAGGTCCAACTTGTGTCAAACAAAGTTAAAAAACCTAATTTTTGGCCAATCCCTAAAGTGGTATACAAAAATGACCCAGCCAGAGCCCTAGCTGTCATTCCTCCTAAGGTAGTTATAGTCCAAGATGTTAGGAGATGTTACAACTGCAAGATAGGAGCCATAAGAGACATAGAGATGAGAGAAGCATATGATAGGTTGTGTGAAAATAGAATTTTGAAGGAAGAGTACCAAATCATTGAAAGGAAGGGTTTGACTCATGCCCTAGAATTTCCCACTATCTTTAAAATGGAATGGATTAGAATTGTGCTCAGCAAGATTCATGGCAGAAGTTTATGGCTAGAAAATGGCCCAATAAAGATATCAAAGAGGATCATTCATAGAGTAACAAAGTATCCAACCCTAGATTGGCCAAAGACCCTCAGATGTGACTCCAAGGAAGCATTTGAGAAGAACATAGGTGCCAAATGGAACAAGAGAGGAATGACTATAGATATTATCCAAGACCCTCTTGTTGACTTTGCTATTAGAGTTATTTCTCACAAGTTTTATCAATCCAATAGACTTAACAGTGTACCTTGCATTATAGTGGGTGTTGGTTAAAAATTAGTTAAGAAAGATCATACTTGTAAGAATTTGCCTTAGGGAAAAATTCACCCAGGAACTAAGAACTCAAACACAAGCACAATTGTAGACCGAAAATGAATATGATCAATTAATTAGAGTATGTCTTAATATACATTGCTCTGTTTAGTATATGCAAACATACTAGAAGTGCCTGTATATAAAGGCCTCTTAGGAAGCACCTAGAACGTCTCTAGAAGGAACCAAGAGATAAGATAAGCATTATGACAACTAAGCACATGCCTTATCCACCATTCTAGATGAGTGGATAAGAATGACAAGGTTGTAGACACCATGTGCTTAATTAGTGTGCTAACTCTTGTGTTGTAGATACCATGTGCATAAAAGAGGTGTCGACTCCTATGTTGTCAACATGACAACTCACAAGAGTATGCATACTCCTAAGTGGCTAATAAATAAAAATATGCATTAACCTAAGTAAACTTAAGTAAGTGTAAATAGTAAATATGTATTTACACCAACAATACTTATGATCTTGCAGAATTGCAATTGCAAAAAATCAATGAAAACTTAGCATCAATAAGGAGAACTAAGGGAGCATAGTGCAAATTTGGTGCAATTTTGATCTACATATTTTTCTATGTACAGAATGAATTTCCATCCTTTTGTAAAGTTAGCTAGAAAACCAATAGGTCCATAGTAGCTCAAGTAAATGAATATATTGAACAAATGGGAGCTAATTTTAAAACTCTTATGACAAGTTATTTTGAGGATTTCAAGAAATCCATGAAATAGAGATTGAGGATAGCTATTTCACTAGTTGAGCAACATGTAAATGATGTATGTTTTCTTGTAGACATTGATTATACCTATATTCAAGTAGCCATACCAAGGTTTAGATGGCTTAGACCTCTTAGATATGAGATAAACATAGATGAGGCATTTGCAACTATAACAACATTATTATCAGAAGAAGTGGACAAGAGTGCACCACATTTTGGAACTTATGATGTGGTAAGATCAAAAGTGGATATGGAGTCAAAAACTACCTCCACTTTGAAGAAAAAGGACAAACTTGTGAGGAAGTTAAAGGCTAAATTTGGTGAGGGTATTGTAGAAGAAGAAGAAGATGAAGAAGTTTATGATGATGAAGAAGAACAAGGACAAGAGCCATTAGCACTGACCTAAGGCATGGGTGAGGATGCAGAGGAAGAAGAAGGTGCTGAATAGGAAGCACCCAAGGCTGAACTTAAGAAAAGAAAGACACAAAAATAGCTTGTTGCACAACCCAAAGGGAAAAGGAAAGAACCTAAGTTGAGCCCAGCCAAGCCTACTACAAGGGCAGACACTAAGGCAACAACAAAAGTGGCAAAGGAACAGGGGAAGCAAAAAGCTACACAACAAGGAGGGCCAACAAAAAGAAAAGAAGAAAATATGTGGCACCCCCAAAGTCAGATGAAGAAAAGATAGAATCTGGCAATGATCAATTCAGAGTGGTAAGTCATACCATCAAATCTGACCTTGAAAATGTTTGTGATAACATTAGGGATAATGCAAATTTAATTGGATTGAAAGCCATTGATATTAATAAATTGTCAAGGGAGGAGCAAAACATAATGGAAGAATCTATCTACACTATGATGGCCAAGTTCAAGACTACTCCACTTGAACTGGACAATTCTATGCCTAAGGAGCTAAGCTCCATTGTTGAAAATAAATGGAATTACTATCTAAATATAGAGAAGAAAATAAGGGAGTCAACATTGGCTTGTGTAATGCCAAAGCTTGCAAAAGGTCAAATAAGTAGGGCTAGTAAGAAACATGCGAACAAATTTGCACCCAAATACAAAGCCTTCAACATTCTACAAAATAAAATTGAGGATGTTGTAAAGAAGTCCACACAAATGTGGAAATTGATTTATGGATTGACTACTATCAAGGAAGGGAAAGAAGATTCCTTTGAGGGAAGAAATGATGGTGAAGAAGAAGAGGAAAATGAAAAGGAAGAAGAGGGAGAGAAAGAAAAATAGGAAGTAACAGTGGAGAAAGAGACACAGAAAGGTGATGAGGCAACAGCTGAGGAGCAACAACAAGAACAGAGTGTCCAAGACACACAAATGCCACCACCTAGTCCTCCACATGCACCACCTACATTTGCAAAAATTGTAATTGTAAAGGATGTTCCTGACACCTCAGGTTAGAACATTAATCCATTGACAGCAAAGGATATCAAAAAGATCTTTCACCAAACAACTTTGCAATCATAGTTGTGCATAAATCCAGTTTTGGTGAGTGTAGAAGAATTAAAAAAGGCTATAGCTGAAATTACCAATGAAAAGGTGAGCACATAAGAACTAGCTTCACAGCCTCCTACAGCTACAATTGATCAACCAAAAGAGCAAGCATCATAAGACACAACTACTAAGGTTGATTCCACGGTGACAATAACTTCAACTATTGAGGAGTCAAAAAAGGGGCTAATAGGACAAAAGGATCCTATAGCACAAAGCCAAGGTGCACCTCCTCAAATCATTGTAATTGATCAAGGTAGAAGTGAAGAAGACAAGGAAGAGGAGAAAACCCCCAAGGAAAGAGAGCAAGAGGCAATACAGACATTGGTTAATTTGCCTACTATAGAGACTCCAACCAAGCAACTGAGCACTAATGTAGTACCACTACAGATTTCAGCACTAGGCTCAAGCTCCGCCAAGGTAGCAAGGGTACTTCATTATGGAGAACCTACACTTGATGAAGAGATAGTTATACCAAGTTATGACTACAAGAAAATGAACCTAACACATATAAATGAAATGCAAGAGGCACTGGAAAGGAAAAACAAGTAGGAGATACTCAGAAATGAGTATAGACAAAGGCAAGCATTAGTAGAAATTGAAGAAATCTTCCTTGATGCATTTTAGCTTGCAGTACCTGACAAAACAAAGCCCATTATGGAGCAACTGTCCAACATAGTGGACCAAGTACAAATTGAAGACCTTGATACTAATGTTAAATTACTAGAATGGTCTAAAAATAAATTTCAAATGAAGGTTAATGAGAAGATATCTAGTGAGATAGCACTATCATAGGTGGAACTAGCTAAGAAGGTTGAGAAAGTAAAAACAATAATTGAGAACATATTCTCATTGTACTCTAAACTATGTGACTCTTCATATTTCACACAAGAGACTAGCTAGAGAATATTGATCTTGGAGAGGAACCTTAAGATATCAAGCACACAACTACCTAAGGATCCAACTCAAAGTGAGAAGAATTTTGCAACAATGCTTCACACTCAGAAGGAGTTAGCTGTGTTAACAAGAAAAGAGGCTAATGTTAAGGCCAAATTAATATAGATTCAATCTATAATCACCCCACACCTAGAAGTATTGCACAAAGAAGTGGCCTATGCAGAAAATGTTTTGAAGAAAGATCCAAATTTTTCTACATTAGAAGGCCTAGTACATCTTGCAGTAGAGATAGCCATCCAACTCAAAGCACTGGAAATTGCCTTAGACAACTAGGATGCTTCTTTGAAGATAATAATGGAGGTAAATAAAACATTTTTGGCTAAGTATTCCATTTATCCTTAGGACCCTTTGACATAAGTGTCAAAAAAGGGGAGATAATACATTATGTAGGTAAAGGGGGAGATATAATAATGACAAGAGAAAATAAGAATGGGGGAGATATAATTGGGGAGATTTTTGAGTTTTGAGGAGAGATAAAGAAAGCAAGCCAAAAGGATAACAAACACTACAAGAAGATGTGTGAAAGGGGGAGTACAAACAGAGCAGACACAAAGTATACAAGGCAAAGAGTATCAAACACATCAGCATGAGACAAATTCAACTTAATGAATTTTGGATACAGAAATGGCACATCAGCTTAGGGGGAGTCAAAAATTCTTGAGGTGTATAATCTTTTATAAAATTTTGAACGAGTCTTTGAAGTTTTGTACATATGCTAAACAAGATGTGTATTATACTCATAGAGATCAAAGACATAATGTTTAGTTAAGTGTTTTTGTCACTCATGTCAAAGGGGGAGATTGTTGGTCTTAGAATGGTTTTGACAATTGAGTGTCAACATATTTTACCAATTTCTAAGATGATGCTGAGTATAATACGAATGCCGAGCTACAGTGTGTGCCAAGTTAGAAATTCAATAGGTGTTGAGTGAACTTTAGGTGCTGAGCAATGTATAGATGTTGAGCAAGATAGAATTACTATAGGAGCTGAGTGAGACAATTTCTATATGTGTCAAGCATCAACAATTAGTAAGTGTCGAGCAACACAGAATCATCATATGAGTTTGTGCCTTCACAAACTTAGATGTAAACCATTTTTGAGTTGACTCAAGATGAATCTCGAAGGATCTTAAAGATAGGATTGAATCTTTTGCATTCCCTATGTAATCAACATGCAACCAATAAGAAAAATGGAGAAAGCATGCAACCAATAATAAAAGTGAAAGAATTGAGCAGGAAAAGAAGAATAAATATTGATCATAGATTCATACCTAACCCTAAGGCTTCAAAACATTTAAAAGCAAGTCGATATCCCATAATTCATGTGCGTAAGAGAGTTATATGGGAGAATGCTAGTGAAGTTCAAAAGGGTGTAAAGACTTAGAGAAAGAAGAGTAGCATTGCAAGATTTAGTTGATTAGAATAGAGCATCAACACTTTGAGCAGAGACATATAATATCAGGAAGGATCATATCAGATTGAGCAGAACAAGGATATGGAATTAGTAATTGAAGATTGTAAGTCATCAAGTCATTAGATTCTAATACTTTCTAGCCATTGTATTAGGAATGAAAATCTTATGGAGATAAGTTGGTCTAAAAACCATGTTGTAAGCCTTTCAACAAGGTGTTAAATCCTTTAACAAGGTAACATTCCAAGTGGATGTTTGCAAATCATTTAACCAGGTCACTTTTAATAGAGTGTAAAGTTTGTAACAAGATAGGCCTTTCACAGGGCAGACTATTAGAAGTGGTCAAACTTTGTAACCTTAAATAGTTACATATTGCTACAATGATAATTTGTGGGTGTCATCCCCACCCTAATTTTACCTTCTCATTTTGGAGGGTTTTTGGGTTACCAAAATTTTGTGTTATCTATTTTCATGCATGTCTTAATTTTTATGTTAATTAGATATGTTAGATACATGTGAATGATCTCAGCTAAAAGTTTTAAAACGTTAAAGTTTGTTACTTCTGATTCACCCCCCTCTCTGAAGTAAATCTTCCCATTTGTAAATTCCAATAGTTTCCACCTATGTAAACAACTTCCTCAATGATATCCCCTTCCTCAATCTCAGTAATTCTCATTTGCGCCTAGAAAATTGCAAAGGCAGGGCTAGAAATGTAGCAACCAATGGTAAAAAAAACTATCTTTCTTATGCTTCATGAGATTGTGAATTCCAAAATGTACTAACTAGTTTAAAATATCCTTACAGGGAGTGTAATAAATTCACAGGTAATACCTTAAAGATCTAGCCTTAGTCATAATGTGATTTCTTTTCGTAATCCTGCCATAATGCCAAAAAATTATGGCACTAATTTTAAAGCTAGTATAATTAATTGCATCCCCTTCTCCATGTCCTTTCATGAATCAATCCACATAATTAAACCTTGTGAAATGTCTTGTCAAACTCAAGACGATCTTAACTATCATAATGATAGCAATTCTTCCAAATTAGCCCCTTCTCCAAAATTGGAAGGCCATCTAACCTGATTTAGAGGAGTCTTTTCCCTATTAAAGAGAGAATTTATAGAGTTAGGAAAGGATTCAACACTCTTCTAGCTTTTTATGTTCACCCAATCAAACTCCAAACCAACCAAGGCGTCTACCACTGCATTTCCTTCCCCATAGGTGTGTTGTAAGTCATAATGATCCAGGCTTGTGAGGCACTACCATATGTTGCCCAATATGTGATGTAGGGCCCAACTAGGTTGAGTAGTCCCTTGATAGAAGTTAATGATGATTTTAGAGTCCCCCTCTATGGTTAGTCTTTTCACCTTTAATTCCACAACAAATTTTAGCCCCTAAAGTAACGTAGTAGCCTCTGCCACATTGTTGGTTCCCTAACCCAAATGTCCCGAAGTAGGCAACCAACAAATCACCCTTTTCATTCCTTAGAACACCTCTAGCTACTACTTGTCCCCCCGAGCAACACCATCAAAATTTAGTCTGGCCATGGACCTAGTGGGGAGAAACCAATGGGTATTTTCTCTTTGAATTTTTAGAATTATGGAAGTCAGGTAGAATATTCCACTTCCCATCAATATCCACCTTCTTCCTACATGGGGGCTCCTATGGAACTTTAAATTTTACCACCATAACATTCTCCATGATGAGCTTACTCAAAATCTCTCCCACCACTTCCTCACCCCTTTCTTCCTCCCTGGAAAACCTTGTTATTTCTCTCCTTCCAAATACCCCAACAAACATGTGAGGGGGAGGAGATTCCAGAGTACCCTAAGGCATGGGTGGATGAAGGGGTTGTCCTAGTTCTCCACGAATTGTCCCAAGCCTCTATTCATGACCCAAGACATAAAAAATTTATTCTAGATGTAGGACCAGACCTTTAAAGTATAGGGGCACTCTAAAAAGAGACGAACAATACTGTCATCTTCATCCTTGTAGAGGTAGCATCGGTTGGTTATCTGAATACCTCTCCTTCAAAAGTTGTCAATAGTGAGGATCTTACCATGCATGACTATCCACCAGAAAAAAAATTGATTTTTGACAGTAACTATCTATTCTAGACCTTGCTCTAGTTGATTGAGGTTTGAGTATTCTCAAAAATAAGCTAGTAAGTAGAGCCAACAGAGAACCAACTATTAGTCCTCCTATCCCAAATCACCTCATCCCACTGGGCATGTATAGGGAGAGTGTGGTGGCACATCATTTCCTCCAATTCTTTAACAAGGGGATCCTCTTTATTAGGGATATCCAAAGTGGATAAACTTTTTCATTTCCTTTGATTATCAATATAATCTTCCACCTTCATTCCCACATTACTTTTTAAGGGTTCTTGTAGCCCACTGAACTTGTTGTAGATGAGTGGTTTCCCCCCTATCCAATTTTCCTCCCAAAATCTTATTCTTTTACCGTTCCCAACCAACCATTTCACACCCTTCCATAGGAGGGACCTGCATTTGAGGATGTTGTTCCAGATCTTCAAGTCATTAGGGAGATCATTATTAAAGAGGTTATATCTAATGTGAGTGTTGGCTAGGTATTTAGCTCTCATGATCCTTCTCCATCCGGTCTTATTTTTAACCATTCTCCACTTGACCTTGGTGAGTAGAGCCTTATTCATATCAACAATTCTTCTAATTCCCAACCCCCCTTATCTTTAGGTTTGTACACAATCTCCCAATTAACAAGGCTCCATCATTTCTTTCCTCTGTACCAGACCAAAGGAAGTTCCTTTGTAGTTTTTCAAGTTTATCTGCCATATTTTGGTTAATTTTGAATATTCAGACGAAGTATATTGGTATTCCTTAAAGAGCCACCACTAGGAGTTGAAGTTTACCCACATTACTTAATAATTTTCCCTTCCACCCAGCAAGCTTTTTTTGCATTCTCTCTAGAATAGAGTTCCAAAGGGTGGTAGAGGCTTCCTTGATAGTCAGAGGAAGGCGAAGGCAGGAATCCGAGAGGTTGTCTGACTGACATCCAAGTATATTTTTAACCTTCACCTGCAAAACCTTAAGTGTATTACAAAAATAAATCTTACTTTTAACCAAGTTAATTTGTTGACTTGAGCAATTCCTCATAATTGGTGAGGAGGGTCCTCCAAGTGTTGGCTTTCTAGATAGAGGATTCTTTGAAAAGAAAAGTGTCATCCAAAAATTGCTGGATAACCTCAGATGTCAAAGTAGTAGTTGGCTTGATACCTTTCAAGCTACCTGAACCAACCAACTTGGTAATCGTCCTTCCTAACACTTCAACCACCATAATGAAAAGGTAAGGGGAAATAGGATCACTTTGTCTCAGACCTCTTCCAGCATCAAAGTTACCCCTAAGAGTCCCATTAAGAAGCACCTCAAATTGGGTGGTTTCCACCATAGTTTTTATGATATTCCCAATGTTCTTACTGAACCCCACTTGTTCTAGGACATCATAGAGGAATGGCCAATTGACTCTATCATAGGCCTTGGAAATGTTGAGTTTGAGGGCCATACTCGGTCTTCCATTTTTGTCCACAGAGTGGATGATTTCATGTGTGCTAATCACAATATCTAGAATTTGATGACTTGAGACAAACCCCTTTTGAGGACTCCCAATAACCATGTCCATGAAAGGTTTGATCCTATTAACTAACACCTTAGATAAGATCTTATAGATGGTATCACAGAGGCTGATTAGCCTAAAATCCCTTATGGTTCTTAGTGTCTAAATTTTAGGCGCAAGGAGAATAAAGGTTTTATTGATCCTCCTTAGCATCCTCCTAATTCTGATCATATCCTAGTGGCCCAAATAAGTTATTTTTTAATCACTTCCCAAAAGTGTTGAAAGAAGGCTAGCAGGAAGCCATATGGGCCCAGAGCCTTATAGGTTTTCATAGAGAACACAACATTCTTAACCTCCTCTTCCAATACTTTCTCCTTGAACTTTTCATTTTCCTCACCTCCTAAGACAATTTGGATATTGTTGAGCATACTTCTCTTGATTAAATTGTTGCTCCTCTCGTCTTCTCTTTTATAAGCATCTGTGCAGAACTCCACCACATGTCTTCCCATATCTTCTTGCTCCTTTAGGGTCCTCCCTCCTTCCTCCTCCAAAGAGGTAATGGCATTCCTTTTTTAATTTTTAATGATTCAAATCAGATCTATGGAAGAAGGAAGTATTCTTGTCACCTTTAGTCAGCTAGGAAATGAGGGACCTTTGCTTTCAAACGATCTTCTCCATGCTAATAGTGTCCTTCCACTTCTTCTTGCAATTCTCCTCCTCAAGAGTGGTAGCCTCAGTGACATCTCTCGTTGCCATGGTTGATTGCAACCTTTTGAGATCATCCTTAAGTTCCTTTTTTATTTTAAACACATCCCCAAAGGATCTTTTGGCCCAATCCTTAGCATTCCTCATTACATTATCCAATTTTTGAGTTAGTCGAAACATAACAGTCCCATCCACTTTGATGTTTCACCATCTTCCACTTTATTCCTAAAATCGGGATGGGAATGCCACATGATTTCATATCTAAAGGGTTTAGGCCCACTCACACTTACATCCTCCTAATTGAACAAAATCGGGGAGTGGTTGAAAACAATTCTTGAGAGGTTGACCAAGGATGAGGGTATGATGTGAGGCCACTCTCATGAAACTAGGAGTTAGTCCAACCTAACTTAGATCAAGTCCTGACCTTTCTTGTTGTTGGACCAAGTAAAGGGGTTGCCTTTCAGGTCCACATCCACAAGGTCACGAGTATTAATGAAATCCAAAAGATCTTGCATACTCTCAAAGAAGTCATTGACCCCCCCAAAGCTTTTCAGAAGGGTAAAGTGGGGAGTTGAAGTCCCCCATACACATCAAGCTTTTGTCCTTCAAGTTTTGCACCTTTCTTCCAAACTATTCCCTGACTTCCCTTCTAGCAACCCTGGTATTCCGAGCATAAATGTTTACCACATTGTATACCATTCTGTCATTGCTAAATTCAATAATCATGTAGTCCTTTTCTTTATGGATCTTAGTACCCCTCAGGACATTGGGGTTCCACATAATAGCTAAGCCCCCCAAAGCCCCTTTTGCTTCCAAATGGAAGAAAGCAGCCCTAGGTCATATCTTATCAACCAACTTAGTAAAGTTTTGATCAATCATCTTAGTTTCCTGAATGGGGATACAGTCAATCCTTACCAAAAGGATACATTATCTAAGAGCATACTATTTATAGGCATTATTCAACCCCCTGATATTCCATGAGAGGAAGTTCATTTCTTACCTTTCTTAATTGTCTCCAGTGCAAGCTGTCTTCCATTGGCTACCTCCCTTGCTGCTTACTTCATACAGGTCATTGTGTTGTAAGGACGACCCATTAAGGTAGCGACCCCCACATCTAATTTCTTCCCACCCCTGATTTTCCTTTTTGGGAATTCCCACTCACCCATAACACTTGTTTGGGGAGAGGATGGGGTCGAGAGAGCCATCTTTCCCTCAACCACCTCAATGCTTCTCATGACTTTAGCCACCGCTTCCTCAGGAGATACGAATTTGAGTCTTTTTGGGGTAAAAATCCCCCAGTGGCCCATCGTATTAGGATCCCCATTGTTAGGACCCCCACTACCACCATAAGTGGTAGGAAATTCTTGGCAAGAGTCACAAACACTGTGGTTTGAATCGTAGCCAAGGAATCTAGGGTCACCAAAGGCTCTCTTACCAAGTTCACTTGACCCCCAGCAAAAGCTTTGCCAATAAAGACTGTCTACTTGTGGTCCTCAACCAACACCATGTGGTCACCACCAAGGGTTCTAATTTCAACTTCTTACAGGGCATGATTGATAATACCCTATCCCACAACAGGGGAATTTAGTAAATCATCTATCTCCTTCCTAAATAGGTATTCCTCCATATCCATCCCTTTCTTCACTTCCATACTCAATACCTTAATCAACTTATCAACTACCTCATCCTTGCCTTGCTCGAAGCTTGCCATTGATGATTTCCCACCTGAGCTGTCCTTCTTACCTTCAGTTACTACTCCTAGAGGTGTAGCCAAAGGTTCCCCTAACATAGTAGTCTTTAAAAATGCTAGGTGAGTCCACCTTTTGTTTGTCCTTCAAAGCATTGCAAGCCATTAGCACATGGCCAAAACACTCACTTCTTGGCAGTACATGCTAACATTCTCATATTCAATCAGCTAGACCCTCTTACCCCACTTAGAGGAGAACGTGACCATGGTCGTGAGAGTCCTATTAATGGTAACATTCACACATAATCTAGCAAAGACAAATCTAGATTTAAGCAGGGTTACCTGGTCCACTGCAACAAAATGTCCAAAGGTGCTTCCAATGCATCTCAAGATCTTCTCATCCTAGAATTCCAATGACAATCTTGGCAAGCAGACCCACACCGAGGCTAGGTTTTGGAGTTCTAGACTGGTGTCAAAATTAGGGTGCCATTTCGCTAGGGCCAGACAATGTTTGCCATAGTACCAGGTCCCTGAGAGGATAGCTAGATCCTCAACAGCTATGAAGCAGAAGCATAAGAGGACATTGGGCATGGCCGAGACACTAACACTTCCCTTCACAGACCATTTTTATGCCACCCACTTCCTAGTCATCTCAATCGATGGCCTAAAGGAAATGCACTAACCCACAACACAATGTTTGAGGGAGGCAACAATGTTGTCCACAACACTATCATGCAAAGAAATTTTTGGTCGTGTGACACCGTGGGTGACCTTGGGATCCTCAAGCTTGGTTTTTCCCTCCTTGTCACCACTGAGAACATATTCCCATCCTCCCTTGGGGGGGAAGTAGTGGACCCAACCTCATGAGCAAAGTCAACATCAGAACACGACAAAGGGGGCGCAAAAGTGCTGTACAGACCCAACTCATACTTGACAAAGTGAGAGAATCTTCTCTGTGAAGATCCAACACCATATGCAAGTCTGGGCACACCGAGGCCTCCAACATCCCTGAACCCTCTAGAGCCATAGTAGTTCAAAATTCAAAATGTGAAAAGAGTGAGAAAAATTACAGAGCTAGTTCCCTCAAAGATCCAACTACACATTGTTGAACCATAATAACATTACTATTTTAATGATAATAATTAAATATATAAAATTTTAAAATAACTTAACACTCAAATAAATATAAAACCGATAACTTTAAATGTTTGATACTCCACTAAAGCAAAACTTTAATAGTTTTTGCACACCACTAAATCAATACTTTCATCTTGCTTTTCCAATCATTTTAATGTTTACATACTCCACTCCACCCCTTCCACAATTAATTAATCTATAATTAATTACCCGCTTGCGTGGCCATAAACCCCGCATATCGCGTCAACTAACAAAACGTGCAACATCCCACCAACGGTTCAATTTTCCCGTCAATTCCGGGTTCTTAAGGTCCCTTCAACTAACGGACTTCACGGTCACATAAATGTCCTCTTTTTTTTTTTTTTAACAACAAAACGCAAAGAGCACATTTTCACGTCAATAAACAAAACAGAGTGTCGTGTGGAGTGGAGTCCTCGGAATGGGGGAAATTTGTGAAAGCTTACTTGGAGGGGAGGAAATGGGTAGTGTGGAGGCAGAGTGTAATTAGAAGCCAACTGTAATAAAACCTTAAATTCTTTTGAAAAACTCTTCGCAGTTTCATCGACCCGCCAATGGTATTCATTTTCATTTCCCTAAATTTGGCTTTCATTTTCTCGGTGCTCTGTGTCAAATGTTATCGGTAATAGCAATACTAATGGCGGCCCCCTTGGCCCACATTTACAACTTTTTATTACTTTACTGATTAACCGGATTTGGTCCTGAAGAGGCACAGATCATTTGGAGAATTTGACAAAAAAAATGGTTGTATCGACTGAGCTGTACATGGGGCACCAGCTCAGCATCTTATCTCATCGTCATTGTCATAATTATAGGATGGGCTTTTACAAGTAAAACTGTGTATGGCACTGATAATAATAATATTATCATTGATATTATTACTGCTATACCCCACGGGTGCTTCCAGCCAAATTCTGACCAGGACTCGACCATGTCATAGTTCATCTGATCTCGAAATTCCTCCTTTTTTTCCACAGTCTCGTGGACCTGATTTTGCTTTTCATTATATGGGCATCAATTATTTTTTGCACTTTTTGGTGGGGTCTTAGTTCCATAGACTTATACTGCCTTTGAATCAGCCATGAAGTTTCCTCTCTTTTTCATGCTGTAAATCTTTCCGTTTTTACTGCCTGCGAAATGTACAAGCATATGTAAAACTGCCCACGATAGACTTCAATTTCTTATCTTTTTAGTGTTTGCTATTGAAGATCTCATTTGTTGTCCTCTCCACCCATTAGCACCAAATTTCTGATTATCCTGGTTGTGGGTCCTTACATTTTCCTATTCAACACCAGTAATCAGTTTCTCTTTTATTGCGGGCTTTGTCGTTCTCCGGCATACTGGAAAGGATCTCGATGGTCGGCCGAGAATCCACCTCTCTGACTCATCTTGTCCTTTCGGTTTTAACCTTTTTCTAGCTTTTCTTTCAAGACCTGGATAGCACTGGAGATATTCTTTACATGGTGTCAAGTGAACAAGCTGGAGCAAAAGTATTCAAAAAAGGTATATTCACTGGAAAATGTTTCTAGTATGGTTTTTCGACGGAAAGTTTGAATAGAATTCAAGTTCCAGAGTTTGAGAAATTGATAGTTACATGTTCTCTGTGATTGTGTGTTTTTTTGCCGCAGAGATTAAACAACTGAGTCAGGAAACAGGCTTTTGAGGCTCTGGAGGTTCAGAAAGTGAAGGGAACATGTGATATAGTTCATCATTACAGGGCGTAAGCATCAGTGCTTTATAGGAAAGAAACTGACGACGGATTGTGGAAATTGCAGACCTGCTTGGATTTAGTAAAGATGAGAAGATATTGCATAAGGGTTTCCGAGATGGGCAATTGGCTCACAAACAGATAAAAACACGCTTTGAATTTGGGTTTCAGTAAGTAAATAATTGAAGGTTCGTTGTGGTGAAGAATCTGTAAGATGGGTTGTTCAAATTCCAAGATTCAGGATGATGATGCATTGTTACGGTGCAGGGAGAGGAAGCGCTCCATGAAATCGGTTATAGAAAACAGGTACGCATTGGCAACAGCTCATGTGGCTTACATTGAAGCTCTTAGAAATATCGGCCACAGCATCAAGCATTTTACTGAAGTGGCATTAGAATCCTCTCCGCCTTCATCCTCCATGATGGCTTCTGAGCTTGCTGTTATGCACGACAAGTCGCCGTCCCATTCTCCTTTTCCATCCTCGACATCTTCCAGATCCCAATTTCCATCCTCTCCTAACTCTCTGTCTCCAGGAACAGTTGGACCACACAGAAATATGGATTCTCATGATAATAATTCTCCCGTGTCAAACGCGAGTCCGCTTCATGTGAAATTAATGAGGTCTGGGGTTACAAAGCCGATCACAGTCGAGGAGAGACCACCAGCCGGGAAAAGAGGTTCGTTGGAATCATTTTCATCTGTCCCTCAGTCTAGAATGGATCCTGATCCCTCATCTTCGAGGCCTGCTACTCCTCCTTCCCCCTCCTCATTTCAGAGAACAGTTCCGCCGCCTCCTCAGCCCCCCGGATTTTCTTGGGATTTCTTTAATCCGTTTGGTGACGATCACGATCATTATTATTCTATAGATCGCAGGGAAATCAGTCACTCGCCCGAGAGAGAAGTAGTAGATTCGGAAAATGTTAGGGAGGAAGAGGGCATTCCTGATTTAGAAGATGGTGATTATGGAGAGCATGACTTGGAGCAGGAGCGTTTTGCTAGTAAAACGTCTAGAGCTGATTTTGTTGATCCTCACACACACAATTCTGAGGTTGTCAATGCCTATACTGGTTCTTCCAAGGAACATGTAGCAACTTCTAGTGTAGATGCTTTTAGTCAAGCACAGCCCAAGCCATCTTTGGAATCAAAGCTGCAGTTTGCAAATAATGTTGCCGTGGAGGATATTCCTTTCGATACGGAGGCAAATGAAGAAGATATTATGAAAGCAGCGGAGAAAGAAAAGGAGGTTTCTGGAAAAGAAGTCATATTAGACCATGAACCTTGTGGCCCTAGAAACATAAATCTTCTGGACGGTATAAAGGAGATTGAAAGATGGTTTATCAGGGCGTCTGAATCTGGCAAGGAAGTTTCTAGGATGCTGGAGGCAAATAAAGTGCGCATTCATTCAAACCTCACCGAGACAAAAGGTATTGTTTACAATGTTCTAATCTTTTGTTTGGCACCTGGAGTAGAACAACTTACTATTTCAGCAAGTTTTTGAATCATAATCCGGTGTGAGTACTTGTACTTTTTGCTTCTTAATTTATAGTTATCTAGGCTTTGAATCCCCCCAAAAGCCTGAAACTTCTGTTATACCATGAGACACTAGTTTCAATCTCTATGTGAGTTGACTACAGAGCCGCTCTTTTGAAACCGTTTGAGTTTAGCTTAAAATTGAATGCTGGCATTTATTTTGATCCATTTTTTTAAACAGTTGTCTAAATTGAGAACTCTTGAGTGCAAGAAGCGGGAACTGAATGTATTGCGAGGGTTTATCATGAATTATTGGTTGTTTGAATTAGTGAAATGTCACTAGGGTTTTGCGTGATTTTATTTGTTTGAGGAAGTCTTTCTTGGGAAACTTTTAGCTGTACATGGAAACTTGTCAGTGCTACAGGAAGGTCGTGGACATCCGGAATTATCATCCCCTACAGTATATGTTGTTTCAGGGGTTCTGCAGTTCCCATCTCACACGGTAGGTTTATCCAGTGGTTAACCCAGTAAATATTTGATTCTTCATGTTGTTTGTTCTTCAAGCTGCATATGATTCTTTGAATCTGTGTCTAACTGCAAGCATTTGAGGCAAATGAATGTGACAGCATATCCTTTGCATTATAAACTTATAATGATTTTCTAATATCTCATGCATATCAATACAGAACCTTCATCTATGGCGCTGAATTTGCTAACCTGGCATCGATCGACATCATCTCTATCTTCATCCTCCAAGACTCATTTTGTTTCAATTTCAAAAGATGACTTGGATGACAGTAGCAGTGATTATGTAGAGGACTTGTGCATGATTTCTGGAAGCCACGCATCAACTTTAGAGAGACTATATGCATGGGAGAAAAAACTCTACGATGAAGTCAAGGTACTAATTTGTAGTACGTGCCTCTATTTGTAGATTTTCTTTTGGACTGAAGATTCTAGCATCTCTCAAAGATGAATTGTAATAATAAGATTCTATAAAACTGTTTTATGATTTTATGCATCTGTTAAATGAATATAAGAGGCTTGGTTCTGGAGTACCAATGCCACAAGTTTTCTGTAACCAAGAGTCTTAAAACATTATAGAGAAATTTCCGTTCATTATTGGCAATTTGCATTGGTGTGAGATTAGACACGTTTGGGTGCTTCATCCTTTCTTTTGTTATGCACTGAAAGAAAAGTTAAAGAAACATTCAGTTTAGGGTTTAGTCAAACTAGGAATGAAAGATTTTCAAGAGATTGGGGAAATTGAAATATATATTGTTACAATACGTTCGTAATTTCATGTGTTTTCTCTTGCTTTGTGTTACTGCATGCAGATCTTTCAGTTTTTTTTTGGGGTCTTCTAAAAATGGCTGGAATACATAAAACTATCATCTTAGAAGAAAATTTTATGTTGAGGGCATGACATTAGTTTAAGATGAGTGATTATTTTGTTTAGAAGTAATATGATTATATCCTTAAATTCCTTGCAAGTTACTGCTGGTGGCAGATTGACTAATGATTGTGATATATAATAATTATGGTGTTTGCATAAACATAATTCACTATCAGACATCAGTCAGATATAATTTTCAATGTGAATTCTTATATTTGATTATGCATTATGTCCTTTAATTAACAGCTAGAGAATAGGACTGTAGGAATCATGGCTATCTTTGTTGCTCTTGTGACAAAATAAGGAACTTCTTCCTATATTCTTTAATGCTTGTTAGCACTTGGTTTTCCAGGCAGAAGAGTATATAAGAAGTGTATACGAAAAGAAATGTGCACAGCTAAGACATCAGGAAGCCAAAGGAGAGAGTCCCCAAGTCATTGATAAAACAAGGGCTGCAGTTAAAGATCTACATTCCAGGATCAGGGTTGGTATCCATGCAGTAGAGTCAGTATCATTGAAAATCCAGAAATTGAGAGATGATGAACTGCAACCGCAACTTGTTGAGTTAATACAAGGGTATGCATTTTACTATCTGTTTATTAAATACCTTGACTTGTGTTTCATGCAGATATCATTGGTTTATGAAGTACTCTCTGTTTATGTACATGAATATTAAATTCTTGATTCAATAGAACATGTTTGACTGTTAATAAGTTTCAAGTAGACCATGAATATATGTAGCTATAAAAATAAAATCTCTTTTGATTTGTTTCTCTTCTGACAAATGCATCATTATAACAAAATTTTGCCTTGGCCAGTTTTCTTTTGCTCCAAGTCTCTTTCTGCTGTTTATAAATCATAAAAGGATTAATTCCGAGTGTCTCATGATATATCAGATTATGACAATTGCATTGCAATCCAAGCAAAAAAAATGTATACAGATGAATTTTAGGGGTTCTGATATAAATCGACAATTCCACAAGCATTTGTGGAACACCATCACCTTTTCTCAAGTCACCTTGGGTGCACATGTTTTCAGGTCATTGAAAGAAAATCTGGAAGAGAGAAATGAGGAGATGGGATTTTGTAAAAAATGTGTGTAAACTTATGCAAATTCGAAGCTTTAGGATGAAACTAATAGGCTATTCTATAACTAACCTCTAGACACAATAATTGCTAGTAGAAAACAAGAAACAGAATAAGCCTATGAAAAAGAGAGATGGAAGTGGAAAACAAAAATATGATGCACCTATATGACTGATTTGATGCTGGAAATGGATTGTAGACGATTTCATGAGACTGCAAGGTAAATTTTGTTGAAACCAGAGATTGGGTTACTTTGGCCAACTTGACTGGATAGACTAGAGTGCACTAGTGTTTTTACAGGATAGTCCTCAAGTCAAAACAACTTCAAATTTTTAGGACAGCCTGATGTCTGAAATACCTTTGTCCTGTCATCTATTAGGAGTCACAAAAGAAAGTGAAATTATGTAAGAAAAGTGAAATTAGACTACGTGGAATATTTCTACTTATTGAAGACAATCTCTAAATTGGCATTAGTGATATATAGGAGGATCCTGATGCAGGGGCATTTATATTCAAGGACAAGTAGGGTATTGCATGTGGGAGGATAGACTAGGGGTATGAATGACCTGAGTAGTTTTCTGAAGTTTGCTAGAGATGCCTCTATTGAACTCCTGATCTTTGTAATCTTCTGTACTAACCATCAAATATGCACCCTGTTTTACCTTTAAGCACACTTTAATGAAAGTCTTGCAAACTGGAAATGCTAACGTGGAGATTGCATCAGTTAGCCCCCTTGTGGATATTCCAACAAAATCCAATTTATACAGTGATTGAAAATGTATAAACTAGATCAATGCTAGAACAATGACACTGACATAATAGTAGGAAAAACTCCAGGTGGATATCAATGGCATTAGTGAAAAAACTAGGAGATAGAGAAGAACACAAGGAGTTGGAGACATGGGATCAGAAGGGCACAAATTGGAAAGGAATGAGAACAAGGTGTTGTGCATCCCAGCCTAAATGTTGTGGTGGTGCGGTTCACCACTAGGTGGATACATAGGACTAGAACCCACCCACAACTGGGCAGCCACATGTCCATGGGGGGTTCACCTCCCCTAATACCCTGGTTGGATAAAAACCCCATTGTTAACGCTGGTGGGTGCCATGCACCATCACTATGGGCATTTTTGGGTAGTGGTTTTCTTGCTTGGTATTAGATTCGAGGTCTTGAGGTAGATCCGTGCAAAGCGTTGTGGACTATGGTATTAGCCTAAACGTTGTGGTGGTGCGGATTTCCATAGGGAGTGTACCTAGGATTGAAGATCCACCCATGATCAGGTAGCCTCATGTCCACAAGGGGGCTGGCCTCTACTGTTTCTCTAGTGGGATGAAAAGCCCCATTCTTAATGTTGTTGGACACCATCAGTCAGGGCTTTTGGGCATCAATCAGGGCTCTTTTGGGGTAGTGGTTGCCTTATTTGAAACGAGATTAAATACCTGCAAGAACACAACAAAAGGACGAGAATTGAGAACTTGTTATTAATATAAGGGACTTTGAAGACATTTGAGCAAATGATCAGTGGAAATGTAGTAGGTATGCACCTATGAGATTAGGTGGCAAATTAATAAATTGATATTAGACTTACCCTTGACAATATTTAGTCATTTTATAATGTTCGCTATGGAATGTGTGTTCTATTGATATTGAACTCGTCAAGAGAAAATGCAATTAAAACAAGTTGCTCAATCCAAATAACAGGTATACCTCTGATTAGAGCATAAATGAAAGTATAGCATGAAAATTTGGTTATACGTCCATTTGTTGTATTAGATTGCTTTAAGATGTGTGGATGTTATTATTGGTTGATCTTGATTGCTCTTGTTTGACAGCATGTACATAGACACGATGTGTTCTCTTTTTTTGTCCTTTGGAGGAAGCTTGATACATAGGCCTTCAACCATGAGGATGGAGGGTGAGGATTGATGTGGGAGATCAATAATGGAGAGTAGTTTGTTGATCTACAAGCTCTTATTTTGACTTACCCTAGTTTATTTAATTAGCCTAGTCTAACCTTTATTTTGATTAGTTAATAAATTGAATATTGTCCATTTAATTAATTAAGCTAATCCATTTACCTAACTTCCCAATTTTTAATTAATTGAAACACTTTCTTTTGCACTTTTTAATCTCCACTGTCCACTATTCCAAGAAGATCTGCACCTTTTACTCTTAGAATTATGTGGGATCTCCTATTTGTCGTGTTTTGTAAACTTCCACATCTAATACATGTGTGATATCTCCCACTTATCATTATCATGCAAGTCCTTGTTCTCACACTTGTCATTATCATGCAAAATCTCATGTGTGAAACCTTCTGTGTCTCGTCCACGTGCATTCCAAATTCTCACGAGTGAGTCTACTTGCTACCTGTCACCCTCTTATACCTTCCTCTACATGTGAAAATCCTCATCGTCCATTCTTAATTTTTGTGAATCCTTACCCTCTAATCTCATACACGTGCAAGAGTTATGCCAACATCTCCCTCCACTTAGCACAAAGAGAGCTTGCACAATCAATAAGTTGATCTTCACCCTTAATCTTCCAAGTCAATTGTCACCCTGCATCCTCATGGTTGAAAGTTTATTTGATAAGCCTCCTCCCAATGACAATAAAAGAGAACACATTGTGCCTAAGTGCATGCTATCAATTAGTGCAATTTACAGGCTAGAGCAACCCATGTATTAATCAATCATCGAATCCACAGATCTTGCAGCAACATAATGCAACAAATGGATGTATAACCATCAAATTATAATTTTTACAATTTATGTTTATGCTTTTATCTATTCTCTAATTGGAATTGTCAATACTATTTGGATTGAGTGACTTATTTTGTATCTATTTTCTCTTCTTTATCCAAATTCCACCATCGTGACTTCCATAGGGAACATTGCAAATGTCTCTCTATCTCACAGGCTGCAACAGATACATGGATGCTCATCATGGCTTGTAACCAAAGTTACCAACACAATTTGCTTTGAGTTTCAGTACAATGGTTCATGTATGCTAATATGACAAGTATTTTTTATTACACATTTTGGGCATATCTATTAAAAAAGCATAGAAGTTCATCTATTGATCTATCACATGATAATTATAATTATCAGTGGACAATTTTCCACATTTATGGAGATGTGGAGGTTTATGGAACATAACAATGTGGAGATCTCACATATGTAATGGAAGGTGTCGATATTCTTGGGATAATGGACAGTGAAAATTAAAATGCGTTAGAAAGTATTTTAGTTAATTAAATTGGAAATGTTTACAAGAACGGATTAGCTTAGTTAGCTAATTATGGCTTGTAACCAAAGTTACCAATACAATGGGACTTAATTAGTGATGATGTGTTGCAATGTTAATGATGTGGATTGATGGAGGCATTATGATTTTAGTTTGGAATACAAAAGCCGATTTCAAGGGTTCATAGACAAATACATGGGGAGAAGGGCTTGTCACCTTGTTCACAAAATAACATTGTAAGGGTGTTTTTTAATGATGGAAGGGGGATAATTTCATCATGTTCTTGGGACAAACTATGCAAAAGGTACCTTCCCCACATACCAAGATTGCTTCTTCTCCTTCCTTAGTTAATACGAACTCATTTTGTCTCTCTAATTTTGTTTTAGTTTCTCTAATGGCTAGTTACCAAGTTGAATAATGTTTGGATGTTTTTTATGTCTAAGACATAAAAGTTGGTGAATCATAAAAAGCAAATATGAGTATAACGATGTGAATATTATTGAGAACTTAGGTTTTTATTTGAGTAGGTACTAGAAGTTTCCTTGGGCATCACTACCTCCTATGCATTTGGGATATGCATGGATGGTAGCAAATGCCCCCAATGTTGTTCTAGGTTTTAACGGGGCTTTGGAGGGTGGGTGGCATTATATAAGAATGAGAAAACAAAGGGATATGGACTCTTGTGATTGTGGGTCGCAACCAATTTGAAATTGTTATCTTCTCATCCAACAACACAAAATTATAACTCTCTAATGCCCCTCAAACAAAAAATCTTCTTAAAAAGCAGATATGGTAGCTAATGCCCCCAATATTCTTTTGGGTTTGAATAGGGCTTTGGAGAGTGGGTGACACGCTCTTGTGATTTTGGGTTGCTGGCCCACAAGGCCACTCACAACCCATTTGAAAATTTAATCTTCTCATCCAACAACACACAATTTGAACACTCAGGCACCTCCCCGACAAAAAAACATTTTAAGAGAGAGATTAATATGATTATTCGGGGCTGATACCTCTTCTGAAACCCAAGTAGCATTGTTATGCTATATCACATATCCACACATTTTGTTTTGCATTTTCAGTGACTGTGAAGAAGGAAAGAAAAGAAAGAAGAGACTATTGTTTGGGTGGCATATGCTACCATTCACAAGCCAGTTGAGATTATAATCTTCTGATCCAACTATGCAAAACTATAACACTCAGGTGTCCCTCAGACTAAAAATCATTTAGAAAACAGATAAAAGAGTATTGGGGGCTGATACCTCTTTTGAAACCTTAATTTTTTCAGCTAAAAAAGTAGGGGTATGGTGCTGATACCACATATCCACACATTTTGTTTTAAATTTGCGGTAATTGTGGAGGAGGAAAGAAAAGAAATAAGATAAGAGAGTATTGTTTGGGTGGCACATGCTTATTAATGAAAACCATGAATTTTTCATGCATCCTTTGGTTGAGTCTTGGTGGATACATTTTCAGTATTCAGATGAATTCATTAAGTCTGTCTAGATTGTAAATCTTACAGTCTGCTTTACATTTTGGTATAATTTTGGATACTTTTGAGTTTTTCTACATTTTCTTTAGTTGTCTCATCGCCAAAATACATCCCTGCCTTTTCCTGCCATCCGTGTCCAAAAATAGTGTAGAAACATTTTGGCAAACTAATAAAATGCTTTACATATAGCATAAACAAAACATTTCCATGCAGACAACAATTATAAGAGACATGTTTCAAGAAAAAAACTGTAAAAGTATTAAAACAAGCAGCTCTCATAACCTAAAAAGCAAAGAAGTTATGAAAACCAAATTTGGTTAAAATTTGTATGTTTTAGCCAGCACTTGACTTGAAATTGAAGATATGCCCTCTTTCTAAGTATTGGAAGGTCTGCTCCATTTTGTGCATTAAAATTTAAAAGCAAACTTTTAAAGTTAAATAATATGCTAAAACACCCTATAAGGGGGACAAATGTCATTGCAAATTTGATGCATTATATTTACTTTTTTGAAACTTGGCTAATTTTAGTATTGTTTTGCTGTCTCTTGAATTAACTCCAACTCTGTATTCTCCAATTTAAAAAACTTAGAGAGACACTGGAAGCAGCCAATAATATAAAATTAGGATGGACGAGGGTGATGCACTAGTAATCACAATATTTTCAAAATAATGAGATTTATCTTATCAATGTCTTCAGCCACGTTTCCTGCATCTGAGTGCTCTTAGTGTAATGAGAAGCAAACACATGAAGCTAGAAATATATTTTAACTGGGTTAGTCAAATGAACTTACCATCACACACACATGTTAGAGCTAATGACTAAAAATATATAATGAAACAAAAGAGGTAGCAAATTAATGGCTTCACAGATTGGAAAGGGAATGTGTTGCTTCTATTGCAAGGACATTGTTAGTCTTAGTGTTAAATTGTATAAATGGATATCTCTCTGCCCACTTGTTCTGGTGATAATCTAGAGGAAGCTGTGCCAAGCTTAGACAAAGACACGTTTCTTGAGCATTCAACAAAGGTTATAATGCAAGCTCTTGGACTATTCTTGTAAGTTTCTCTTTTGTACTTTACAAGATGTCCATATCTACTTGATTATTGATGAGATTATTCCAAAATTTGTGCAATTTTTGGTCCATCTTATATTTTTAAACTTTAGGTATCTCACTAAGCATAAACATCTAAGTGGATATTATCTACTTCTGGTGTTTTGACAAGAAGTGATTTCAAGTCTTCCCCTGTGTCTTTTTTAAATGGTGTCTCCTACATGGTCGAGGATGCTTTGAAGAAAAGAATATGCAGTTACAGATAAAGCTTTTGGGCTAATATTCCAGTATTCCTAGGAATCCATCTAGATGATAGCATTTAGAACAACTTTTGGAAGATGAACACTTGCATGTTAACTAGCAACCCAGTTGAATCTATGTGGGCCAAGATAGCAACCTGGCAGAATCTACATCGTACCTTCTAAAGTTCAGAGTGCTAGAGAAAAACATACACTGAGGGTTCTGCCACACAGGGCATCTTTAACATTTAAAGCATAATTATGTCCCGACGCCTATTTCCAGGTTCTGAATTAGTATTCCTACCACATATAATTATAGTAAATTGATCAGAGCGATCCCATCTTCATCGTAGATGCTTCTAGACAGCAACTAGAAGGCCCCTGACTTCATTAGCATTTTAAGTCTATCGTTAAACTATTCTTCAACCCAGATAGGTGTTTGATAATGAAATTCCTGGAAAAATATAAAAAATATATATGCAACTCTCCATTTATGGGAACACTGCAAGGAGCTAACACATAAATGTTTGGATCAATGTAACCACCTGGGTTGCCAATATAATGTTGATTAGTCTTTATCAGACTTGCTCTTTAAGTATTACTATTTTCTTGTCTTCTATCTTCTATATTATTATTATTATTATGCTTTTCAATATCTTTTCAATGTGTTGGCTTAAGATTTGTTTTGAGAGAATAAGTATTCCTGGACCATACACATAAGGTGCAAAGACTTCTATGAAGCAAAGTATTGTACAGCTCTCGCTAAGAAAAGTATTCTTCAATCTACGTAGGTGTTTGAAAATGAATTGAAGAAAAAAATATGAAAAAATATATTTGCAACTCTCCATGAATGGGAACTCATTTGCATTAACCAAAAGGATTGCTGATATAATGTTTATTTACTGTCATATCTATCAAACTTGCTCTTAATTATTCACTGTCCTTTAAAATTATTTCCATGCTTTTTCATTAGCTTTTTAAGGTTTGGCTTAAAATTTGCTGTGAGAAAATAAGGATTCCTGGACCATAAGATGAGGACTTCTATGAAGCAAAGTATTGTACAGTTCTCATTAAACAAACTATTCTTCAATTCAGATAGATGTTTGAAAAAGAATCCTAGTTATCAAAAAATATCAAAAAATATATTTACAACTCTCCATGGATGGGAACTCTACAAGAAGGTAGTACTTTATGTAAAGGTTAGTATTGAATTAACCAAAAGGATTGCTGATATAGTGTTGATTGCCCGCTGTCATCTGTATCAGACTTGTTATTTAGTACTTACTGGCCTTTAAGATTATTGTTATGCTTTTTCACCATTTAAAATATAGCATGTTTTACCTGTCACCTTGACTACGAGGTACGACTTTTTGTAATAAAGCTTTTTGCAAAGCTTTGGAAGAAATTAATAAAATGTCTAAAAGGCTTATAGGTATCTTTCTCAGACTTATTCTTTTGACTTATAAATGGAAGGAATCAAGGATGACTCCAATGTTGATTGCTTAGTTATGTTTTCCTCAGGTTTGAAGTTTTTGTTACGTCCTGTTCATTCTAATTGTCTTGGAACTTTATGCTGTTCGATACATATTGTGTACCAGATTAATTTTGTTCAATGTTTTGTACTTTTCATTTACGGCTGTTGCAGTTTGTATGAACTAAACCACATGCATTCACAGCTTATATTAGCTGTCCAGCTAAGAATTCAATATGTTCGCAGATGTTTTCTTTGCATTCAATTGTTTAAATACCATTACATACTATCTTTCATATTTCTTCCTGCATACAGTCCTCCCTCATTTAGTAGGTGCTTTCCTTTCATTAGACATGCAGATACATATATTGACTAGAAAAGTTTGAAATGCTCTTCTTTAAGAATAGTCAGGTCCAACCTCATTTGCATTTATTGCTAGTAATTATTATCATGAAATAAGCTTAGAAAGGTCCTTGAAATGGATGTTTCATCTAGGTACATCATAGCAAGCTTACAGGTCTAATTCAGAGGGTGTGTGAATAGTAAAATTCTGTCTTTACGTTTATGGATCCTTCTTGGTTGCATGTTACTCATATTTGAAGTTTAAATATTGAGACTTTTGCTTGACTGTAGATTCATAAGAATGTGGGAAGTGATGCTAGAGTGTCATCGAAATCAGCATCAGATCATCAGTGAAATAAATACTGTGGGCCGTCCAGCTGTTAGTGGCAAACTTAGTGAATCACATCAGCAGGTGACTGTTCATCTTGGAAGTGGGCTACAGAACTGGCACCTGACTTTCGGAATTTGGATAGATGCTCAAAAGAATTATGTTCATGCCCTCCATAAGTGGTTTCAGAAATGCCTCTTGGAAGAGGTCCCTGACCCCTCTACAAGGAGAAGAGCTGTCAACTTGTCACCCCGCAGACTTGGTGCTCCATTTGTAATTATAATATGCCATGATTTGTCTCGAGCATTTGAAACCCAGAACAGTGCTTCCAAGAAAGTCAGTAATGACAACAGTACTTCCCAGAATGATTCTCCTATAGTTGAAGCTAGGAAGGACGTTATTAAAAAAATTGAAGGCTTAGCTAAACAAGTCAGAAAGGTCTGTCTACAACAAGATGATCATGAGAACAAGAAAAAGAAGGCTGCAAAAGATCTCAGCAGAAAGGTAGCAGAGAGCAGAAAAGAAGAAGAATATAAGGGGCAGTATCATAAGATGATGCAGGAAACTAATGATGAGTTCTTGAACACATTGCAGAAATGTTTAGAAGATATATTTGAATCTTTGACAAATTTCGCTTCAGTTTACACAGATAGCTTACGTAATGCCATAAGTAATGAGAGGAAGGACTCCAATCCATATACAAACAATAGGCCATATACCTAGATATCAATTGTGGTTAAAGGCTGCCATTTATATATGAACACTATACTTTTGGTTTAAGGGGGAGCATTTACTTTTTATAATCTGTAAATTTCTGGAGTTTCCTTTGTACACGTAAGAAACTGTTTTGTTGAGTATTCAGTTATCCACCACACAGCAATTGGGGAACAATCCTTTCGTTAAGACATGGCACAAAATGATGCTTTCAACTGAGTAAAATTGTACCTGAGGATTTATGTTTTCAGAAGGCTAGGGTCTATGGTTTTGCAGAATATCTACTAGTCTATGTACAGTAGGTGGATTCAAGGAGCCTTAAGATACATGGCTTTGTATCTGAAGCAGGAGTGATTTCACTGATTGGTTTTGAGTGAGTCCAGTGAAACGGAGAAACATCAAAGCCTGTAAGTAGTGTTATATACATATGTTCTAAACCCTCTGAATAATTCATATTTTGAAATAAGTTAGCAGGCAGGAGAGATTTGAAGACTTGCTTAGTATTTGATGTAATGGAAGTAGCTCCCAATGCGGCAACATTCCATGTAGCATCTTCTCAGTGTGAGCTATATGCAGCCCACAAATTCTCTACTGTAATAATAATCGTTCTACTCATGGCCTCTGGCTCTCTGGGCCCATATTTTTGAAATAATGTTGGCCTTGATAAATATTGATAGTGCTTATATCTGTAATGATATCTAGATTGAACCTGAAAATGATTCTAATTGGTAGAGGGAAGCAAACTGTAAAAGATGACAAGATGAAATGTATTTGGAAGCTCCTTTTGGAAGGCTTTTCTTAATAATATTTCTACTTACTGGTGCCCAACTTGGGTTATTTTGGCTAGCAGTTATTTAACATTTCAAGGAAATATAGGTGGCGCTGGTGACTCAAGAATATTTAATTTTAAAAAATCAATAAATTTATACTAATAACACTAATAACATTTCATGCATAAAAAAATAGAACGCCCTTGATGAGGACAAGAAATTTGTGCGATGCAGATTCTTTTTGCTACATATAGTTTTTTTTGGTTAGGAATTAATCTTTGTTCAAGGAATTATATGTGGCGCTGGTGACCCAAGAATTTTTAATTTTGAAAATTCATAAATTTATACTAATAATATTTGATGAAAGAAAAAAGAACATCCTTGATGAGGACAATGAAATTTGTATTATGCAGATGTTTTTTTAATTCTATATATATGTAGTTTTTTTTGGGTTTAGGAATTAATCTTTGTTCTCTAAAGTCTATTTAGTTTACTTGTTTGAAAATTCAAAAGAAATCCCTACAAGTCTTTTTGTCTTGGAGGAATGTAGTGACGTGAATTATTTTATTTATTTATTGCTAACTGTGAAATATGATAATTTTTCCTCACTTGTGATGAAAGTGAGATACATTGACATCTGAGTTATTTATGAACCCTTCTTCAACTCTACATTTATTCTAGGTGCTCCCTCTCCCTCTCCCTTTCATTCCACTCTTTGGATTCTACTTGTTCCAATCTTAAGCGGGAATAATATTCTTGTTTTAGTTTCAGATTTGAATTAATTCGCTTAAATCTATATGGTAGATTTGCATGCATTCTTTTTTTTGTTTAAATCTAATAAGAGAAGAATTGTTTAATAAAATCAAATATTTATAATTGATTTGGATGCATTCTTTTTTATCTTTTAAATCTGGTAAGTTTTTTCCTATTCATGAAGAGAAGAGAAGAATTGTTTAATAGTGTTATTATTATAGTTTATGTGCTAAGTGATTTTGTGTTTTTAACTAGATATTTTCAATAGAAATTTTGAATAAACATTTTTAGCAGAAATAATAAATTTATTGCATTCCATAAAAGAAATAATGGAAACTCCAATGCAAAAGATGGAAGAGCTGGTGAAGGAGAGCATAGACTCCAAAAAACAGGAGTTAAAACAATGTACCAAATTTTGGCAGACACCAACTAGAATACTAGAATCTCCTTTTTATAAGATGAGTGAGGACAGTGCAAGGGAGAAGGATCAAAGTAAGATAAAAGGAATTATTAGACAAGATTTTCAAGTCTTCCTGAATAAGGATTTATCAAAGAATGAAGATGTGGAAATGGTAATTTTAGATGAGGCAAAGAAAGAGGATTTGGAAATATCAATCAAGGAATTGATCCAAGTTTTTAACTTTGACAATATTGATAAAGTAGTGAATCAAAGAAAGATGATTTTAGGTGGAGATAATTACACCTTTGAAGATTTGAGATGAGATATGTTAAGCATTAAGGAGGAAGATAAGATAAATAAAGGTCTACAAGCAATCAAATTTAGAACAATAACAGTACAAGGAGATGGTATTGACTTGAGCAGCACACGGAAGTCACTAGATTTAGCAGATAATATATATACTGATAATCAGATAAGTCTTGCAAAACGAATAATGAAAGAATTAGTGAGTGAAGATAAAATTGAGAATGAAGAAATACAATTTGAAAGTGTTTTAAATTGCTCAAGAGAACATAGAACATCTGGGTATTTTGATGAATCAAGAAGAGATAAATACTCTTAAATATGGCAAATTGAAAGCTAAAAGAGGAAGGAAGTCTCTTAAAAAACCCAGAGAAGTAGATGGGTAGGCAAAAGAACAATAAAAGATCAATTGGTTACTTAATACAGAGAAGGAGAAGAGCCTTCCCAAGGCAACATGAAGATCACTACTTGGGATGCTAGGGGCTTGAATGTACCTACCAAGAAGCAATTACTAAAAGATAATTTAAAACAATTTGATTTTGAAATTATTATGTTACAAGAAACAAAACTAAATAAGGAAGAAGGGTTTAAGCTAGAAAAGAAATTAGATAGCTGGGGCATTAGATTACATAAATCTAGAGGAGCCTCAGGGGGATTAGGAATGATTTGGAATCTTATGAAAGTAACTCTAAATATACTAATATCAGACTATTCATGGATGAGCAGTAGAATTAAAAGCATAAAGACTAACCCACAGCTAATTCTAATAAACATATATGGCCCGATGCATAACATAGATAAAAAATTGCTATGGGAAGAAATAAGTCTATTTGTTAATAATCACAACAATGAAGTCATTCTTATAGGTGGAGATTTTAATACTATCACAAATATAGATGAAAAATTTGGAGACATCCAGCAAATTTCCTAAGCATCTTTGGGATTTAAAAAATGGATAGACCTTACCAACCTTTTTGACATTCCTATTAATAATGGTAAGTTCACATGGAATAATAGAAGGAAAGACTTCTCCTTTATAGCTGAGAAACTGGATAGGTTCTTTCTCAAAGGAGAACTAAGTGGACTAGACTTACATATTCAAGCCTCAACCCTACCTATAGCAGGATTAGACCACTATCCTGTTAGGATTGAATTTCTAAAACCTTTTAAACCTATAAGAAATCCCTTTAAATGTGGAAAATGTGGTTTTCAGACAATTTTTTATGGAACTCATTAGAGAATGGTGGAATCAAGGCAATTTTCAAGGATTATATTTGTCTCTAAGATGAAAAAGATTAAAGAAAATACACTTAAGTGGAATAAAGAACATTTCAACAATATATTTAAAGAGAAATTAGACATCGAAGAAAGCTTAAAAAAATTAAACACATAAGTAATTAAAGAAGGTATGAATAATGAGAACTTCCTACTAGAAAAAGAACTCCTCAACAAATAGGAAAACATCCTAGCAACGGAAGAAGTCTTCTAGAGACAAAAATCAAGAGAAAAATGACTAGAAGAGGGAGACCATAATACACATTTTTTTCATAATAGCACTTTATACAATAGAGCTAAAAGAAAAATTATTAAAATTAAAGACTCCTTAGGATCTATCACTGAAAACCCTAACAACGTATCAAAGATTTTTGTAGATCATTTCAATAATTTACTAAGCAATTTTGAGAGTTCGAATGTGACAACTCAAGAAAAAATGCTTAAAGTTATTCCAAAAGCAATTTCTATAGAAGATATTAAAACATTAAACTCTCTTGTATCTTTGGAAGAAGTCAAATCTATGTTATTCAATATGAACCCTGATAGTTCTCTAGGTCCAAATGGATTCTAAGCTTTCTTCTTCCAAAAATGTTGGGATATTATCGGAATTGATCTTTGGAAAGCCATTGAAGCATCAAGAAATGGTGGGTCACTACTATCAGAAATTAATACTACCTTTCTTACTTTAATACCCAAAAAGATGATCCTAAAAACCCAGGAGATTTTAGACCTATAGCTCTTTGCGACACCATTTATTAAATCATATCTAAAATTCTAGCTAACTGAATAAAAGCATTTCTCCCTATGCTTATTTTAGAAGAACAAATGGGTTTTGTGCTAGGAAGATCGATTCTAGATGGGATACTCATTATACAAGAAACATTACACTCTACCAATAAAAATAAAATGGCAAGCATGTTCATGAAACTAGATATTCAGAAGGCATATGATATGGTTGACTAGAGGTTTTTATGGAAAACCTTAAAAGCATTCAGATTCTCTCACTAATGGATTAATCTCATTTATCAATGCATTTCAACAACTAAAATCTTCATTCTTATTAATGGGACCCCTGAAGGCTTCGACACATCAAGAGGTATAAGACAAGGCGATCCCCTATCTCCTTTCCTATATATTATCATGGCAGAAGCCTTTGGTAGGACAATTACCAAAGCACACTCTAAAGGCAAAATTAGAGGTATTACTATAACAAAAAATGTCTCTAATATAACCCACCAACAATATGCAGATGATACCATTTTACCAAGAGAAAGTACAATAAAAGAGGCCCTAAACATCAAGACGAGCATTCGACAATATATGGAAGCATTAGGTCAAAAAGAGTGAATGTTGTAAAATCAAAAATATTCTTCATTAACACCAAACCTAAAATAGAAAAATAAACTTGTAATATTATGGGATATAAAAGGGGCACATTCCCTTGTAAATACTTAGGAATAGAGTTAGAAAAATGTAGTAAAACTAACAAAGGATGACACAATATCCTTGACAGGATGGATATAAGGATAGGAGGCTGTAAAGATAAATGATTTACAAAAGTGGGTAAGGTTACTAAGATCAAAGTTGTTTTTATCTGCCCTCCCAACATACCCCCTTTCCTACTTACCTCTGTTTAAAAGTATCAATAAGAAGCTTGAAGCAAAACTTAGAAGCTTCCTTTGGAATGACACTGACATGCATAAAAAATTGGCTCTTATAAAATGGGAAAAATTATGTAAACCAAAGGAAGTAGGAGGCCTATGTATCAAAAACTTAAGTTGGCAAAATGAAGCTTTGGGGGCTAAATTGGCATGATAACTTTTTCTTGAAAGAGATAAAAAATGGGCTAAAATTATGTATAACAAATACCCTAATGCCGCTGATCCCTACTCCTTGTTTAGAATGGGGATCCTTCCTAAAGGATCCGAAAACTAGAATTTTATATTAAAAAGTAGAGCCCTTATTAGTAAATATCTCATGTGGGTTGTTGATAATGGTGATGAAGCTCTCTTTTGGGAGGATTCAAGGGATGGTCATTGTTGTTTATTTTTGCGCCCCCGCCAAAATTTGAATTCAAATACAAACCCCACCCAACGGTCACCTCTCTAGTTTATTATTATTTTAAATGTCCTAGAATATCAAAAAAATTAGATAATCAAACCTTATGATTTGTCTCCGTAGGCCCGCAAGTTCCTCATCGTCAGATCGAGATAGATCAACGATTGGTGCTATGTTGCTATTGAAAGTTGCACGTCGTTTTGCGTTAGCGACATAGCGCCCCCTTTGGCCACATGCCCAGTGGGTCCTCCCTTTCCTCATTGTTCTCTGGCACCGGGTTTTGTTCCATCCACGGTGGGCACCATGGCGCTATCAAAAAATCTCTGCTCTCGGCGATAGCGACCAGATGAAAAGTGTTACTGCAGCGACGTCAGTTGTTAGGTGGGTCCCAAGTATGTCCCATCAGATATCAGCGAAGATTTTTCAGACATGTTGGCGGTTGATCAATCTTTTCATTGGCTAAGGTATGACTGCATGGAATGTGGGTCCTACTTCCCTCGGCGGACCACAAACGAAGATTTGTCAAACAGTTAGCACGTGGCCAGTTTTGATTAGTTGATACACTGATAGGACAAACCCATCTTGCTCGTCGTCAGATTAAGGAACATCTACGGTAGGCATTATTGTGCTATGGGAAGTTGCACGATATATACCCATAGCGACATAATGCCTCGGCAACACGTGGCATAGTTGACATCATGGACCCACTTTCTCAGAAGGTATCAACAAGTGGCTTGTCTTCCGTGGCAGGTGCCAGACAGGTCAGAGTATGAAGGCGGATCTTATTGGCCCATCCAATTAACCAGGTATACAGTCCTACATAGATTTTGATCACCGTTAGATCTTCAAGGATCAAGGGCTGGCGCTTTCTCGCATTATCAAGATGCGAGGAAATTAAACAATGCGAGAAAGTGGGTGGAGGGCACGTGTCCCAGGTGACGTCATTTGCCCGCCCTCCTTGTAGGAAGAAACTTGATGAGCCCTCACTGTCCGATGTGATCTAATCCACGGTTGGCGTTATGTCACTATTGAAAGTCACACATTGTTTTGCCATAGCAACATAACGCTTTGTCGCCACGTGTCTCTGCGGGACCAATTTCTCTGTGGATTGCTTGTTGGATACCATGTGTTTCCAAGTGTGTTACGGATTGTTGAGGTGGCACCAGGTGTGATGGGCCCAGGGCAAGAACAAGCACAGATCTTCCACAACCGGTGATCTCGTGGAGATTAACGGTGGGCGCTATCTCGCTATGGAAAGCTGTGAGAATTTTAACCATAGCGACATAGCACCCTTTCGCCACATGGATCAGTGGGGCCGAGTGTTATAAAGCTGTAGGGATGGTACCAGTTCAGATCGAGTCAGATGCCAGGTGTGCTGAGTTGTTTCGTGGGCCCAGAGGTTCTAAGGAGATAACGCAGTATACGACGAGTCTTCGCGATCATCAGATCTAAAGAAATCAACGCTAAGCACTATCTCGCTACAGAAAGCTGCGAGAACATTACGCATAGTGACATAGCGCCTAAGTGACACGTGTCTTTGCAGGCTCAGCCAGGATTGACAGTTAAGGGCTGGCAGTTATGTTGTAGCCGTCGTGGTTAGGGTTTTAAGAGAATGGCGCGGTTAGTTAGAGAGAGGTATGGTCAACTCAAGAGGACCCCGCAAGGTGGCGAAAGGAAATAAAATCATTAGTCCACATGGCTCGTCCCAGTGCCAAAGATAGGTTGACTCACTAACTCTGCTGATTCATGCACCACAAGTGATAGGAGGTCAGGTTTTTTGCACAATTTGGTATTTATGATCGATCCCAACCAACACAGAAAGAATGCTGAACGAGGGAGGAACACTCCACCTCCAATCCAATCCATCTACTTGGTTAGAGCACAGTTATGGCACCATTTCTGTCTTCTCAAGGTGGTTTTGACACAAAAGGTCAGATATCATTGCATCTGGATTTGTACCTAGATCAAATTTTCTCCATGATTGTTCTCTGTAGGACTTCAATGCGGTGGTTGTAGAAAAACTATAGTTAGAGGACATCTCAGTTATGCCTGCACTATAAAGGCAATTTTTGTAGATTTTGTTCAGGTCGATCTTTCTCTATTTTCTCTGTTAATGCTCTGCAGATTCTCAGTGCAAATTCCCTTGTGCCTCTGAATTGCATGATTTTCTACTTTATCTCCTTTAGCCATTGGTATGAAAGTGCAAGAATTCTTTGACTCTTATTGGTGTTTTGTAGAGATCTGATCTGCATGACTGTATCTCCTTGGCCTGTGAATGATAATATAAGTGAATATTTCTTTCCTTGTGTCATTCATCTTGGTCTTTCGATCTGCATGTGATTATTAGATTAAAACAAGTCTGAATGTGTATATCCTTAGTTTCATTCTGGTTCAAAAGTGCATATATGGGTAGAGATTGGTCTGAACACTCTATTTTGGTGCATCACCTCTTTAGATTAGATTAGGTAGATTTGCTTTCATGCTTTCCTTCTCCCTTTTCCTCTCTAAGAGTAGTTAGGTGCATCCTGATAGTAAGAGGAAGCCGGCCTTCTCCGGAGACTTAACCTCATTGTTCAAGTCCCATAGCTTGGAGGTTGTTTCCATGTTTCACTAGGTTGTCCTCATGCATACGCTTTGGACAAGGGTGCAAACCTAAGTGATAGCAGTCACCCCCTAGTTGACAACATGGGGATTCCAACCATCCTTAAAGAGCAATTAGTCAAACTCTGGGGGTGTAAGGTTACCAATTATAAAACTAAAAAAGATAATAATGGCAGTATAAGTTGGGAATGGAAATCTCTAGACAATATTGACTTAGAACCAGCAGTAAAAAAAGGTTTACGAAAAAAATCATCCATAAGAGGAAAATCAAGTAGTTAGAGAGAAATGAAAAAATCATATGGGCAACATCAAAAGATAGTAGGTATAACATTAAAAATGGATATACAGTAATCACCCAATCCCAAAGGTGGAAAGAAGTGAATATCCCCTTTAAACTCTGTTGGGATTCGTCCTATTTACCAAAGGCAGGCTTCTTTCTGTGGATTGCCTTGCAGAAGAGGATTTTAATGGTGGACAAACTTACGAAGATGGGCATTGAGGGACCATCAAGATGTGTGCTATGTAAGCAAGAAAATGAAAATTCTAATCATCTCTTATAGAAATGTCCATATACACAATACTATTGGGATTGGCCTAGACAAATGCTGGGTTGGACGACTCCTTTGCCAGAATCGCTGGATGATCTCCTTAGGGGTTAGCCAACTAATAGTAGTAATTGTATATATAGAAAACTATGGAATATTTTCCCATCTATCATTGTTTGGGAAGTTTGGAAAGAAAGGAATACAAGAATATTTAATGATCAAGCCAGGTTTGCAAGTGAGATTATTAATAAAATTAAGGCTTGTATTGGTGAAACCTTAAACTCTCACCTTAAGAAAACTCAAAAAGAGGAAGGATCATTTTTAGAATGGGATGGTCTAATGAAAAAGAGTTGGGAAAACTTAATTAATCCCCCACTTATGTACAAAAAAAAGAATAAAGAGGCAAGGGAAAAATGTAGATGGATTCCACCACCCAGTGGTTGGACCAACTAAATTTTGATGGGGCCTCAAGAGGCAATCCTAGTACCATGGGAATAGGATGCATCATTAATAATGATTCTAGCAATTGGATAGCAAAAGGGGTTAAACTTATAGGATCAACTACTAACAATCTCACTGAATTAGAAGCCCTTCAAGAAGGTCTACAAATGTGCTTAAATCTTAGTATCTCAAAACTCATTATTGAAGGAGATTTACAGATTGTCTTAAATGCCATTAGAAAAAGAGGAACACCAAATTAGGTTTTAAATTCAAAACTGGAAGAAGTGCTTAATCTCCTGGATCTCTTTGAAGATTTTCAAATTCTACATATATTCTAGGAAGGTAATAAAGAGGCAAATTAGCTAGCAAATAAGGGTGCTGACGGTGAAAATATCTTAATCTACAATTAGAATTATTTTAACTAGAAATTGAATAGATGTCTTAATCAAACTGAGTAATGTAAATCTCATTCTTAATGGTAGAATTAGCTTTGACTTTATGCTAAAGATAAATCCAAACAGTTAAACAAAGAATTAGATAGTCAACAGGTCTTAATAAATCTTTTTAATAAGATACAAGGTAGAATAGTATACCATCAAATATAAACATCAAGCGAGAAGTAGCTAAACTAATTTCAGAGTTAGTAAACAAAGGGTCAGGAAACTTAAGTGATAATTTCTATAATAGTAGATTTTAAACAATATTGGCAAATGATTCCAAACAAATCAAAGGAAGAAAGGAACTTATGTTTTATCATTCCCCATCTGATCTTGATCAAGTACTATCATCATGAGTTGATATGCATAATCTCAAAATGGGCAGAAGCATCTTTATTAAGGAAGCAAACCCTTAGTCCAACAAAAGATAGGAACTTGTAAATTATAATGAAGAACACTATCTTTAAAAGACATGTCATATTACTTAATACTTAGAAGTATAGAGTAATTTTAAACATTAGAAAGTATGGAAATCACAAACATGTTTATTTATATAGTTTTATAAGTTGACTTCTAACCTTATGTGGAAATTAGTAGTGTTTTGGATGCAGTTATGGGGTAGAGTTTCCTTGTTTCTCATATTCTCAAAAGAGTATTTTGATTAAAATACTTGTATGTAAATTAAATAAGATGATATAAACTGGGGTATGCCCCTTTTACTCTGTATAATGTAGGACTTCGGTCCTGGGCAAGACTGGAGGTTTTCTTACTCCGTTCTTTCCTACTAGTTCCCATTCGAACAAAGAATCCATGTAATTTTGTATTTTTATTAAATTATAAGACAAGATTTCGGCCATTTATTGATTTAAAAAGAAAAAGAAAAAGAATTATTGCATTTAGTTTACATTTTGTTCATATCAATTGTAATATTTCTGATATTATTAAATGATTTAATTTAAGAATTATGTATGTATGGTTTTGAAATTGTTTTAATTGTTTCTAGGGTCTATTTCATTTTATTTCTCCGCCCTATTGTAGAACAACCTAGTCAACAGTTGGAAATATCACTTCAATATTTCACTTTGTGTGCACAATTTGTTGATCACCTTCATCTAGAGGCAAATATGTAATCACTTTGCTCTTGTTCAAAGGTGCTATAATTCAAAGTACAAGCATAGTTTAATTTGGATTATTTCTAGGCCTTTGGTATTTTGGCAACAAATCTCCATATTTACCAAAATATTAGTTTTCCTTTGTTACTTTCCAAGATACAAATTTAGTTGAAGAGATAAGGGAAATTATATGTTGTAAAGCTTTGATGCTGGAAGGAAAGATTTGAGTGTACATTTCCATTGTGTGCATGCAATCATCGTATGAGACACAACCACCTCTCTACAACTGTATACCTCGTACGACCACCCACATTCCCTACCACACAGTCTATTCTCTCATCATTCCCACCACATGGTCTGTTTGTTCACCATATAGGCCACCTCTTTGCCATACCATATGATCTCTCAACTAATTCTACCATATGACCTTCTACCTCTTATGCCATAAGATCCCCTCTTCTCTCTCACTGCATGTTACATGCTCTTGCACATGTTGGGACTTTGCCTTAACACATGATGTTTGCCAGATAATTACATCACAATTTTCCCTTAGATACTTCCCTTAGATACTTTCCCTTGGGCACTTTCTGTTAGGTGCTTCCCCTTGAGTAGATACTTCCCTTAGATACTTTCCCTTGGGCACTTTCTGTTAGGTGCTTCCCCTTGAGTAGATACTTCCCTTAGATACTTTCCCTTGGGCACTTTCCATTAGGTGCTTCCCCTTGAGTGCTCCCCTCAGATACTTTATCTCAGGTGCTTCACCCAGGTATAGTGGTATATGTCGTGTGGTGGAAAACTTAGGTGTGCCATTGGGTACATAAAATCAAAATATCTATTCTTAATAATTTTGGGTTTGATTCTTATATTGTTTTTTTAACATAATATTAAATTTGAATATTTAATGTTTTGTAAAATTATTTTTGGACATTGAAGGTCTTACTCTCACTAATGAAGTATTATTGTTTGTAATAGCTCATACTCCAAAAATGGTTTAGAATAAAAAATACGGGTCTATATATATAAAGTTTTTGAATCAATTTTAGAAAAAAATTGAAGTAATCATTAAATTTTCTAAATTATATTTCATTATTTAGAATTACAATATATAATTTTGAAGCCTTCAATTTATAGTTTTTCATGTTCAAAAAGCATATTACAAGTTCATTCTTGACATCAACCATATCCCTTATCATTTAATAAAAATGGAAGACTAAAGTAGTTTTTGAACATTATGGAAATATTTTGGGAATCATATGAAATATTATGAAGCATAATATATGATAGTTCAAATGAATCAAGATACAACTTAAATATCAATAGTAAAAGTTGAATATACAAATTTCAATACTCTAGACAATATTTTTGCTAGATTAATTTATATTATTCTCTTTTTTCTCCCAAAATATTTGGTAAAATTTTTAAGGTTAACAATGACATTAGCATGACCATGTGAAACAAGTTTGACCTAGAGCTATGAACTAGAGAGACCACAAATGGGGGATGGGGGACCCCATCTTCTTATTATATGACTGAAGCCCAAACCCATGAACACATTATATCAATGATTACTATGGTCTCACATATTTAATCAATGAAGGCACAACCCTATATTACAATAATCTAACAAAGGTTTGAACTTGGGTGGGAGCACCACCACTTAATACACACACCAAGTGTTGAACTATTGAGAATTTGGCTAAGTTAGATAGTATGATGTCATTTCTGGCAACATATATTCAACATGAAGTGAGCAAGATGTGAGGATACAATTTTAATAGTTAAACTTAGAAAATTGTCAAAGTGTTACTCATTTTTCCTATCAGCAGAGGTAAATATTTTATTGAAGAGATTCATTGAGAGAAGATCAACACATGCACACTTACATGGAGAAAGTACAATATGTTAGAGTGATGTATGCATGAGCAAAAGACTGTATATTCAATACAAACAAAGTTTTCAATTTTACAGTGACAGTGTTGAGCCAATAGAACAGGGTAAAAGATATGGAATGAAGTAATTTATATTACGAAATTATTTTGTTTTTCAAAATAATTACTTAACTAATTAGGGATGACATCCTAGGTGTTAATCCTAAGTGAGCAAGCATGTGAAGTAATAAAGGCTGATAAAACAAAGAAATAAGGTATAAAGGAAAAGTTTTGAATGCAAAGTTTGGTGTAGTTTTTTTGTGATAAGTATGCAATTGTTTGAGATGTGAATTTTTATGTAAGAACATAAAAGTGTGGATTTTTGATCAAAATTTTGTGAAGAGCAGTGAAAGGAAAAATCAGATATTGAAGATAACAACAACAATAAGAGATATTTTGTATCTATCTCTTGTACTAAAGAATATTATTGTATATTGCATATTTGGGTAGTGGGCTCATCTTGCATACTTTGTATAATTGGAATAAAAACTCCTAATAGGGTTGAGGCTTCTAACAAGGATCGAGACACTAAACATATGTACTTGACTCCTAATAGGGTCAATATCTTTCACAAGACACTTTTGATTAGTGGATCATCTTGTGGATACCATCTCCATTGGGGTTTTCCCTTGGTTAGGGTTTTTGTAGTTAAAAAAATATGGTATTATGTGTTGCATTACTTTATGGTTGTGTTTATTGTTCAACATAATCAATTTACTTCATATGCAACTCATAAGTTTGTTAATGATATCCATAATTGGGCAAAAGTTTGTGAAATACTGATTCACCCCCCCTCTCTCATTATTTCCTATTTCTAACAATTGGTATTAGAGTTTAGTTAATTAGAGAAGGCCTAATAACTTGAGTAAGATCTCTATGGATATGGATCAGTTGCAAAAAAACTTGAAGAAGCTCTTAAGCATATTGATATTCTTATTGAAGAAAGAGATACTCCAAAAGACATGTATGAAGATGTGAAAGAATACATTGAAAAGTTGAAAGGTAAGATAGATTATCTTAAGCCCAAGAAAGGGCCTAAAGATTAGATCAAGGACATTCAAGAGTGGAGAAAGAGAATGGGATCCTAAAGCATGAACTAAAGATTACAAATCTAAAGTTGAGCTTGAAATATGATGATAATAAAATTGAGTCAGATTTGAAATCTGAAAATGCAGATATGAGATCTAGCCTTACCAAAGTGACATCTAAGCTTGAGACTATAAAATTGTAGTATGTAGAACATGAGAAGTACAATACAAATATGAAAGGATAACTAATTTAGTCTAAGATACATCTTGAGAAGTTGTATTCTAGCAACAACAAGCTTGATGAACATATCTTTATACAAAGACCTTATGATAAGTATGGTCTTGGATACCTTGGAGAAAATTCATCTCAGAAGTTCGAAGAAAGTAAAGAACCATATCTTGGGATATAACAACCCGAGAAAAAAGAAGAGAACAATATTGAATCCAATCAATCTAGAGATGTACCAAATTATCCTAAGCAAGGTGAATCACCTAAATGAGTAAGGAATGAATACAAAGGTAGATGTTATGCATGTAATGAATTTGGTCATATAAAAAGGGAGTATACAGGTAAGTCATTTTAATCCCTTTCTAGTTATTGTTATACTTTTCATGTTTTTGATCATAGAGCTATTGAATCTAAAGAACCTAGATTCAATAATGATAATAGTAGAATATTTAGAGATACTAAAACTGCAACAAATAAACCCGTTGGAGGAATCAATGTTATAAGGAGTGGAATTATATTTTATAAGTGCAAAAACTTTGTGTTGAAATGAGATTGTTGAAGTGAAACTATCATGGAACAATCATTATTTTGACACTGATGTCAAACCTACTACTTGTTAGTGAGACAATTGCTTACTTTAGTCTGAATGCTATCATTTATTTGATTGATGAAGAGGATTTGAAAAAAAAGGGATAACAAGAGAACCTAGAGAAAGGTTGAGTTATTTGGTGAATAAAAGGAGTACTAAGACCAAGAAAGACATTGATGATATAATGTATTGTTTATCTACATAAGTCTGCAATGAAAGTATACCTAAGCAAAGACTAGAAAGAAGCCAAGTAAAGAAAAATGTTTGCCAAGCTTGATCAAGTAAACAGTTTAAGCCGAGCAAACTTAGTTTAGGCCAAGTAGAATTTAGCATATGTGGAGTGTTAGAAATCTAGTAAGTATCAAGCATCCAAAAAATATAGTAAGTGTCGAACATCAAGGAAATGATAGTAGTGACTGAGCAAGGAAGAATTAGTTGATACCGAGTAACGTAGTGTTAGTAGAGCATCAAAAGAGTTTTATTTTTGAGTGTACAATGTGAATGAAAAGTGATGGTAAAATGTGTTAGATCAAAGATTTAATGAATATGAGTTGAAAAAGTTGATTTCTTGAATTGTGTGAAGCATGTGGAAGATTTCTATGATGAGCTTGTTAGAATATATAGTCCACTAATATAACTGATGGGGTGGGGGGATGAATCAACTATCCAACTATTATCACAATTATCAACCTTAAAAAGCTTAACCATATAAGGAATATAAACTGAAACCACAACAAGATACTCATACACAATAACACTAAATATGTTAACTAGGGAAACCCTTGATTAGACGGAAAACCTCCATGGGGATGGTACCCACAAGATGATGTACTAATATAAATATTCCTTGTTAGAGGATGAACCCTAATAGGAGTCTATGAATACATTCAATACATATGAATCTCTTTCAGGAGACTTTGAATCCTTGTTAGGAGATTCCAACTGTATTAGGAGTTGTGCCAACCTTGTTGGGAGTTGTGGAAGATAACTAGATCCACTGTCCAAACAACTTCAAGGGAAAGACCAATGAAACCACTATCAAAATGATCTTTGTATTATTCCTTGTAGAATAATAGAAATGAAATGTACTTCCTTCCTCTTTCTCCATCCTCTCAAATGGACCTCTACTCCTTTTGATCTTGTAACCAGATTACAAATATTCCATCCAATAATCCCTAGGATCACTTACTCACATTTAGTAAGCACTCTGCTCCTTTTTGCATTTCACAATTCATACAATGATCAAAATAATCATACTCTTTTTACAAACAAGGAAAACATCTTTCCTTTATACCATATCTTCATAATAATTTGTTGAGTTGGCCTTGAGGCTTTCCCAATTAATTATAATAAGACAATTAATTAATTATAATTACAATAGCACTATCATCTCACAGTCTATACAAAACTTCACATGCATGATACTAGGACTTGCCCACTCATTGACATCATCAACAGAATGTCTGTTGTCACTGCTTGACTACGCATCTTCTTACTACATCTCAAATGTAATGTAGCGAACAAACATTAGGAACTAATTTCCCAATACTCCGTCTCTGAACTTCTCTTTGTAAATTAGGTACAACTTCCATACATCTTTGACTTAGACTCTGTGCACTTGACCACATCATTAGGACATAATGTAGAACATGTCCATGACTGTGCATCACTAGAAAATCAAACCATTATCTGTACCATTAAGTTATTTGTCTGCTACTTAGCCAGTCTTTACAAAAATCATGCTATGTTGACATCAATGACAGATACAATCATGAATGCAACATATCAACACTCGCCAATACTTATGATAATCCCTCAAAGTAGTATCATCAACATTCACGCTGACAATCTCCCCCTTTAGCATTGTTGGCAACATAGATGAAAATCCATCTAAGTTCAAAGAATATGAAACAATGTTTTGTTGCTACTGCTGACTAACATTAGTTTTCCACACATTCAAAAATTTCAATACAATAGATGCACAATAGGTGCATACTCCCACTTCTTCGACAACAATTTTTTACTTCACACTAAAAAATTCTCAATACACCAAGTGCAAATTATTGCTTCCTTTCATAAATATTTCTAAATCTCTCTAAAGAGATATCTCTCCTTCATGCATATTCTCTCCCCCATACTTAGGAGTTGTTTTTTATTCTCTCCCCGTACTTAGGAGTTTTTTTTTTCATGCATATTTTCTCTCCCATTGACATTAATTTCAAAGGATTTAATATCAGTGTTACAACATACCAATTGCTAATTTTTTGCTCCAAGTCTTGAACCAGATTGAGTGTCCAAAGATACTATTAAAAAAAAACTACCAAGAGTCCTTAGTAACTTTTCTCATCGTAGATAATCCCCCATACGGGAAACATCAACATTCAGTTCAGGCTAACAATAATGTCGTACCACTGGAGTGATGCACTTTCTACATCACCTACTCAGAAGTAGGCAGGGGCATAACCCCAAGAATACCTCTCAAGTACTCAAATGTATCTTTAGGTAAAGGCTTCGTAAAGATATATGCAATTTGATCTTTAGTACTCACATACTCTAATTTGATATCTTCTTCTTTTACTTTTTCTCTCAACACATGATACTTAATAGATATATGCTTTGTCTTAGAATGTAATATATGATTCTTAGACATACTCACTATACTTTTTTTATCACAGTGAATGATAGAAGGTTCTTCAAACTGAATTTTGATATCCTTCAGCATCTACTTCATCCACATAACTTGATTACAATTATTTGCTGCTACAACATACTCTGGGAAATTCAATCTTGCTTCTTGCTTAGCCCAAAAAAAATCTTCCTCCGAGAAATAATGCTCCACCACTAGTGTTCTTTCTATCATCCATATTGCTTTCCCAATCCACATTAGTGCATGCACATAGAGTGAAATCACTCGATCTATCATACCAAATTCCATAGTCAGATGTTCCTTTTAAATATCTTAATATTCTCTTCACTACTGCAAAATGATACTCCTTAGGATCAACTTGAAACCTAGCTACAATCTCAATTGCATTTGCTATATCTGGTCTAGTGTAAGTCAAATATTGCAAACCTCCAATCATGAATCTGTACTTCTTCTGCTATACTGCAGGTGTGTCATCTTTGCTAGATAACTTGTGATCAGTTATCATAGGTGTACCAACATGTTTACAACTTTCTAAACCAAACCTATTCAATGAGTCATTTAGGTACTTAGCTTGTGAAATGAAAATACAATCACTATTCTATACAATCTTCAATCCTAGGAAAAACTTCATTTCTCCTATCATGCTCATTTCAAACTCATTCTTCATCTCTTCAAAAAACTTATCACTTGCTTCATCATTACTTCCAAAAATGATGTCATCAAAAGATATTACTATTATTAGAAAACCATTCTCAAATTCTTTCAAATACAAGTTACTATTTTTCATACCTTTAGCAAATCCAAGCTTTGCCAAAGACTAGATAGAGCTTTCTTTAGTTTGCATACCATGTCTTTGTCTTCTGATAAAGGAAAAACTTTAGGCTACTCAATATATACCTCTTCTTCAAGTTCTCCATTCAGGAAGGCTGATTTAACATCCATCTGATAAACGTTTAACATCTTATTTTATGCATAAGCCAAGAACGTCATTACTGCTTCCATTCTGGCTATAGGTGCATATGTCTCCTCATAGTCTAGACCTTTTTTCTATGAATATCCCTTGCATACAAGTTTAGTCTTTTTTCTCACAACTTTTCCTTGCTCATTCATCTTGTTTCTGAATACCTATTTGGTTCCTATCACATTCTTGTGTTTAGATCTAGGAACTAACTCCCATGTATCATTCTTCACAATCTGATCTAATTCTTCCTTCATTGCTTTAATCCACTGATCATCTTTACATGCTTCATCTATGCTCTTAGGTTCAACTTGAGATATCAAACATGTCTCCTTATTTACTCTATTTCTTGTCATCACACCTTTATGTTTCCTTCTAATTATCTTCTTAGCAGGATGATTCTTTATCAAATTCTTGTTAAAGGTAGGATTTTACATCTCAACTCTTATCTCTTCTCTAGGTTCAGATCTCTGCTCTCCTCTTTGCTCAATAGTTAGCACATCATTCTGCAAATCATTGTTAGTCTCAAAGAAAACTTTAACATTCTGTCTAACAATTCCAAAATTATCTTCTTCTTCATTTGAATTATAATCTACCATCTTTTTCTTAGTTCTAAACCTTTCATCAATCCTTACATTTGTGCGTCTTAGTTCTATAGTTAAAAAATATGTATGCCTTTCTTTTCAACGAATAACCAAGAAACATACCTTCATCACTTCTTTGATCAAACTTACCATTGTCATTATCTCTCTTAATATAAAATTTGCTCCCAAATATTCTAAAATTATTGATTGATGGTAAATGACCAAACCATAGTTCATAAGGTGTCTTGTTCATACCTTTTTTGATCTGTACTCTGGTCAAAATGTATATAATTTTATTGATTGCTTCTCTCCAAAATATGTTAGAAACATCATTCTCAAACAACATCACTCTTGCTTCTTCTACTACGAACTTATTCCTTCTTTCAACAATCCCATTCTACTTAGGTATTCTAGGTCAAGAAAGCCATATTTTGATTCTATTCTGTTCACAAAATATGTAAAAATATCTAGAGTTGAATTATCCTCATCTATTAGATCTCAAACACATTATCTTAACACTAGATTCATTCTCAACTCTATTATTAAATACCTTAAACTTATCAAAAGCTTTAGGTTTCTCTCTAAGAAATGCTACCCACATCATTCTAGTGAAACCATCAACAAAAATCATAAAATACCTTTTTACCTTAGAATTATCTTGTTCTAGAAGGACCACTTAGATCTGTGTGAATAATATCCATCTTTTCTATGGTAGTGAAATTCTTTCTAGGAAATGATACTTTCTTCTATTTATCCAAAATACATTCTTTACACACAACAATAGTAGGCTTTGTAATCTTAGGCAAGTATTTGATTGCAAATGTGATACTAACCTTCACAATATTATCAAAATTTATGTCACAAAATATTCTATCCCACAACCAAATGCTGTCCACTTTAGCTACCAAACATGCCATTTCAATATAATTCAATTGAAATACATTACCTCTGGATCTTGTGCCTATTCCAACCAGATTACCATCTTTGTCTTTGATAATGTAGGTCTTCTCAGTAAATTGCAACTGATAACCCTTGTCCACCAACTGTCCAACACTTAACAAGTTATGCTTCAATCCATCAACAAAATAAAAATCATTAGTATTAGTTTTACCACCAAGAGTAATGGATCCAATTCCAGTTATATGACAGGCTGCATTGTTACCAACTCCAACAATACCTCCATCATGATTCTTGAATTTACCAAACTTATTCATATCACCAGTCACTTGATGTGAACGACCATTGTCAATTATCTAATCAAATTTATTTTCCACTTGGGAAATTAGAGCTCTTTCTTCTCTGATTTCTCTATCAAGATCATCTTCCTTGATAGCCACAAATCCCAATTCATCATCACTTTTACTTTGATCTTTCTCATCAGATTCTTCATCTTCATTTGCATACAAACAATTTCTATCTCTATCTCTTCTAGGCTTAAAATTTCCCTTATATTTTTTCTTTCTTTTAGGAAATTTAGATGCATAATGACCAAATTCATCACACGTCCAATATTTAAATATTTTCTTGCCATCATTTCATCTTCTCACAAGAAGGGAAATTCCTTCCTCAATCTTCTTATCTTCATCAGATCGACTACTACCAACAAAATATCCATGTGTGCTTGCACTCCTTGTTAGATTAGGTCGAATGTTCAGGGCACTAAAAACTATTTCAACTCTAGCTAGATCTCCAAACTGATTCTAAGCTTCCAAGAAATATTTCATTTGTAAAATATTTAGTACATGACATTACCAGTTGAATCATCTAAGCTACTTGCTTGAATGATGGTGTCAAACTTTTCAAGATCTTCCATATTACTTCATCTTCTTCCTTGGTTCCACCATGAGACCGAATTCCTACAACAATTTATGATATTATACCAATATAGCTTCTTACAAATTTATCTTCCATCATCTTAGCATCTTGAAATGTACCTATCAAATTTTGCAATATCATTCTCTTTGCATGTGTATCACCTTTAAAAGTATATTCTAATGCTTTCTAAATTTCATAAGATGTTTCAAGTGAATTTACTAGACTGTATTCATTCTCTAGAAGAGATGATAGAAGAGCTTCTATGGATCTCATGTTACACATGAATAAATCTCTCTTATCTTCACTAAATCCTTCAAGCTTTTCTTCTTCAACAATTTTCTCCTTACTATTTTTCAAGATCTAATAACCTAGACCCATGGACAACAGATGATTCTTTATCTTCTCCTTCCAACTGTCATAGTTGGCCCCATCAAATCTAGGACTACTATTCTGAAAATATTTTTCATTGATCTCCCAAAGCTGTTAAGTTTGTCCTTCAAGGACCTTATGCTCTGATACCAATTGTTAGGATATATAGTCCATTGATATAACCAAGAGGGGGGCGGGGTATCATTTATCCAACTATTATCATAATTATCAACCTTAAACAAACTTAACCACATGATAAATATAAATTGAAACCACAACAAAATAATCATACACAATAACACTAGATATGTTAACTAAGGAAACCCTTGATTAGAGGGAAAACCCCAGTAGGGATGGTACCCACAAGATGATGTACTAATATAAATATTCCTTGTTAGAGGATGGACCCTAGTAGGAGTCTATGAATACATTATGTACATATGAGTCCCTATTAGGAGACTTTGAATCTCTGTTAGGAGATTCCAACCTTGTTAGGAGTTGTGGAAGACAACTGGACCCACTGTCCAAACAGCTTCAGGGGCAATACCAATGAACCCACTATCCAAATGATCTTTGTAGTATTCCTTGTAGAATAATATAAATGAAATATATTTCCTTCCTCTTTCTCTTTCCTATCAACTAGAGCTCTACTCCTTCTGATCTTGTAACTAGATCACAAATCTTGCATCTAATAATCCCTCAGATTTCTTACTTGCATTCAATAAGTACTCTACTCCTTTTCATACTTCACACTTCGTACAACAATCAAAATACTCACACTCTCTTTAAAAACAAGGAAAACATCTTTTATCTTCATAATAATTCATTGAGTCAGCCTTGAGGATTTCCCAAATAATTATAATAAGATATTTAATTAATTACAATTACAATAGCAATGTTTGCTCATAGTCTATACAAAATTCTACACATGTGATGCTAGGGCTTGCACAATCACTAACATCATTGGCAAAATATCCTCTATCACTGCATTATTGCACATCTTCTTACTGCATATCAGATGTAATGTAGTGAAGAAATATCAAAAAATACTTTTCCAATACTTTGTCTCTGAACTTCTTTATGTAAATTAGGTACAACTTCCATACATCTTCGACTTAGACTTTGTGCACTTGACCACATCATCAGGACATAATGTAGAACTTGTTCATAACTATGCATCACCAGATAATCAAACCATTATCTATACCATTAAGATCTCTGTCTACTACTCAACCAGTCTTTACAGAAACCATGGTATGTTGACATCAATGACAAACACAGTCATGAATGCAACATATCAATAGTCTCTAATACTTAGGATACTCTCTCAAAGTAGTATCATCAACATTCATGCTAATAGAGCAGGTGGCACAATTGTCAAGATAAACCATTTTGAGGCAAATTCAAAGAGGATTGTAGAAGAAGTTTATTGAAGGGACTAAAATAGAAAAATGGTTAGATTCATTGACTCTTACTTAGCCCTAGAATGGATGATTATGGCTAAGTGACAAAAGAACTAAATATCTATTTATAGAGATAAAAGACCAGAAGCAATAGTTGTCATGTGTGAGAACCTAAGGAAGAGAAGAAGTCTAGGGTGTTGTTTAATATGATGGCCGAATAAAAGAGTCTACAATTGGTATTCAAAGAAAGAAGGCTTAAGAGGTTGAAGGCTTGAAGGTGAACAAACATAGATAAAGGGTATGAATGCCAAGTAGAATGGAGGAATGAATGAGAGATCTATAATCTACAAGTGAGTTGTCTTTTATTATTAGATCAAGTCCTACTGCTACTTTCTAATCATTCTACTAGTTTGGATAAATCCTTTGGATTAAAGTTGACCTAATAGTCATTTGTAAATCCTTTAACAGGGTGACATTCAAATAGAATTTTTTAAAGTCCTCTAACAAGGCTCACTCCTAATAGGGTGATTGAAATTCTTTAACCAAGTTACATTTAATAGTGTGCATCTTAACCTTTAACATATTTGGCTCCTCATAGAGCTTACTTCAAAAGAGTGAAAATTGTTAGCATGTGTTGGAAATATAAGGTAGGCTAGGTTACTAAGAGGGGAGGGGTGAATCAGGAACCAATGAAACTTTAACTCACTTCACCAATCAATCTTTCATATATTATTATGGTTTAATTGCATGCATGAAAGAATGAAAGCAATTAAACATTCATAACACTTTGAAACAAGATATGGTGAACCACAAACCTTCCAAATAGAAAGTAAATTTGGGGTGTGGATGATACCCACAAGGTTTAGTTCTGTAATATAAAGTTGGCCTATTAAGGCATACAATTGACCACTTTTGGTGATCTATCCTGCTAGGTTAATTCACACTCATTTGCTTATACTTCTTTACCCACCTAATTAATTACATAATTGGATATGATACAATACATTACATATATTTTAATCCAATTAAATACTTACTAGAGTCGACTACAATACCAAATTCATCATAATTCAAAAAGTTAGCCCATTGTTGTAACTCAAGTTCAAAAGACAAAATCGGTGATGTTTTGACACAAACATTATCAACACTCGACATGCTTTGGCACTCGGTTGAAGTTGAATCTTAGTCCATACTAATCACTTCGAGTAGCACAAACTTAGTCAACTCTATATGGCTCAATGAACATTGAGAAACTTGGTAAATGGTGAATCACTCAATTGACATTGTTGGCTCTTGATTTAACAAAGTTTGAACAACTCGGTATGCAAGGCAAGAATGCATCGATGGGCAGCTATCTCCAATAATGGACACAAATTACCAAGAACCCAGGCCAACTATAAGGCTACACTCCTTTTTCACTTCAGGCTCTATAAAACCTAGGCGGGTGAACCTTTTAAGATCTGATTATATGACCAGTGCTATGAGAATAATAAGGATCTAGAATAATAGATGAAACCCCTAAATATTCTATACTTAATTGAGAAATCACAAGCATGGAATAGCTAATGGCATGACTCATGAAACTGGTAAGCTAAATGCAGGTTAAACTTTGAATAAATTTCAACATAAAAGGGAAAAGATGATTTAATATGTTGATATTAGCGAGACCCAAGTATGAACAACAAAAGCTAATGATCCTATCTCTGATCAGTGCCTTATCTATTGGAAAATTAAATGAATTACAACCATACATCTCATTGAAATCTTTGAAATAACTCCTACATCAAGATCCTTGATCTATCTTTCACCTTGTGAATAGACATCTACTTTAGATTTGAATCTCATACTTGAATTATCCCATCACAAAATTTGCAAACCCTATGATTAAAACCAAGAAATTACATGGCTCTTTGTTCCACCAACAAAACATTTCAACCATATATAATTCTAAGCAAATTACAACCTAATTTATGCTCTTTGTTCATGAACTAGAAAAGATTGCAAACCCATGAACAAGAGACAAGATTGAAACTGAATTCCAAACCCTTTGTTGTTCTTATTCATCTCCTTGAGGAAAATACATGAAAACATGTATAGAAAACAATTCAATAATCAACTAACAAATTAGAACTATCTGCATAAAACATAAATTGCTGTTCAATACAAGAGAGAATGCTGGGTGTGTGGCTTTCACAACATGAGTATAGCTCCTAGAATTGGAAATTGAAAACCAACCAACAACAACCTTTTTAAGAGAAGAAGAAATAATATGTATGAAGAGGAAATTCTTGGATTGAATTTGAAATTGACATGTGTCACTTCAAAATTCTCCCTCAAGAAGCTGAAAAGAATCTCTCTACCTTCTCTCCTCAACTGCCAGAATCCAATCCTCATCATTTGGTTTGCAAAATCATGAAATATCTGAGACATCTAGTTCAAAATCATAACTGATTTTGATGCCAAATTGAACTCATAGTGAAAAGTGAAAATCAGTTGAAAAGCCTCTAGAAGACAAGAAAACCTCTCTAAATTGATTTTCTTCACTTTCACATCTCAACAAGCCTTTACATCTGCCCTCTAACCAATTCAGATGCTCAATGATGAAATTTTCTTATTGTTGAGAATGCCCTGGGAATCATAAATTAGCTTACAATAGAAATCGGTGAGTACCTGTGCAAAAACCAACCTCAGAAATGAAAAACTTAGATTGTTCCAGTTTTGATGGTATATTGGAGTGCCCATTTTGGATAAAAACTGCCTCAGTTATGCCCCTCTGAAGTTTAGGCCTCTGTTCATAGGTTTGCACAATATTTTGCAAAAAATTAATCCTTTTCAAGGTTTGGACTATATTATAATCTCTAATTTTATTTAAAACCTAACTTGCACGTGATTCTAGGGAAGATATTCAAAAATAACATTTAAAAATCATTTTATTTTTTGCCCTTATCTTCCACTTCGGGCCAACTCTATTTGATCGAGTTGCCATGTGTTGTCATGTGATTAGCTCATTGCTACTTCGTCATCAATCCCTACCACCTGGGTCCCATGTGTCAACATCTTATTTGTCTTTCAATTTTGCCATGTCAGCACACCACTTGGATGCCACATCATATTTTCTATGTCGCTATGTTAATTGACGTGCAACTTCACCTTAGCGACATAACGAACACCCTTAGATTTTCCATCTGGCACCTTGTGATTGGTCTAGAGCTCCACATCACTACTGAGTCATTCTATTCCCACTGCCCAGTTGCCACTTGTCACTCATTGATTTCTTGACTACATTGGGAGTGGGACCCACAACAACCCTTGCCAAATTTTGAGGTTTTTTGGTAATTCGCTATGTCGCTATTAGAAAACCTCACCTTTTTTTGGTGGCGATATAGCGAATCGCCAAATTTTGGACTTTTCCAATGGTTTCACATGCTAATATCATCTTAGTTAATATGCATGTTTGTTAAAAATATTACCTATCATCATACCTCTAGCTGGCATCCATGGGTCCCTCCTCAGCCTGCAACTTCCAAAAGAGGGCTGTCTTTAAGACATTTCTTATATTGTGTAAGATTGTATTTAAATATCTCGAAAGCATACCATATCCCCAATGCGGGATGAAAGGTTTTATCTTTTCTTGTAGATTCCCCTTCATTGGCATGGACTTATTTCTTTTTAACTTGCCAACAACTTCTCTTATGTGCCTGTGGCCTTTATTCATTGGCATTTGCTCTGGGCTCTTTTCCCTTAGTGTGAGCTCTCTTTGGATGCATGAATTTTCTCTAGCTTGGGAAGCTTCTTTTATCTGGCATTGACTTCCTCTATGTTTGCTGTTGGGTGGCTTTTCCTGCTCACTATGTGTGGGTCTTCTCTCAATTTGGTGGGCTTTCTTTTTGAAACATACAACTCCTCCTAATTGTGTGGGTTTCCTGTTTATATTCTTGCATGTGATTTATCTTGCAAGGCAGCTTTGATTTGTTTTAAAATGATTTTCCAAATCATCATAGACCTTTAACATGCTATAGCTTCCTTAATTGATGTGCTGACTTCCTCTATGTCCCTGCGTGGGTTTTTTTAGACATCATCCTTTGATACCATCCTCCATGTGCAGAGCTGCCCTGCCTCTTTTAAGCCTTCTCTACTTTTGATTTGAGTGTAATTCCTTCCTTTGACTGCTTGGTGTCTTCTTCTATTGCATGCATGGAGTGTTCTTTTTTGACATGGTGTGAGCTTTCTTCTTTCAACATCCTCTGTGCTTTCCTCTGCCATTTGATGTGCTGTCTTCTCCTTAGCATGGATTTTAATAGCTCTTGTTGTGTGTGGGTTTATTTTCTTGTGACTGGTGTGTTCCTCTTCATATGCATGATCTCCTTTTGATGCGTGGGTAATTCTTTGTCTACCTTCAGCATGGACACTCCTTGTTTCAACATGTTGCCCTCTTATTTCAAATGCAAGTTTAGTGCTCCCCTATGGCTTTGGTATGCAAATGGCAATTTTATTTTATATATAGAGGCTTCTTTGATCCCCTACTACATTTTACTCCATGGCTGTGTTGTGGCATCAAGACACTTGCCTCTTTTTGATGGACACCTCCGCATACTCCTTCTGGATTCCCAAAGCTTGCAAATTGGATTGAAGATATTATTTTGCCCATAGGACATTCAAGTTGAAGCCTTGATACACCATTCTCATGTAGCATTTGGGAATTAGTCTTACTTTCCATCCTTTCTAAAGATTGAGTAGATGGTGGATGGGTCTTCCAGACATGTCCATAATTTGTTGCACACTTATGCAAGCTATAATTTCCTCAATAATTGCCTCTTGTAGAATCTCCCGGAGGAGCCAAGAAGGAAATCCCATAACGTCCAATACTTTCCTCATTGATCCAAATATGCCCTTTTCCCATACTACTTAGATTTAAAAAGATAGGTCCATCTTCATCTGGTGCATCTATTATTATCTTATACCACATCAAGGGCTGATTAGAAATTGGTGATGTCCAATTTGTCATATATGAATCATCATTAGAATAGATATTCAACCTTTCTCCAACTAAACCAATCTAATATGTCCATAACTCTTGTGACAAGTCACGAGTGCCATCTTTAAACCCTTGGATTGCTACATTGCTTATTCTTGCACTCTTTCGCTCAAAATGTGCTTTCGAATTCGAATTTCCAACCATCACACTCAATATGGCTATATCATTTTTCCTAGGGCTTAGAGAAATCAGTATCTCAACATAGAAGCTTGGAGTTGTTTTATTGCCATTTTCACTTCCTACAAAATTATTGTTGAGGAAGACATGCAAAGTATAATCGTGAGACCCAATTGCAAGTAATGGTGAAATGTTACTCCTTAAAAAGGGCTCATCTTCATTGACATCAACACTAATTAGGTACCAAAGATAGTCTTTTGTGTCCTTGGCTGTACTAATGTACTCCAAAAGACCTTTATTCTAAAATTGAGTATCTTCAAACCCTCCAATGTCCTCTTTAAATATTTTCCAACCAATCCCTTCCATGTATTTCTTAACAATAATTTTGATGATCCAATGTTCATTTGGGTATTTGATTTAAGAGCATACAACTGGGCATTCACTTTAGCTTCATTATTTTCATTCTTTGACTCACTTTGCTTGATGGAATCAATCAGACCCCAAAGTGAGTCTAACTAATTTTTTTTTCATTTTCAAACAACTAATATGCAAACTGATCCATTGACCTTCTCGAACTGACTGGAATCCAATTCAAGCGCTGAATCATCACTTAAAACTCATTTTATCATTGTTCTTTAAACTGTGATTCGTTGATAGGAAGGCATGATAATCGGCTTTAAAAACTGATATAAACACTTGGTCGGGCTTTGAAAATCTAAACATTTGTTCTCTCTTACATTTTCAACAGGCTTGCCAAATTTTGTCACATGACAACATTAGGGTCAAAATATGTCGACCGCTAAAGTTGAATTCTCAGAACTAACTACATGAAAACATGTTATAAAACAATAAATTGAGTTCAGATTTGGCTTTGAAAATTGGGTAAACGGACACCTAAGGAAACAAAACTTGGGACATTGGTTCACTATCATGAGGAGAGTATGGATATACAATTTGGGCTCATGACGAATGATTGGGTGCAAATGGAAAGTGGTCAAAGTAGGCTACTTAGAATTTGCAGATTGAAACAATGGCAGAAAAGCAATTTTTGCAAATGGAATTGACCTAGAAAAATGTGTAGATAGATTTTTCAAGACCTAAAAATTGGCATACTTGAAGTATTTTTGGAGGACAACATAGTGGTACAATCCATTCAATCTCACCTATCATAGATCTCGAGCTATAACATCACGAACAGGGGTACTAATCAATCTGCACTCTCTGACACCAGTAAAAAGCTAGAAATTGTGTTTGGAATCGTGTTTGAAAACTGATCAAAAGGATTCGTCATAAGCTCAAACTTGAAACACAAAAAGTCTCTAACCACTAGAATGCAACACAAAAAGAATTTTATCATTTTTTTCAACTAGGTCAAAATTATAATAGGTCAAACACGACCTTCTAGAATTCTGAGCAATTCACATCAGCATGACATTGATAAACAACCAACTTTGAGGGATTCAAAAGCAAGTCAAATAGACTCGAAATGACTCAAAATCTAAAACATAGGTTCTCTGGTATGGGCACTAAATACTCCCAAAGCAGTGAGTCATGAGACATGACTGGGTGCAAGATATTCAATTGCAAACACAGGCTTCCTATTGCTGTTTGACACAACCAAAATGCAAAATTAACAATGCTCAAAATAGGACTTCACAAAATGGCTCGAAATGACAATTTAACTTCATGAAACACATCGACAGACTAAATGAAAGGTGTTAGAAACATTAAACATCTCATGGGACTCAAAGGTACAACTGAGTATGCATGCACTTAAAAGCGTTTAAAGGGCTTGATTTCTCAATGGTACTCAAAATCGGGGCTTCAATTTTGAGTCCCAATAGACACTACATGACTCGGTCAACACTAGATTCACTTCATTAAAATTGTGAGCTGGGTAGACATTGTAGAACTTGTATAACACTATAGAGCTTAGTTAACACTAAGTTCTTCATCACTTGTATTGGATAACTTGGTAGGCACTGCTATGCTCGGGCTATATTGTAAACTGTCTCAGATGCTTGGTAGACACTGTGAAGCTTGACATGAAATGCATTCTGACTACTTAGCTCAACAATAATTGAAATACTTGGTTAACACTACTGGATGAATGATAAGATCAATAGTAACTGTAGAGCTCAGTAGCATGTAACCAACTGACGAAGTGTTAAGTCACTAATATAAAAATTGACCTTAATGTCAAAAATCTCCCCCTTTGGCATTCATGAAAAATACACTTATCACACCACAATTTGAATCCTCAAAATTACAAGTCAAAAACATCCTTTATCAATATTCTGTGTCTTCAACTTGGTTTTGACTTACTACTATTATAGCTTAGAAAATTACTTTGTTTTTTCTAATTTCTTCAAAAATTTCTTTTGTAAATTTTTTTGCTTAGATGTATATTACTAATCCCCCATACATATATCTCTCTATACCAATAACTAGAGTATGATAATCTACATAATCTTTTTCTCGCCTTTATCGATAATCTATATAGATAATCTTCTTGTCCCCCTTTTTGACATAAATGCCAAAGGTGTATAATATATACAAGTTAATACCAAAATGTGACAAGAAATTAGTGTGTACCTTCAAAATGATTGACATAGTATTGTCCCAATTCTCTTGCAATACCTTAATTGCATGCAAGGCTATCGATACCTCTACTAATAGTTCTATCATGTGGTCATCTATAGAGAAGTTTGTGTCATGGATGCGTGTCTTTGCATGTGCAATGTACTTTTGCAGTGCATCTATGTTTAGAAGTACCATACCATGAATTTCTATAAGTGTGGCCCAAATTCTAGCTTCTTCCCTCAACAACTTTGCTTGTAGATCTATTAAGTATCTTAGCTTTGTAAAGTGTGTAGAACTACAACCAAGATTAAGTGACAACTAGTGTGCACTTGCCTTCATATCCTCATCTATCTTGGATAATTTATCCTTAATCTCCTTTGTGAAGATAGATGTGTCATTCAACTTGACAAATAATGAAACCAGATCATTGATAAACATTTCCAATGAAGTAAGAATAGTAGACATCTCTACTTGATCAGTATCCATATTCTGTGCTACCTCCTCCAAAACTTGGTTTTCAAATTTCTCTCTACTCTTTGCAACATTTTTTCTTGCCCATTCAATTCTTCATTATACTTGTGGACAATTTAAAATAACTAACCCAAAATATGTTGTTTCCCATCAACCTCAATATTTAGAGCTTCAACAAATATGCTCTTTATGTCCTCAAGGAATTGATTAATATTTTTCCTCTCTTCTCTAAGCTTCTTTTTCTTAGCCCTTTTCTTCCAAAGTTCATAAATGGTATCCATCTCTTCTAGAGTGAGGTTAGAGGTATCCCAATTTGGAATAATAACGTCCTCATCTAGATCCATTTCTTCCTCTTCTTTACCCTTAATCTTTGGAATGGTAGAATAAAAAATTTCTTTTCCCTTTTTTAGAAGTTCAATGCTTGGTTGAGATCAATTCTCAACTGTCATTTTATTGGCCATGGTGGAAATAATAGTTGAAAAAGTAGGAATAGCATCAATAGTACTAATAGTAGAAACAACATTAACAACACGAATACCTTGCTATTGCTTGGTCAAGCCTGATGCTATGAAGATTTGTTGCCCTAAAGATGAAGTGCTAGGAACTTTAGTCATTGAAACACTTGGTATAGAAATTTTAGAGATTGTTTGTGTGCTTGATTTATCATATTTGACCTCAAAAAACTTGGTAGAAGCCTTCTCTGAGCCTGATTGTACTAATAATTTTCTCAAAGAGTGAGAAAAGGAAGTCATAATTAATGCTGCAATTTTTTCTACATAAAATTCTTCATTACTCTGTATTTCTGGAAGAATTCCTCTAGTGGCTTCCTATTCTTCTTCCTCATCGTCAATTTGACATTGACTATCTAATCATCTTTGATTTCTACTTCTTCATCATCATCATCTTCTTCTCTATCTTTGTCGTCGACATGCACAACAAAGTCACTAGGCTTGTGTAGCCCATAGATGTTCTTCCATGTAGTAGTGCTGGAATTCACCACAAATCCAATGTCTTTTAGTAGTATTAGATATGTATTTAATTTGGGTGTGAGCTTCTTCTCATTTTGTTTCAATGATTCCTATAAGAATTTGGTACAACTCTAATACCATGTAAGAATTTTCCTTAGGGAAAAATTCACCCAGGACCAAGAAGCTCAACAACTAGCACAAAATAGACCAATAGAGTATGATCAAAATATCAATACGAATAATGAAAATTGATTTACATAGTACACTAGAGGTGCCTATATATAAAGGCTTCTAAGATGGATCTAGAATGTCTCTAGAATGAACTAGGAGATAAGCATGAAAAATAAGTACATGTCCTCCATTGTGCATGAATATACGTGCATCAATGAGAGGATAAGTATGAGAAGGTGTCTCATGTGTAGAGATGTTGTAGACACCATGTGCTTAAATTAGATGCTAACTCCTATGTTGTAGACACCATCTTCTAAATTGGAGTTGCTTACTCTTGACAACTCGTATGAGTACGCAAACTCCTAGGTGTCTAACCTAATAAATAATAAAATAATGCATTTATCCTAATAAACTTAAGTAAAGTGTAAATAATAATTATTTATACTAACAGCCCCCCTTAAGTGCAACTTAGGGGAATGCACTTAAGCTCACAAAAGCTATAATGAAATGCATAATGGGTCTTGGATACTAGGCCATCTTAGGTACCCTTGTACAAATACAATGCTGTATATACAAGATAATGCAAGGGAATCTCTCTGCAAATAGAGAAAGAGGGAAAATCTCATGGGAAAAACCCTCCCCCAAAAAGAGAGATATGTACAACATAGAAAGATGCACGAACAGATGGAGTAATCAAGACCCCCCATTATGACATACATCATGCATATACAATAGAGAATCCCTCGATGAAATCCCCCCCTTAGTGAACGATCTCATAATGATAAGTGCTCGAAGACAAAAGAAAATCCAATGTCTACAAACAACATTTCTCCCTTTTAGAAGAAGATACAACAAATATAGTTGCAAGTATGCTTCCCACTATGGATAGGAAGATGGAAGAGGAATCTAGATGTAATATGCTGTGGATGCTACCTCTAAATTTTTCTTAGATGTTGACAATTCCTTGATGAATGTAGATGTCATGAACCAATCTGGTGAATTCCCACAAGAAGGTCAGAAACAAGGAAGCATGTCCATGTATGAACCTGAATCAAGTTCCTAAGATGATGAAGCATTTGAATAGGAAGATGGAGGAAGAGAAGCAATGTCGCCTCCCCTCAATGATGAATGCACACCCATGAAAGAAGCTCCTTGATGACTAAAGAAGCTGCACCATGAATGTTGAATGATGGTCCTCCCTATAGGAAGAAGTGGTGCCATAGGTGTAGTAGAGAACACTCCCCAACTAATAGGAAGAATCCTAAGAAAATATGATGTCTAAGGAAACTAGAAGACAATCCACACAGATTGATATGACTCCTCATAAGTGAAAGAGTCCTTCTCTATCTACTGCAAAGAATCTACAATGATGTCAGAATGATCAAGTGGTTTAGGGTCAGAGTGTGCCCTCGCAACGAGTGAAGAAACTTCCTCAAAAAGAGAAGACATATGTCATCTATGATGTCTCCCACATCTTCAATGTGAGACTCCATGAACATCCCTACAATGTCTAGAAGGAAGTCATCCCATGAAGCTTAAGTAGGAAGACATGGTATATCCTATTGCATTGAATCAGGAGCATCTATGGCTGAAACTGGATCAGTGGAATAAATAGGAGTATCAGGATTTGTGATCTCATCTAGAGTGGAAGGAACCATTATTGAAGTGACTAAATATATAATGTCTTCTAGAAAGGGAGGAATATTTGGATCTCCATATTATTTCCAAAGATCCATCAAAATATGATAAGGTTCAATCACCTTTCTAATGACATGAAAGTAATCAGAACTGATACTGAAAATAATGATATCCAAAAGTCTATTAATAGGTGGTTGTTCTTCAGTTGAAGAGATCAGTTTGTTGGAACATAAATAAGGAAATACTTCTTATGCTCTCTTCTTAGATGATCAATGAGTGGAGCACTCCATTTTTGATACTTCCTCTTTTTCAACCTTGGTCTAACACCACCCTGACATGGGGGAACAAAACTCCATGAGATCAATGAATGTATGCACCCCCCAAAATAATCAATCAACCCCCCTAATGTATGATTTGACACTTTATAGGTAGTGTGATTACAATGGGCACTTGCCAATTTTGGCCCTATTTCTAAAAGTAGTATTTCTATCCATACAAGCCTATAATATGATTGTAGATATGGAAAGTAGACCAAAAAAATGCACTTTCAAAAAAAATGGAACCTAATTATGTGTCCAAATGAGCCTGTACTAAGAATTTGAAGTGGAAAAAATTTGGATTTGTGATTTGTAGAAAAATTTAGGAACAAAGATCTCAAACATCTTGCACCAATGTGTAGATCATGAAATTTTACCCCAGAACAAAAAAATTTCTCAAAAAAAGGAGTCCATATGAGGGAGATATCACTGTTTGAAAATCACCTCTGTAATTATTTTTCTTGAATCGTCACTATCGTGCCTCCAAAAATTAGATGACTCTAGATTTCACCTCAGATATCTAATTTTGGTGAAACAAAAATCAATTTGGGGTTTTTTTGACCTTCTGAATGTGATGCAAATATCTGATTTGCACTAGCAAGCTCTAATATTCACCTACAAAATATCTTTCCTATAGGCTTGATGGCCAAATTTTCAAGAAAAATAATGCAATTCTAAAAAAAAATACAGATCTGAAAGGCGATGCAAATGAAAATGCATATCTAAAACTTAATTGTATAGATCTAAAATGATCATATCAATTTCATAAATTGGGCCTTTGAGTTGCCAGTTTGCAAAAAACATTTGCCTCAAATTTGACTATGGCTCAATATAGGTGAATTTATAGTCAATTTTCACCGAATCGATGCTTTGGACACAATAGTGAGGTTTTCTTTGGCTCTTGACTCTCCCAATATTTGTGGATACTTGAGATCTAAATTAAGGTGTCTTCAGAGAGGTGAAGCAAGAATGGTCTCCAATGGCTATGAAATGACGCTCCTATAGCTCTGATACCATGTAAGAATTTGGTATAGCTCTAATACCATGTAAGAATTTTCCTTAGGGAAAAATTCACCCAAAACCAAGAAGCTCAAAAACTAGCACAAAATAGACCAATAGAGTATGATCAGAATATCAATATGAATAATGAAAATTGATTTGTATAGTACAATAGAGGTGCCTACATATAAAGGCCACTAAGATGCATCTAGAATGTCTCTAGAATGAACTAGGAGATAAAAATGACAACTAAGCACACATCATCCATTTGCTCATATATATGTTCATCAATGAGAGGATAAGTATGACAAGGTGTCTCATGTATAGAGATGTTTTAGACACCATGTGCTTAAATTAGATGCTAATTCTTATGTTGTAGACACCATGTGCTAAATTAGAGTTGCTTACTCCTAAAAAATCATATGAGTACGCAAACATCTAGGTGTCTAACCTAATAAATAATAAAACAATGCATTTATCCTAAGTAAACTTAAGTAAAGCATAAATAATAATTATTTACACTAACAATTCCCTCACCTCCTTCTCACTAAGACTCGACATAAGCTATCTTAGAGTATGTTCACTGATGTCTTTGGAAACTTTCATTGCACTATCTCATTGAGATTTGATTGCTTTCAGAAGCATATTAGGAACTTTTTGTGTAAGTTCATCAAGTAAATATTTCCACTTACCCAATTTTGTCAGAAGGGTATCCTTAACTTTCTCTTTCTCCTCATCATTCCTAGTCTCATACTTAAGAGAATTAAAACATGTCATACATGTTCCTTGTTAAATCTTCTCCAATATTTCCTAAAGGATAGGGGAATAAATCTAAAAGATAATCTATTCTGCTTTATCCTCTTCACCCAACTTTAGTTTCCTCTTTTATTTGGTAGATCTTCTTGTAAACACAACAGGGGAAGACTTGGTAGGTTTGGTTATAATAACCTTCCCTTTCTTCTTTAAAAGCACCTCTTCCTTAGGTTCTACTTCCTCTACTTCATCTTTATCTTCATCTTCAACATCATCTCCTTTTCCCTTGGTAAGCATGAGAGGAGATCCTACTTTCTTAGTATTCTTCATTATTTTCTCAATATTTTCCTTCCTCTACTTATTGCTTGGGGCAATCTGATCTCATGCTCAATTCTATCCTTAGCCTCTTCATAAGTGCTAAAATATGTTTCCTTGGGATCCATAGGCTCATTCAGTAGAGATTCAACAATATCTTTAGTGTCATCAATGTTAACCTCATATTCCAGAGGCTTAACCCATGCCACTCTAGGTCTAACTACCTAAATGTAAACCTTGTCACTGTCAACCATGAAACATATGTCTTGCTCATAATCTTCTACAAGTTTCCTAGGTATCCTAAATCTACTCTATGTTTTCTCATTAAATGTCTCAAAATAGTTCTCCATAATGCTATCAAAGTTTTCTCCCATCTCTTCTATGAATTCATTAATTTGGTACAATACTAGAGTATCTTTCTTTTATACTATAGTACCTTTAGAAGGGAAAAAAATTCTAAACATAGAAAAATAAACATGTCAAGAGAGAACCAAACTTACATAGATTAGTCTTCTCAACTAGTCACACCACTAAGCTCCATGCCTTTTCTATCTCATTTAGCAAGAATTCACTTTGTTAGTTCAACCCGACCTAGGTTTTAGTGGTCTTTTCTTTGTTCAACATGGGTAATCCAGTAATCTTGTGTATTATCTTCTTGGTTATCAAAATAGGATGATATAACCATAACTGCATGTTATGAACATGGCTCAAGATGAGTCTAATCCACTTTACTTGAAAATCCCTTGGCATATGTAAAATATGTGTCAAACCTGTTGTCTCCAAATGCATGTGCTTAGTTTTCAGACTACCATCCACACAATAGTTCCTTGTATACTTCATTCATCTCTAAGTTTCTAAGCTCCTAAATAGAATAGTGATAAAATGAACATATGTCATGGATAAGAAATACTATAGATGGAACTTGGGATTGTGCTCCAGTAGGATCAAATTCCTTTCCAATTGCTGAACTCAATTTGAATGTGGGAGCCTTGTAGTCAACTTCATGAACCAACATTTCAAAACCTTTCTCAACCTTGTTGCTTGAAGATGCCATCACTTGGTAGGGTTTTGAACATGAGATTAATATTCAACAATTTCTTAAATCACTTGGAGATTCTAAATTCTCTCTTTTCTTTGTGCTCTAAAAATTCATGTTGAAACAATACAATCAATTTCCTCCTTTTAATAAATGTTAGTCTTTATGATTACCATTAATGCTTCATACATAAATCTACTTAGTGACAGGCTATACTCCACTTGGTTTGGTCTTTAATGCTCAAAAGATACCTTTAACTCGGTAATGTCTCCTTACTTAGTAAGAACTACCAACTCAACATCTGCATCCTTAAAAAGATATGCAACCTGACCTTGCTTGCTAAGGCTTTTGAACTTCCATCATCACTTGGTGATCCTTGTGCATCTTTAATACTGATATGGATCTTTTTTCTTGCTAGATGCAACTGATGTTTGATGACTTCTTTTGAATCACAATTCCAGTGATCTCCATAGTGAACTAAGTTGAGGTAATTGCCACCTAACTCATTGATTTGGGTGTCAACAACTTTAGGACTTTGGCTTGCATTCTTTGGAGATTTCTGCACCCATTGCTACCTCATTTGTTTTATGATATTTTTAACTTTGGCTTTCTTTTCATCTTCAATTCTACCTATTTTTATATAGTTCTTAAAAAGATGTTCAAGTTCCATACAAACAAAACATCTCTTTGTAGTTTCTCTTTTCCTCATGTAATTTTTCACACAGTTTGCTCCAATGTGCCCAAACTCACCACAATAATGAGATCTACACCATGTGTTGTAATCCCAACCAAATATTGCATTCACAATTTGTTCTATTGAGTTCCACTTCTTGGTCTTACATTTTAAAGATTTGTGTCCTTATTTGTTGCAATTGTGACACTTTCCTTCAAACTTAGGTTTCTCTATACATTCACTTGCTCTATGACTATGCTGATTGCAATTGCAACATTTTCCATTGAATTTTGCTTTACCATTGCTCCAACACTTATTTGATGTATGACCTATCTTACCAAAATGATTTCAAGATTGCAAGATTTCATCATTATCTCATTGGTTTTCTTTTTAATATTGAGATCATTTTGCAATATTTCATTCTTTATCCTTAGATTGATAAGCTCTTGATTTGTATCATTGAGTTGATCAATAAAGTTTGTTTGCTAAAGGAATAGTTGTTGAATTTCACTATCCTTTTCTTCTATCTCTTATTTGGCTTTTTGTTTTTCTTCCATGACTTCACATAATCTAATTGATTGGATTTCTTTCTCTCTTTTTAGTTTTTTGATTTCTTCTTGAAGATTGGAATTCTTCTCAAGTAGGTCTTTGATTTCTACATCAACTTCATCTGAATTTCTTTCTAGACATAAGTCTTCAATTCTTTTTTTCAATTTAGAGATTGTCATCCATTTGTGTTGTATGATCTTTCCTTCTTTGCAATGATTGAGGGAGTTGCTCCTTTGCTGTATTGAGTTTTCCAATAGCTAATTCAAGATCCATCTTTTCATTCTTAATAGCCTTATATAGCCTATATACCTCCATTGCCTATGATCTTTGCTCAAGCTATTTAAACTTTTGATGTGAGAACTAGTTGCTTTGATACCAATTGTTGGAAATAGAAGGTAGGCTAGGTTACTAAGAGGGGAGGGATAAATTAGGAACCAATAAAACTTTAACTCACTTCACCAATTAATCCTTAATTTATTATTATGATCTAATTACATGTATGAAAGAATGAAAGAAATAAAACATTCACAACACTTTGACATAAGATATGGTGATCCAGAAACCTTCCAAATAGAAAGTAAAGCTAGGGTGGGGATGATACCCACAAGTTTTAGTACTGCATTATAAAGTTGGCCTATTAAGGCTTACAATTGAATACTTTTGGTGATCTTCCCTATTAGGAGAAATAAGGACTATGAGGTCCACCTTGTTAAAGAATTTACAAATATACAATGAAGTATGGACTTTGTTAGTAGATTTAGTAAAAGACCGTCAAGTGCACCTGGTTAAAGGATTTCATGCTGCATCTATTAGAATGAATTAGTGGCTAATCTTTGATCTACAATTAATGATTTACTAAATGAGATTCCTTGAATTGTAGTAATCACATGACTGTGATAGATAAACCTTTTTTGTACCATATACTACTTGTATCTGTTAATTCACACTCTTCTTCTTATACTTCTTTACATACTCAATGAATTACATACTTGGATATCATAAAACACATTACATATAAATCAATCCAATTAACTACTTACTAGAGTTGACTAAAATACCAAATTCATCATAATTCACAAAATCAATCCATTGTTGTAACTCAGGTTCAGAAGACAAACTCGGTAACGTTTTGACACTCAAAAAACACTATTAACACTCAACATGCTTTAACAATCAGTTGAAGTTGAAGCTTGGTCCACACTGATAAATTCAAGTAGCATGGAATTAGTTAGCTCTATATGATAACATTGATGAAATCAATAGATGATGAATCACTCTGTTGACATTGCATGACTCGATTATCACCACATTTAATTTGTCAACATTGTGAGCTTGGTAGACACTATAGAACTTTGATAACACTACAAATCTTGGTTAACACTAAGGTCTTTATCACTTTGACTAGATAGCTTAGTAGACATTACTACACTTGGGCTATATAATAAGCAGTCTCAGATGCTCGGCAGACATTATGAAGCTTAGCATGAATTGCATTCTAAATACTTAGCTTGGCAGCAACTGAAACACTTAGTTAGCACTACTGGATGAATGATAAGCTCAGTAGAAACTGTAGAGTTTGGTAGCAATGTAACCAACTAACTACGTGTTTATAAGTCACTAATAGACAAATTGACCTTGATGTCAATAGCATGTTACTAGCGGTTTTCCCCAAATTAGGTTTCCATGTAAAATCCTTGTATCAACATGTGTGATTAATTTTGTGCTTTTGCATGTTTACATTTTTGCAAAGTTATTTTGACATAGGACAACAATGTGCATAAGTTTAATATATTGAATGGTTTTATTTGTACATTTCAGCCTTGGATAACCGATTCATCTCCCTCTCAGCAATGCTAAAGTATTCCTAAAATTGGTATCAGAGCACCAAGTGCTTGTGAAGAGAAAGTTTGAAGGTACTTAAAGATAAAGAGAAAGTTGCATAGAAATTACATTCTCAAGTAAAATGGGGAAAAATTTTCCTGCATGGAAAATATTGATGAAGCTACATTTACGAGGTCCTTGATATTATGCACAATCAACTATCACTATTGAGCATGTTGATCCAGTAGGAGCCCCAATTCCTGATCAATTTAAACAAAAGAAAGAACACAATCACACTATTGGCACTCAAAATTGTAGCCTAAATTTTGAGCACTGTTGAAGAAATTAAGCCCTATAAATGCTTTTGATGTGATTGTTTATGACTGTACCTTTGAGGCTTAAGAGGTGTTCAATGCTTCTAACACCTTTTGTTTAGTGCATCCACATGTTCAATGATGATAAACTGTCATTCTGAGTCATTTGGCGAAGTCTTGTTTTGAGCTAGTGTCAATTCTGCATTTTCACCAAGTGTCAACCAGTGACAAGAGGCCTTGTTTGCATTTGAATATCTTGCACCCAGAAATGTTTTGTAATTTTCCACTTTGGGAATATCTAGTGTCCATACCTAAGAACCTATGTTTTAGATTTTGAGTCATTTTGAGTTCGTTTGATTAGGTTTTGAATCCCTCAAAGTTGGTCAATTATTGTTTTCATGCATTTGCAATTTGCACATAATTCTAGGAAGCCCTGTTTGACATGTTGTAACTTTTGACCAGTTGACCCAAATACTAAATTTCCTCTTTCTTTGCATTCTAGAGGTCAGAGACTTGTTATTTTTCAAGTTTCAACTTATGAAGAATCCATTTGATTAGTTTTCAAATGTGATTCCAAACGTAATTTCTAAAGTTTTATTGGTGTCAGCATTTGCAGATTAGTCAGAAGCCCTGCTCGTGATGTCATATCTTGAAACCCGTGATTGGTAAGATCAAATGGATTGTACCACTGTGTTTCCCTCTAAAAATGATTTAATTATGTTAGTTTTCAAGTCATGACGAACACGTTTGCATACTTTTCCAAGTCAATTCCATTTGCAAAAAATGCTTTTTTGTCAGTGTTTCTAGTTTGCAAAATTTGAGTGGCCCACTTTGACCGCTCGCCATTTGCGCCCAGTTATTCATCATGAGCCCAAATCACAGATCCATAATGTCCTTGTGACAATGAACCAACATCCTAGTTTTTGTCCTCCCAAGTATCTGTCTGCCCAGTTTTTGAAGCCAAATCCGAATGCAATTTAGTGTTTTCTGACATGTTTATGTGCAAGTGATTTTAAGAAGGCAACTTTGACAGTCAATATCTTTTGACTGAGAATTTTTCATGAGATGAGATTTTATAGGGTAGAAGTGTGCAGAACAGAGAATCAGTGTGCCAATTTTTAGAGCCTGGTCAGAGGTTTGGATTAGTTTTTAAGGCCAGTCAAATGACTTCCTGGCATGAAATTGACAGTGGGTGGTAAAGGGTACAAATAAGTTTTTAGGATAATTCAATGCTTGATTTTGATTCCAGTCAATGTCAGATGTTCAATAGGTCAGTTTGAGAATTCAGTTGTTTGAAAATGAATTTTTTTAAACCGGACTCACTCTGGGGCCCAACTAATCTATATCAAATTGATAGAGCTTGAGGACATTAAGGATATTTTAAAAGGGGAATTGGTTATATATATCCAGATGTGAGAAGGGATGAATCTATGGTAGACAATTATCATGGTATAATTATACCTGATCCCTATAGATAGCTGGAAGATCCAGATGTAGAGAAAGTAAAGGATTTTGTTGAGGAGCAAGTGAAGTTAACTCAATCCTACCTACAGAATAGTTCTAGAGAAAAGTGAGAATCTAGTTAAAATTATACTTCTCTAAAACACCCTATCGAAACTATGTCATGAATAATTTGATTAAATCGTACTCAATCACCATTCTCAATGACTCTGACAATATGAGGTCAAATGGTTGACACAAGGGATTTACTTATCTTCCTACCCTTTTTTTGTTTGGTTCAAATGCTCAATGTTTCCAAGAGATTCTCAAGGAGTCTACTGGTCAATGTCATAGTAGAAAATTCATTCACACTGCTTGTGTAACGATGCAAATCCCATTTGTTTAAAATATTCTTACCTCGTGCATGTTGTCCAAGAGTTGAAGGTCTGGAGTATTACTGAACATCATGGAAATGATCCACTGCCTTCATACTCACAAGGGATAACAAATAAGCAACAAAACTTGTCTTAGAGGAGTTTTCTCATCTTGAAGTAGAGGACATGATCAGATGACAAAATTGGAAAACCATTTTAGCATAAGAAGCGTGAGGATCAAGAGGGAAGGCTCGGGTGGACATATCATGAAGTAGATTATGTAAAATGGAGAAACTTTCATGCAAAGGAATAGTGATAGGCATGTGGGGGATTTCAAGTCAGAATTGAGAGAACTAATTTCAATGGAAAAAGATTTCTATTCTAACATGTATGGACAATTCCTTAGAGTCTTTAATTTTGTATAGTTTTGGCAACGCTAAAGGAAGATTTTCAAGCATTCAAAGTGGCATCCAAAACCAAGAACAAAGGGGGTGTATACATCCATGTAAGCAGCAGGGAGCCATCATTAATGCTAAGTGAGCAGTCCGCCAATAAAAGTATCAAGCAACCAAATAAAGAGAGGCATTTTCAAAGAAAGGCCATGCATTAAAACAGAGCAGGTGCATGCTAAAATAAAGAACTCCATGTGTTTAGAAGCCAAAGTCACTGATTACCAAAGTTGCTCATGCATCAAACACAAGAAGATGGCCACACATAAAAGGGATCCCCCAAGAAAAATAGAGCTCCATGCTGTATGGGTCAAAGCCAAATACAGAGAAATAGTGCCATGGAAGTAGAGAGGAAAGCCACATTTTATGAAAAAGAATTCGCCCTTAGCAAGATGGGCACGAGTATGCCATGGCCCATGATTAATGCAAGATGACTCACGTTAAACATGCAAAGGCAAAGCCGTTATGCAGGGGAACTCCCACAGGCATTAGAGGAAGCTAGTTAGAAAGGAAATTAGCAGTGATGCAAGTTTTAAAAGAAAAATTGCTCAGAGGAAGCTGCAATCTAAGGAAGCCAAAGGGAGGACGTGATTAAGGATGGAAGACATAGCTTTTATGATGGAAGCTGTTGATAAACAAAAAGCAGGTCCACGTGGGGCAAACAAGGAAACAAACTGGTAGTAGAGCTGAAGTGAAGAGCTCCATTCCATCATCCATGATGGAGAAACCAGGGGTCATGCAGGAAAAGCCATCTTGCTTGTTAATCCCACATTTTTCGTGAGGATGTTTTAAATGGCTTTTAAATACAACTGTGCATGATAGCCTTGGTGTCTAAAGACACGGGCTTGTAGAAGTCACGACCATGTGGAGGGGCCCCCGGGCTCGAAAGTCAAGTAATTTTGACTTGCCTGTGTATGAACATAAACTAAGTTTCAAAGGTTCTCATGTATAAACATAAACTGAGTTGCAAGGTCCTTCGGTGTTACGCTCGCATATGAGTGTGAGGGAAATCTTAAAGCATTACGGTGGTTTGAAAATGTAGTGCCTCGTAAGGGCGTAGAATAATTTTGGAAGGGTTTCGACCATATGCAAATCGAACGCCCCGTATGAACGTAAAAGGATGGCCAAATGTAAAAGTGTAAAGGAAATATTCAAACGCTCTTGAGATATGCTTGTGGTTGTAAAGGCATAAAGGGAACTCACAAAGGCATATGCATGTAAAGGAGAATATGAGAGCTTCTGATGCTACGAGATACGAGAGATATTAATAAAATATTAATATCCTCATGGTGTGCGAGAACGTAAAGAGGTATTCAAATGTTCACGAGGCTACGGGATGATGGGATGATATGTAATTGAAGGGAATTAATTAATTATCAATTAATTAGTATCTAACTTGTTGTGAGCCAATCAACATGTGACATATGGCATTTTTAGATTGGAGGGATAAGGAGAATTGGAGATAAAATGAAAATTCAGAGAAGAGAAGATCAACACACAAAATGAAAAATTTAAATATATTTAAAAGTTTTATATAGTTCAAACTATATAATTTTAATTTTTTTTCATTTTTAATGCCTGTTCATGGCTTGGGAGCCTGTTTTTCAAAATGCTACCAGGGGGGCATTTTTTGTCCAAAATAGGTAGTGCAGTATACCGTTGGAACTGGGAGAAAATGAACTATCCATTTTTGAGATCAGATTATGCACAGGTTTTCACCGGTACACTTTGTAAGAAGATTTTCAATTTCATGGGTATTCTCAATAAAATGAGCAGAATTCATCATGGGATGTTAGAATCAATTGGGGAACATATATTGATGTTTGTTGAAGCTTAAAATGAATTTTGAAAATGTTTTTACCTTTCTTGAGTTCATTTTTAAGCAAATTTTGTCATTCCAAATCAAGTATCAAAATCAGTTATCTTTTTCAATCAAATATGTCAGATATTTTGTGATGGTGGAGGCTAAATGATGAAGATTTGATTCACCAATTGAGGGGAGAGATTTGAAGGATGTTTTTAACTTGTGAGAAGGTTTTCCAAGTGGAAAAATGTCATGTTTAGATTAGATCTGGGAATGAACTCTTCTCCTATATCTTCTTTTTTTCGTCATTGTAAGGTTGCTTCCAGTCTTTGGAGAAAAATCAGTCACTGCTATGATACCATGTTTTGGATCCAGTTTTGATGTGTTCCCATACTGTGATACCACATATTTTTTAGCAATTTCTCTTGTATGAACATTAGAAATGAAGAGAATATAGATAGTTCAGGTTTTTTAGGCATTTCTATGTTTTGATTGCATGCATATAAATGTATTATTTTAAGGAAATGAATACAAAGGAGCAAGAATTTCATTAGTTTCATTCTGATTCTCGTCTCCAGTCTCAGTGAATTTTCAATGTTTTATGATCTTTGAACAAAGAGATAAGGTCATAGTTGTAGTCCCTTAAGGCTGTATGTTGTTTTATTATTACTTGGGACTCAAGGAGTTATGTAAATGCTTCAAGGAATCAATAGGGTTGCAATTTTATTGAGAAGGATATCATGTAAGAATGAGATTCAGATTGAACATGGATGTCTATTTACAATGTGAATAGATAGATCGTATATTTGAAGATACAAATAAGTCTCAGAATATATATATATATATATATATATATATGTATGTATGTATGTATGTGATTCATTTATGGAATTTCCCAATAGATAAGGCACTGATCATTTACAGGATCACTTGTTCATGCTGTTGCATATTAGGGGTTTTTTTGAATTCAAAATCTTTTATTCAAATAATTTCATTTTTTCATGTCTTGTAGTGGGCTAAAAGGAATTAACCTGCACTCAACTTATGAATTTCATAGATATGCATCTAACTATTGTAGATCTGTGTCATTTCATGAGTTATTAGGAGATATAAGGGGTTTTCATCTACTATTAATAGGTTTAGATTTATGTTTTAAATGCACTGGTACCATATCTCAGAACCTCAAGGTTAACCTCCCTAGGTCTTGTAGAGCCTAAAGTGAAGAAGGAGTTATGCCTTATAGTTGGCCCAAGATTGCAGTTAGGTGTATCCATCATAGGAAATTGCTAGCCTTAGATGCATTTTTCTGGTTTCTTTGTCATTTTCAAAACTGTTAAATTAGGAGCCAACACACACAATGTTAGAGATTGCATCTTCCCTAAGCTACTCAGAGTTTGATGATATAAAAGGATGTGATACTACTAAGAAGACGTGGGATACCCTACAAGTGATCTATGGAGAGACAAGAATGCATTAAGAGCCAAAGATGAAATCCTTAGAGGAAAATTTGGTGAAATGAGAATGCAAGAGGGTGAGACTATAGTCTAGTATTGTGCAAGGATCAAAGATATTGTTAATGCTATTCAAGGATCTAATTGAAAGATTGAATATTAGATTGTGATTAGCAAAGTATTGAGAACTCTACTGCTTATCTATGCTATTAAAGTCTTTGCTTTATAAGAACTAAGGTGTATCCATGGTAGCAATATGACCCTTGAAGGATTGGTTGATAGACTCACTACTTTTAAACTTTTAAATTCTAATAATTTCAAATCTGAAAATGTTCAATCTACCTTTAAAGCTAAGCTAACACTAAAAGAGCCCAAATATATGAAAAAGAAAAAGACCAAACCTACTACTAGTGATAGTGATATAGATGACAAAGATCTAGAAGAATTGGAAGCATTATTGGCAAGGTAGTTTCATAGAGGTAAAGGAAAATAAAAAGGTAAGTTACCTATCATATGCTTTAGTCATCATGAGGTTGGTAATATTGTAGCAAGATGTTCTGATAAGTCAAACAATAAGAATAAAGAAAAATTTAGAAGTAGAAAAGATGACAGTAACAAAGGCCATGAGGAAAAGGGAAAGCAGGCTTGTTACATTACTAAAGCAGAATCCAATGATTAATCTGAAGGTCACAATGATGAAGTTGTCTATGTTTCTATGAAGGATGATTCTAATGAAGATGAGGTAATTGCATTGATATCTTATGTGAACAAAAGTGATAGATAGATCATTGATAGTGGATGTTCACATCACATGACTGGAGACAAAAGTAAGTTATTTACCCTTGAGTCTCATAATGGAAATGGTGTTAGATTTGGTAATGATGCACGCTTTGTGATTAAAGGAAAAGAATTAATAATATTGATAAATAAGATCATGTGTGACAATGCTTATTATGTGGAAGGACTTAAATATAATATGTTAAGTGTGTCACAATTGAATAGTTCAGGTTGTAAATTTGAATTTGATAACATAAAAGCTAAGATCTATGACACTAAAGGAAAACTAATTGGAAGTAGAGATCAGACTAGAGGTGATTTAATTTATCTTGATATGAATGATTCTACTTTTCTTGTTGTACAATTTTATGATGTATGAGTATGGCACAAGAGGTTATGCCATGTAAATTTTGATAATTTGGTTAGTATCAATAAGATGAAAAGAGTTAGAAGTTTGCCAAAACTAAAGAAACTTGATAATGCAATTTGCAAATAGTACCAGTTACACACGATGAAAAGTCTAGTTTTAAAAGTAAGACTCATACTTCAAAGGTAAGACTCATAATTCAAAAACAATTCTTGAATTAGTTCATACTAATTGATGTGGACCAATTGATGTGCAAAGCTACAAAGATGGCAAGTACATTATCATATTTGTTGATGATTACTAAAGAATGATGACAGTAATGTTCTTCAAAGAAAAATATGATGCTTTTCAAATGTTTAAGTTGTATCTAACAAGGGTTGAAAAGGAAAATTCATAGAGCTTGAAATATATGAGATTTGATAGAGTTGGAAATTTTACATCAAATGAGTTTGAAAACTTTTGTAATGAAAGAGGAATCAAGACACAAACTTCTGCACCTAGGACCCCTCCACAAAATGGGATTACTGAAAGGAAGAATAGATCTATAATGGATTTTTCTAAAACACTGGTGATGGAGAAGAATTTTTATTTGAAGTACTAGAAAGAAACTATTAGTATATCTATCTATACCTTGAATAGAGTACAAGTCAAGAAAGGTACAAATTCTACACCTTTTGAATTATGGTATTGATACTCACCCAATGTCAAATATTTTAAGGTATTTGGAAGCAAGTGTTACATTACTAAACACAACAAAAATGGTACGCCTAATGCTAAAAGTAAAGAAAGTATATTCCTTGGCTATATTCCATAAGAAGTGAAGTTTATAAGTGTTGGAAATGTAGATGGAGTAACTGAGAGGGGGGGGGGGGGGGGGTTGTGAATCAATTACCACAAAAATATTTCATAGATCCCTTAGATGTCATCAAAACTTATAAAACTGATTACTGCTATCACTTGGTAAACATATAGAAAAATGTTGTAACTTAGTAAATGCAGAGTATGTCTTACATTAGCAGATCTAATATTAACAGTAATAATTTGTTGACATGAGAGAAAGTAAATGGACACAAGAGACACTAGATTTAATGTGGAAACCCAATATGGGAAAAACCATCAATGTAACTAGTTACTATTTTTCACTCTTTTGAAATGAGCCTTGTTAGGAGCCAATCTGATTAAAGGTTACAAAACACACTATTAGGTGTGACCTTGTTAGAGGATTTAATCACTTTGTTAGGAGTGGCCTTGTGAGAGGTCTTTAAAACAATTCAATGGAATTGTCACCTTGTTAGAGGATTTACAATTGGCTATTAAATTAACTCTATTAAGAGATTTTAGATCACTGCTACAATGGTTAGAGAGTAACAATGAAATGACTTGATTGAGATGCAACTAAATTGTTGAATCCAGATCTCTATTTTGCTCAAAAAATTGATCCTTCTAGATCAAATATTGCTTTTCTACTTCACAAGGATATCTATTCATCCTTCAAGTTTTCTCTCACACTTTCCTTCTCAATTCAATCAATACACTTGCATACTTTTGAAAATCACAACTTGACCTTATATTTATATCATCCAGATTGTCAAGTCAGCTCACTACAATTTGTAATGACCAATAATCATTACCATAGTTGGCTAGAACCTATACTCAAGCTTCATACAACAAAATTCTTCATTAGCTGACCCTACTCGATGAACAATGGTTCTAAAATGATTTCTTGAGTTAACCAATAGAAGCTTGGTTAACATTGTGAACTTGCACAAATCCTTTGGCAACTGAGTGAACTCAGTTAATACTAACTCTAACCAACTTTCCTTCGTTAACCATGGGAACTCAATTAACACTACTACCTACCATAATTTCCTTCAATGCCCAAGTGAGTTTAGTAAGCACTAACTAACAACTAATATTAAATTTGTGTGACATCAAAGACAACACATAATTATACAATTGTATCCAACAATCTCCCTCTTTGGCATTGATGTCAACACAATCATGTCATAGCATAATGAAATTTGAGAATAAAGCTTTTCTTAATAGAGAGTATCTCCCTCTTAGAATTAACATCAAAAAATAGTTGGAAATGATTGAAAGGATCATGAATGAAGAATAATGGAACTGGAAAAGAATTTTTTCAATCATTTTTTTGTCATTGATGTCAAACTTTCTACTTGTAGGAATGACAATTGCTTAAGTGATCCAAATACTATCAATTGGTTGATTGAGAAAGGAGGTGGCAATCAATAAGATGTAACCAGAGCACCTAGAGAAAGGTTGAAGTTATGATGTTGTAATGAAGTATAAGGATCAACTAAGCCATTGATGAAATAGTGTATTTATGACATACTCTAAGATATAGAGAATGGACACACTAAGACACATCAAAGATGTAAGGTTTAACTAAGTTCATTTGCGAGTACTGAGCAAACTAGTTGAAGCTGAGCAAATTCTCAATTGAAGGAAGCCGAGCAAGTTCAACTTCAGTGCGTGTCGAGCAATTCTTCAAGTTTTGAGTAACACAGGATTGTTCAAGTGCCAAGTAACATAGGATTGTTCAAGTGTCGAGTAACAAAGGATTGTTCAAGTGCCAAGTAACTCAAAAAATTTCTTTAGGTTCCAAGCATCAGTAAATAGTAGTAGAAGCCGAGTAACCCAGTTAATGTCAAGCATTAGTAAACCAATGATGTCGAGTTGCTGCATTATTTGTTAAGTCAAAAGATTCACCAAATCAATAACGATAAGTTTGTTACATTGAATTTTGTGAATTAGTTGGATGATAAGGATAATGAGTAGATGTCATAGAATTTTATGTAAACCATGCAAACCAATTCAAGGTGAATGTTGATGGACTTATCATGAAGTTTCTGGAAGAAACAATTTGGAGGGAAAATAATATCATTCTCTTAGATCAAATCAAATTAATGAGTGAGAAGATTTGAGTGGGAAATGTAGAATATAACTTCTTTATAAGGAGTTACAGGTCAGAAGATCAAAGTGTGGTAGTGGTCGTGGTCTTGTGAAGAAGCCAAGAGAAGGCTAGTGTGACATGTTAAGAAGAGGACACAGTGAGGAGTAAGCATAGAGCATCAAGACTCTGAGTTGATCAAGTGACCACAGAGTACATTGGCATAACGAGTGGAAGAACTCAAGGAGATAGCTCTTAAAGGGTGGACAAGATGTTAGCATTGCAAGGAAGAAAAGCCAAGCAAAGAAAAGAACTAAAGAGAGATATGAAATCTGCAAGGTTAGAGTTGCAATCTTTATCAGATCAAAACCTTTCTACTACTTTCTTACCATTGTATTAGACATTGAAATCCTACATTGGTAGGTTAGCTTAACAACTAGGTGGATAAGCCTCAGGAAAAGGATAGAAGATCCCCAGGAGAAGGATAAGAGATCCTTAGGAGGAGGATAGGAGATCCTTAGAGAGGGATAAAAAATTCTTTTGAGAAGGTGACTATAAATCCCATGGACTTGGGTGGGCCTAATAGCTCTATGTAAATCCTTTAATAGGGTGACATTCTAAATTGAATTTTCTTAAGTCCTCTAATAGGGCACACTCCTAAAAGGGTGTAGAAATCCTTTAATAGGGTCACATCTGATAGTGTGTAAAGCCTTTAATAGGGCAGGCCTTTAACAAGGAAAACCATCAAAAGTAGTTGAAATCAATTGCGCAATTATTTTGTGGGTGTCATCCCCACTCCATCTTTACCTTCTTATTCCTGGAGGGTTTTTGGGTCACCAAACTCCTTTGTGTTATGATGTGATGCATGTTTACTTTTCATGATTGTTTAATGTTTAACTGCATGCATGATAATTTCAATTATATGCCATTAAGGATTTGACAAAAAAAAAAATTGTATTGGACATTATTGGACCTTGAATAACTGATTCACCCCCCTCTCAGTTATTCTAAAATAATTCTAACAATTGGTATCAGAGCACACTGTTGATTTGTTTCAAGGTACTAGCAGCAGGAAGATCAAGATGTCCAGGAGAGAAGTTCCCAAGCTAAACAAAGAAAACTTTGTTACATGGAAAAGTATGATGAATCTGCACCTTGGATCAATAGGTGACTATGCATAGACCTCAATCATAGTTGATCATGTAGACCCTGCAAGACCCCTCACTGCTGAATACATGAGCAAGAAGGAGCACAATCAAGCGATGTTAGATATTGCTTCAGCACTAAGCTATGCTAAGTATGATGACATCAAAGAATGTGATACTACACATCAAATGTGGAAAACATTATCAAACATCTATGGAGGAGATGATAATGTCAAGAGAGCCAAAAGAGAGAGCCTAAGAGGAAAGTTTGATGACATGAAAATGGAAGAAGGAGATAATGCTACTCAATATGGTGCAAGGGTGAAAGAAGTGGTAAGTGCCATAAGAAGCCTAGGAGGACAGTTATCAGAAAAAACATTATGTAGCAAATACTTAAGAAATTTGCTTCCTATCTATGCTAGAAGAGTTTTAGCCATCCAAGAGCTAAGGTGTGTACCAGGCAACACATTTTTATTTGAAGGAATAATTGGAAGACTCACTGCCTTTGAGCTATCCAACTTTGACAACTACAAGCCAGAAAAATTTGAATATGCATTCAAAGCCAAGATGACAATAAAAGACAATGAGGAGGTGCAAACAAAGAAAAAGAGTGGAAAAGGAAAGTATGTATCTAGTGACAATAGCACTGATGAAGATGATGTAGACCAATTGGAGGCATTACTAGCAAGAAGATTTTGTAGAGGAAGAGGCAAATTCAAAGGTAAATTGCCAATCATTTGTTTCAATTGTAATAAAGTTGGTCACATTGTAGCTAGATGCACACAAAAGAAAAATTACAAGGATGGAGGAAACTTCAAGAACAAGAGAGAGGACAACAAGGACTACAGAGGTAAAGGCAATATATGCTACATTGTTGAAGAAGACTCTGATGAGAATGATGATGAAGTAGTCTATGTGGCTATGAAAGATGAATCAAATGAAGATGAAGCAACTGCCCTAGTAACCTCCATGAACAAGAATGACAAAAGGATCATAGATAGTGGATGCTCTCATCACATGACTAGAGATAAAAGTAAGTTCATTTCCTTTACTCAATATGAAGGAAATAATGTTAGATTTGGTAACAATGCACCATGTCGAATCAAAGGGAAATGTAGTATCAAGCTTACTAAAAATATATCATGTGATAATGTATACTATGTTGAAGGTCTTAATTATAACTTGTTAAGTGTGTCACACACACACACACATATCATAGTTGCATGAGTACTTGTACCCATACCCCTAGGATGTGTAGTATTGGTACACATACCCAAGTATTGGGTACACATGCTAGTACATGAGGCTTAGTCAAAAGCATCATAGCTAAGAACCTTGTTTAAGATTTGTTTTTTATTTTCAGTTTTTGTTTGCATATCAGCTTGTTTATCAAGCTTAATTCGTTATGTAATCAGTTTGAAATGTTGATACAATATTGTAATAATTTTTTTTATCATTCTTCGAGTCAGTTGCCCTTGTTATGCATCTAAACATTTAGTATAAATTATTATTACAAATATATTACAATTTTGAAACCAAAAACAATATATTACATTTGCAAACTTTATCAATTTTTGTTTTGAAAACTCTGTCCTGACTCAGTTTCACATTTTCTATAAAATATTAAATTATATTAAAAAATTGGTTTACCCAAGTACAATCCCCCTATTTTGAAAAATAGTTGTACAGTTAGGCAACATAGGATGTAAGGTTGAATTTGAAAATAGAATTGCCAAGATCTATGATTCTAAAGGAAGTCTAATAGAAAAAGTTGACCAGACTAGGAGTAATCTGTTCTACCTAGACATGGAAGATACTTCTTGTCTCATTTTTCAAACTGATGATATATGATTATGGCACAAGAGGCTATGTCATGTAAATTTTGACAATCTAATAAGCATCAGCAAAATGAAGAAAGTTAGAGGTCTACCAAAATTGAAGAAGCCTAATAACACCATGTGCAAACAATGCCAACTAGGGAAGATGACCAAATCAACTTTCAAAAGCAAGGCTTACATTTCTAATGAAGTATTAGAGCTAGCTCATATTGACTTGTGTGGTCCTATTGAAGTGCAAAGCTACAAAGGTGACATATACATAATGCTATTTGTAGATGACTATTCAAGGATGATGACAGTCATGTTCCTGAAACAAAAATTAGATGCATTCCAAATGTTCAAATGGTATATGGCTAGAGTTGAGAAAGAGACTAGGAAGAGCCTAAAATGTCTCAAATCTGATAGAGGAGGTGAATTCACATCAAGAGAATTTGAAGAATTCTGCAATGAAAGAGGAATCAAAAGGCAGACATCAACACCTAGGACTCCACCTTAGAATGGTATAGCAGAAAGAAGGAAGAGATTAGTCATTGACTACACCAGGACCTTAATGATGGAGAAAATTTTTGCACTCAATTACAAGAGAGAAGCTGTAAGTATTGCAGTCTACACACTCAACAGAGTTCAAGTCAAGAAAGGTACAAATGCAACACCTTTTGAATTATGGTATGGGCATTCTCCTAATGTAAAAAATTTAAAAATATTTGGATGCAAATGCTATATATATAAAGAGTCTAGAAAGGGAAAGTTTGATGCAAAGAGTGAGGAAGGCACATTTCTTGGTTATTCTACTAGAAGTAAAGCTTATAAGAGCTTGAATGCTAACACTAAAAAAGTAGTAGAAAGTACAAATATGAAATTTGATGAGCTTGTAGAAGTTCAAAGTGTTGAGGAAACCAAGAAAGTAGAAGAATAAAAGACCTTTGTATACTTTTATGAAGGTATACCCAATAATAGTAAAGTTGCAACTCAGAATGACAATCAACAACAAAATCCAGTATCTGCCGAGTCATAGACAGTGAATGTTGAGCAGCAAACACATTTAGAAGCCGAGCTGCAGAATACAGAGAATGTTCATTTAGATTCTAAGAACTGTCAACATGAAGGAAATGAAGAAATATCTGATGAAAATACACATAAAGATTTAGATTCTGAAAGAGACAACATGCAAACAAGGAAAGAACCCGTATTGGCAAAGTATGTAAGAAGACATCATCTTGTAGATCAAATTATTGGAAACAAAGAGCCAGGACCAATGACAAAGAATAGAATCAGAAGTGAGACATGTCTACTTAGCAAAATTGAACCAAAAATAGTAAGTGAAGTGATAAAAGATGATGATTGGTACAATGCTATGAAAGAAGAAATAGAACAAATTGAAAGGAACAAGACATGGACCTTAGTCTCAAGACCAGCTAACAAGAATGTGATTGGAACAAAGTGGGTGTTTAGAAACAAGTTAGATGAGAATGGTGAAATCAAAAGGAACAAGGCAAGACTAGTCTGTAAAGGGTATGCACAAGAAGAGGGACTAGACTATGGAGAAACTTTTGCTGCAGTTGCTAGAATGGAAGGAGTGAGGACCTTACTGGCATATGTAGCCTTCAAAGGATTTAAAGTCTATCAAATGGATGTTAATTCTGCATTTTTGAATGGTATACTTGAAGAGGTAGTCTACATAGAGCAACCAGAAGGATTTGTTGTCGAAAATAACAAAAACAAGGTATGCAAATGGTATAAGGCTCTATATGGATTAAAGCAAGCCCCTAGAGCTTGGTATCAGAGACTCCACAAGTATCTACTGCATATAGGATTTGAGAGAACTGATGATAACAATAGGTACATCAAATCAGAAGAAGGTAAGGATATCCTTGTATCTAAAATCTTTGTGGATGACATAGTTTTTGGAGGAAAGGAAGCACTTTGCAAAAGTTTTTCTGACAAAATGAAGCATGAGTTTGAAATGTCTATGTTTGGAGAAATCAAGTTCTTTGTTGGATTGCAAGTACATCAACTAAAACATGGCATATTAATGACATAATCAAAGTAAATCAAAGAGATACTCAAGAAATTTGTATTGGAAGACTCCAAACCTATTAGTACACCAATGGCAATAGGACATAAACTATCCAAAAATGATGAATCAACTGAAGTCAATCAAACAATGTACAGATCTATGATTGGAAAACTACAATATGTTGTACATAGAAGACCAAACATCGCATTAGTAGTTGGAATAGTTGCTAGATTCTCTACTAATCCTAGAGAAAATTATCTCAGGGTAGTAAAAAGGATAATGAGGTATCTCAAAGCAACTGATGATTTTGGCCTATACTACAAAAAGAATGAGAAGTTTGAGCTCAATGCATACACAAACACAGATTCAGGAGGAAACATTGATGACAGGAAAAGCACAAGTGCAGGATCATTATTCTTAGGTAAAATGCTAGTTACTTGGACTAGCAAGAAAAAAACATGCACATCTCAGTCCACTACAGAAGCAAAATATGTGGCAGCAGCAGTCAATTGCACAAACATTGTGTGGCTCAAACATCTATTGAAAGGAATGAAAGAAGAGGTAACATGATGTAGAGGATGACAACAGGAACAAAAATTCTAGATTAGTCACAAGCATGGTGACAGAGGGAGAAAACATGAGATGCAAAGCTTATATTTAGCATATTGAAGATGCTACACCTTTGGCATTTATGTCAAAGAGGGAGATTTATGAGAAAATAATCAATAAAAAGTAAGAGGGAGATGTATGAGAATGTATGAGATCAATAGTAGACAAAAAAAAAAAAAAAGATGAAAGAGGGAGATTCAGAAGAGATAAGAAACTGATCAGCAAGTAACTATGAAGGATCAGGAATATAGAGTAAGGATGCAATAATCAAGAGGGAGAAGCAGAACAAAGGATTTAGTTTGTATCAGTAAAAGAGGGAGACATGATACAAAAAGGAAGATATGTAATGACAACAATTTTTCTATTGGGTATATAATTTTGGTGGTAACTAAATTGATTAGTTCAATCAATTGATTAGTTTGGTTTGCCATCAATGCCAAAGAGGGAGATTGTTGGAAATGATTGAAACGATCATGAATGAAGAATAATGGAACTAGAAAAGAATATTTTCAATCATTGTTTTTTCATTGATGTCAAACTTGCTAGTTGTAGGAATGACAATTGCTTAAGTGATCCAAATACTATCGATTGGTTGATTGACAAGGAGGTGGCAATCAATAAGATGTAACCAAAGCACCTAGAGAAAGGTTGAAGTTATGATGTTGTAATGAAGTATAAGGATCAACTAAGCCATTGATGAAATAGTGTATTGATGACATACTCTAAGACACAGATAATGGACACACTAAGACACATCAAAGATGTAAGGTTTAACTAAGTTCATTTGTGAGTGCCAAGCAAACTAGTTGAAGTAGAGCAAATTCTCAGTTGAAGCCAAGCAAGTTCAACTTTAGGTTGTGCCGAGAAATTCTTCAAGTGTCGAGTAACATAGGATTGTTCAAGTTTCGAGTAACACAAGACTGTTGAAGTGCTGAGTAACTCAGGAAATTTCTTCAAGTGTTGAGCATCAGTAAATAGCAGTAGAAGCTGAGTAACCCAGTTAATGCCGAGCATCAGTAAACCAATGATGCCGAGTTGCTGCATTATTTGTTAAGTCAAAAGATTCACCAAATTAGTAACAATAAGTTTTTTACATTGAATTTTGTGAATTAGATGATAAGGATAATGAGTAGATGTTACAAAATTTATGTAAACCATGCAAACAAATTCAAGGTGAATGCTGATGGACTTATCATGAAGTTTTTGGAAGAAAAAATTTGGAGGGAAAATAATATCATTCTCTCAAATCAAATCAAATTAATGAGCAGGAAGATTTGAGCAGGAAATGTAGAACAAAACTTCTTCATAAGGAGTTACAGGTCATAAGATCAAAGTGTGGTAGTGGTTGTGGTCATGTGAAGAAGCCAAGAGAAGGCTAGTGTGAAGTGTCAAGAAGAGGACATAGTGAGGAGTAAGCATAGAGAATCAAGACTCTGAGTTGATCAAGTGACCATAGAGTGCATTGGCATAATGAGTGGAAGAAATCAAAGAGATAGATCTTGAAGGGTGGACAAGCTGTCAACATTGTAAGGAAGAAAAGCTAAGCAAATAAAAGAATTGAAGAGAGATCTAAAATCTGCAAGGTTAGAGTTGCAATCTTTATCAGATCAAAACCTTTCTAATACTTTCTTACCATTGTATTAGACATTGAAATCCTATATTGCTAGGTTAGCTTAATAGCTAGGTGGATAAGCCTCAGGAAAAGGATAGAAGATCCCCAGGAGAAGGATAAGAGATCCTTAGGAGGAGGATAGGAGATCCTTAGAGAGGGATAAAAGATTCTTTTGAGAAGGTGACTATAAATCCCATAGACTTGGGTGGGCCTAACAACTCTGTGTAAATCCTTTAACAGGGTGACATTCTAAGTTGAATGTTGTTAAGTCCTCTAACAGGGCACACTCCTAATAGGATGTAGAAATCCTTTAATAGGGTCACATCTGACAGTGTGTAAAGCCTTTAACATGGTAGGCCTTTAACAGGGCAAACCATTAGAAGTGGTTGAAATCAATTGCTTAGTTATTTTGTGGGTGTCATCCCCACCCCAATTTTACCTTATTATGCCTGGAGGGTTTCTGGGTCACCAAAATCCTTTGTGTTATGATGTGATGCATGTATACTTTTCATGATTGTTTAATGTTTAACTGCATGCATGATAATTTCAATTATATGTCATTAAGGATTTGACAAAAATAAAAAATTGTATTGGACATTATTGGACCTTGAATAACTGATTCAGTCCCCTCTCAATTATTCTAAAAGAATTCTAACAAAAAATTCTCCTTTCATGTAGTAATCTCTCTATGTGAAGGAATTACATAACTTCTATAAAAATATACTTCTCCTTCTAAAAAAAATTTGAGAAAGATATGATAGTAAACTCTCCCTCTTTGACAACACATGCCAAAGACAACACATACCAAATTAGTATCAATGTACCTTGAGTACTGATTCATATGCAATGTTCTCTTGACTATGTAGCATCAACTGATCGATCTTCAACTAGGTTCCTGTTGATGCATCATGAAAACTTCACTTAGTGAGCTTTAGATAGAGGAATGACCCCTAACTTACTTCTTAGATACATGAATGCATCCTTAGGTAATGGCTTGCTAAATATGTCTACAATCTATTCTTTTGTATGGACATATTTCAATCTGATTTCTTTGTCCTACACCAATTCTCTGACAAAGTGATATTTTATAGCAATATGCTTGGTTTTGGAATGTATCATTGGATTCTTTGATGTGTTAATTGTGCTTGTATTATCACAGAACATGACAACTGGTTCCTTGATTTCAACCTTCATACCTTCCAACAATTGTTTAAACCAAACAATATTAGTACAATTTACTATTGCTGTAACATATTCTGCTTCTACCATTGATTGGGATGTGCAATTTTGCTTCTTGCTTGTCCAAGATACCAACCTTTTGCAAATAAAAAATGCTGCCCGACTTGTGATTTTTCTGTCATCAATATTTTTTTCCCAATCAACATCAATAAATACCTTTAGGTCTAGATTTCCTCAAAGTTTATACCATAAACCATAATCTTTAGTGCCTTTCAAATATCTCAAGATTCTTTTGATTGCCATTATATGATTTTCTCTAGGTTTGCTGAGAATCTTGCCACTATACCAATTGCTAGAGCAATATCAGGTCTTGTATGAACTACAAATTTTAATTTCCCAATTATTGATCTGTACGAGGTTTGGTCTACCTCTTTGGAGTCATCATCTTTGGTAAGCTTTAGTCCAGTACACATGGGAGTTCCAACTAGTTTTGAATCTTCCATATCAAACTTCTTGAGTATCTCCTTGATGTATTTATATTGAGTAATGTAGATATCATTCCTGCTCTACTATATCTACAATCCAACAAAGAATTTAATCTCACCAAACATAGACATTTCAAATTCTTTCTTCATTTGCTCTGAAAATTCTTTGCATAGATCTTCATTCCTTGTAAATAAGTATCATCCACAAATATTTCTACTACTACAATCCTATTATTTGGTCCTACCTTGATGTAAAAACTACTATTATCATTAGTTCTCTAAAAACCAATCTATATAAGGTAGTTATGTAATCTTTCATACCATGCTCTAGGAGCTTGTTTTAGACCATACAAAGCTTTGTGTAACTTGCAGACCATGTCCTTTTTATCTATATCAAAAAAACCTTCTGGTTGTTCAGTGTAGACTTCTTCATCAAGAATACCATTTATAAATGTAGATTTAACATCCATTTGATATACTTTAAATCCTTTATGTGCTACATATATAAGTAAGGTCCTGACACCTTCCAATCTTACAATAGGAGCAACGGTTTCACCATAATTAATGACTTCTTCTTGAGAATAACCTTTACATACCAATCTACCTTTGTTTCTTGATACCTTACCATCTTCATTCAACTTATTTTCGAATACCCATTTTTTTCTAAGCACATTTTTATCTTTGGGCCTAGGTACAAGAGTCCAGATTTTGTTCTTCTCTATTTCGTCTATTTCTTCATTCATGGCCTCAATCCAACTTTCATTTTCTAATGCATCTAAAAAACTTCTAGGTTCAAATTCAACAAGTAAAAATGTACCTTTTGGCTTACTTCTTGTCATAATACCTTCTAATTTATCTCCAGTAATCTAATTAGGTGTATGATGCCTTTTGACATACTTGGCCAATACAGGTTCCTTGCCTTTTGAATGAATTACATGATCTTCCTCTTGAATTTCAACTTGAGATTTAGGTTGTTCTATCTATGGCTCAAGTCCTTTAAACTTGGTAGGCATTAACTTAGTAGCTTTAGATTGTAACTTGGGTCCCTGTGACTCAGTTTGAACTACTTGTGACTTGGTAACTACACTAGGCTTGATAGATGAAGTTTCCTTATCATCAAATATGCCTAGAAGAGTGTTTGATTCATAGTAGAAAAATCTTTTGTAGTCTTCTAGTTCTTTCTTTCTTTTTTCTTCAGCCTTTTCTACAAACTCATCAATTCTCACATGTGCACTTTCTATGATTTGTGAGTAGACAAATTCAAACATTTATATGTCTTGTTTTTGCTGGATTATCTAAGAAATATACCTTCATCACAGTTTACATCAAACTTCACTCTTCTAGAATCTTTCAAGATATAGCATTTACTTTCTTAGGTAACTTACATTGGGTTTGTAGCCATCTCAAAATTCATAGGGAGTCTTATTTGAATCCTTCTTTAACTAAACTCGGTTCAAAGTATGGACTGTAGTGCTAATAGCTTCCTTCTAGTATTTGATAGAAACATTCTTTTCAATAATCAAAGTCCTTGCACAATCCATGATGGATCTATTTCTTCTTTTAGCTATTCCATTCTACATAGGAGTACTAGGGGCTAATACCCATCTTTTAATTCCTCTTTCAATGCAAAATTTATTGAATTCATTGGAGATGAATTAACCACCTCTGCTTGATCTTAGGTATTTCAATATTTTCCCTATTTCCTTCTCTACTCTTTGCAAATACCATTTGAATTTCTCAAATGCCTTTGACTTCTCTCTTAGATATGTAATAGTCATCATTCTAGAGTAGTCATCAACAAAAAGAATAAAGAATTTTTCTCCACTATAGATTTCTACTCCAATAGGTCCACACAAATTAGTATGCACCATTTCCAAGATATCTTTAGATTGATAGTTTACTTTTAAAACTAGTCTTTCCCATTTTCCCAATTTGACAGTTCTGACATAAACCAACATCTGGTTTCTTTAAACTAGGAATACCTCCTACTTTCCTAAATTTTCTTATTTTCACAATGTTATCAAAATTTACATGACATAACCTTCTGTGCCATAGCCAAATTTCTTCTAATTGAGCAATAAGACATGAGCAATCACCAAGATCTAAATAAAATAGGATACCTTTTTTTTGTTTGCCTGATCGAATCAGTTTCCCTTTGTCATCCAGTAGTCTTGCCTTACCATGCATGAATTCTACCTTACATCCAATGTTGATAAGCCATGCCACACTTAGTAGATTATTCTTTAGTCCTTCAACCCACTAAGCATTATCACATATAAGTTCATTGGTTAATGAGATACGACCTTTTTCTTTGATGCAACAAGGTTCATTGTTTCCAAATCTTACACTACCTCCATCATAATGTTCAAAATGTTCAAACTTTGTTCTGTCTCTAGTCATATGATGTGAACATCCACTATCTATGATCCATATATCATTTTTTCTAATATAAGAGATAAGTGCCATCTTATCTCCTTCATCATCAGATTCATCTTTCATAGCAATGTATACCATTTCATCTTCACTATTATCAAAATTCTTAGCCATAAAATAGATTTTCTTACCTTTGTCCTTGTATGATTTGCAACCTTTGGAATCCTTTTTGTCTTTGTACTTGTAACTCTTCTTATCACCTTTACTATCTTTGTTTGGGCACCTAGCGGCAATGTGACCAACTTCTTCACATGAAGAGTAGATTAAGGGAATTTTACTTTTGTATTTTTCTCTGCTTCTAGAATATTTCTTTGCAAGCAAAGCTTCAACAACTTTGAGATCACTATCTGAGATTTCCTTAGTTTCCTCTTCATTGTCACATTGATTTTCCTTTATCTTCTTCCCTTTTTCTTTGAGTAAAAGTTTGGCCTCAAAAGAAGACTCAACATTTTTGGAAGTTGGAACATAATTGTCAAAGTTGTCTAGCTCAAAGGCTGTCAATCTTCCTACTAGGGTATCCAAACCTAACTTGTTACTTGAATCACATCTCACTTCTTGAATAATAGATACTCTAATTGCATAGATGGGAAGAAAAAGTTCTAAGAATTTTACTTACAACAATTTCTTCTTTGATTTCTCCTCTAGATGCTCTTATTGCATTGACATTGGCTTTGACTCTTTCCACATATTTGGCAACATTTTCATCTTCTCTCATTCTCATCTCATCAAATTGTCCTCTAAGAATTTCCACTTTGGCTCTCTTTGCATTGTTATCTCCTCCGTAGATGTCCTTGAGTTTGTTCCACATTGCAAAATTATTTTTACAATATTTGACCTCATCAAATTCTTCATAGCTAAGAGCAGATGTAATGTCAATCATCATGATGTTATGGTTCTTTTTCTCAACAAGATCTTCAATGGATAATGTACCAGTGGGAGTTTTGTATTCTACATCAAGTTATTTGCATCTTGAATCACTGATGGTAGCCAAATGAAGTCTCATGAGTCCTTGCTATGTTGAAAAGTTATCTTTGCTAAGCCTTGGGATCTCTATCTTATAAGACATCCTGATCTTTAGCTTAGGTCCTTGAAACCTTCCTGCAAGCACCAAAAAGTTCTGATACCAATTGTTGAAAATATAGATGGAGTAACTAAGAGGGGGCATGAATCAATTACCACAAAAATATTTCACAGATCCCTTAGATGTCATCAAAACTTATAAAGTTGATTACTGCTATCACTTGGTAAACATATAGAAAAAATGCTGTAACTCGATAAATGTAGCGAATGTCTTACATTAGTAGATCTAAGATTAATAGTAATAATTTTCTACCATGAGAGAAAGTAAATGAAAACAAGAGACACCAGATTTAACATGGAAACCCAATATGGGAAAAACCTCCAATGTAACTAGTTACTATTTTTCACTTGTAAAATGAGCCTTGTTAGGAGCCAACCTGGTTAAACATTAGAAAACACACTGATATGTTTGACCTTGTTAGAGGATTTAGTCACTGTATTAGGAGTGGCCTTGTGAGAGGTCTTTAAAAGAATTCAATGGAACTATCATCCTATTAGAGGATTTAAAATTGGCTACTAAACCAACTCTGTTAAGAGATTTTAGATCACTGCTACAATGGTTAGAGAGTAACAATGAAATGACCTAATTGAGATGCAACTAAATTGCTGAATCTAGATCTTTGTTTTGCTCAAAAACTTGATCCTTCCAGATTGAATATTACTTTTCTGCTTCACAAGTATATCTGTTCATCCTTCATGTCCACTCTCACACTTTCCTTCTCAATTCAATCAATACACTTGCATACTTTTGAAAATCAAAACTTGATCTTATATTTATATCGTCCAGATTGTCAAGCTAGCTCAATACAATTTATAATGACCAATAATCATTACCATAGTTTGCTAGAATCAATACTTAAGCTTCATACAAAAAAAATTCTTCATTAGCCGACCCTGCTTGGTAAACACTAGTTCTGAAATGATTTCTTGAGTTAACCAATAGAAGCTTGGTTAACATTGCAAACTTGCACAAATCCTTTGGTAACCGAGTGAACTCAATTAATACTAACTCTGACCAACTTTCCTTCATTAACCATGGAAACTTGGTTAACAATACTACCTACCATAATTTATTTCGATGCTTGAGTGAGTTTGGTAAGCACTAACTGACAACTGATATGACATTTGTGTGACATCAAAGACAACACACAATTAGACAGTTCTATTTCACATAAGTGTTTAAATACTAACACTAACAATGTTGTGGCAAGTGCAAATGTTAAGTTTGATGATATATAAAGGTGCATGAAGATGAACCAAAGAAGAAACTTGAAAGCTACAAAACCTTCATATACTAATATGAAGACATGTATTTTGATGATAATTATACAAATCAAGTTGCTAATAAAAAAGAATTAGTGATTGTTGAATCACAAATAATGGATGTCGAGTTGCAGTTAGGATTTGAGTTGCATTTAGGAACCAAGTTGCAGTCAAAATCCAAGGTACATTCTAATACTAAGATCAATGTACATGAAAGGGATGTGGAGTTACTTGATAGAGAAGTGCACAATGATTCTAATATTGGTAGGACCATTGTAGAAAGAAGAGCACAACCACGATTTTCAAAGTATGTTAGAAGACATCACCCTACTAGAAAAATTATTGGAGACAAAGAAGATAAAACAAGTAAAAGAAATAGGATGAGAAATGATACATGTTTTTTAAGCATGCATGAGCCTAAGTTAGTGAAGGATGCATCAGAGAATGAAGACTCGAGTAAAGCCCTGGAAGAAGAGATTGATAAAATTGAGAAAAATAAAACATGGAGTCTAGTACCTAGACTAGAGAACAAGAATGTGATTGGAACCAAGTGGGTGTACATAAAAAAAATGGATGAAAATGGTGAAATCACAAGGAATAAGGAAATATTAGCTTGCAAGGGATATGCACAAGAAGAAGGAATTGACTATGGAGAGACATTTTCCCTAGTTGCAAGACTAGAAGGAGTAAGATTTCTACTTGCTTACTTTGCATACAAAAGTTTTAAAATTTATCAAATGGATGTGAAGTCAACATTTTTGAATGGTATACTAGAAGAGGAGGTTTACATAGAACAACTAGAAGGATTTATTGATCCAAACAAAAAGAACATGGTATGTAGATTGCACAAAGCTTTATATGGTTTGAAGCAAGCTCCAAGAGCATGGTATAAGAGGCTTCACAACTATCTTATGTGAAGACTTGTTTTGAGAAGACTAATGATAAAAAAAATTTGTACTTAAAGAAAAAAGGAGGTAAAGGAATTTTACTAGCTGAAATATTTGTTGATGATATGATATTTGGAGGAAAAAATGCATTGTGTAAGGCATTTGAAAATGAAATGAATAAAGAGTTTGAGATGTCTATATTTGGAGAGATCAAGTTCTTTGTTGGATTGAAAGTATATTAGATGAAATATGTGTTGGATACAATTGTCTAATTGTGTGTTGTCTTTGATGTCACACAAATGTCATATTAGTTGTCAGCCTGTGCTTACCGATCTCACTTGGTCAGTAAGATAGTTTCTCTTGTCTATTGAGTATTCCCAGAGATTACTTTGTGAAGACTATGTCTATAGAGCTCACTTGGGCATCAAAGGAAATTATAGTAGGAAGCAGTGTTAACCAAGTTCTCATGGTTAATGAAGGAAAGATGGTCAGAGTCAGTGTTCACCGAGTTCACTCAATTGCCAAAGAAATTTTCAAGTTCATAGTGTTAACCAAGTGTCTGTTGGTCAACACAGGAAATCTTTTTAGGATCAGTGTTTACCGAGCAAGGTCAACCAATGAAGGATTTTGTTGTTTTGGCATAAGAAGTTTAATTATCTTAAGTATTGTTTCTAGCTGATTGAGGTAATAATTGTTGCTCATTATAAGTTTTAAATGAGCAGACTTGATAATCTAGATGGTATATATGAAAGGTCAAGTTGAGTTTCTAAAGTATGAGCGAGTATGCAAGTGTATTGATTGATTAAGGAGGAAAGTGTGTGTGTGCAAACTTGAAGGTAGATATCCTTGTGGTGCAGCAAAGTAATATTCAATAAAAAATGATCTAGTATCAAGCAAAATAGATATATGTTATCAACAATTCAGTTGCATCTCAATTAGGTCATTTCATTTTTGCTTTCTTACCATTGGAGTAGTGATTCATAATCTCTTAACAAAGTTGGTTTAATAGCCAGTTGTAAATACTCTAACAAGGTGACACTTCCATTGAATTGTTTCAAGACCTCTTGCAAGGCTACTCCTCACAGGGTGATTAAATCCTCTAACAAGGTCACACTTAATAGTGTGTTTTGTAACCTTTAACTAGGTTGGCTCCTAATAGGGATCACTTCAGAAGAGTGAAAAACACTAACTAGTTACATTGGTAGTTTTTCCCATATTGGGTTTCCACATTAAATCTTGGTGTCTCAGGTGTTCATGTTATTTATTTTATGCTTGCAAGTTAATCATTGTGAATGTTTAAGTTCAGTTAAAAATAAACCATACTCTACATTTACTGAATTACAACATCTTTTAGTATGTTTACTGAGTGACAATAGCAATTAGTTTTATCAGACATTGAAGGGATTTGTAAGAAATGTTTTTATGCTAACTGATTCACCCCCCTCTCAGTTACTACATCTATATTTCCAAAAATTGGTATCAGAGCTTTTGGTGCTTGTAGATAAGGTTTTAAGGACCTAAGCTAAAGATTAGGATGTCTTATAAGAGAGAAATTCCAAAGCTTAATAGAAAAAACTTTTCAGCATGGTAGGGACTCATGAGACTTCATCTGGCTTCCATTGGTGATTCAGGATGCAAATATCTTGATGAAGAATACACAACTCCTATTGGTAAATTATCTATTGGAGACATTGCTAAGAAAAGGAACCATAATACCATGATGATAGATATTGCATATGCTCTTAGCTATGAGGAATTTGATGATATCAAGGACTACAAAATTGATTTTGAAATGTGGAACAAGCTTAAAGAAATCTATGGTGGTGATGACAATGTGAGGAAAGCCAAAGCTAAAAGCCTTAGAGGATAGTTTTATTAGGTGAGAATGAGAGAAGATGAAAATGTTGCCAAATATATGGAAAGAATCAAAGCCAGTGTTAGTGCAATCGAAGCATCTGGAGGAGAAATCAAGGAAGAAACTATTGTAAGTAAAGTTCTCATAATATTATTTCCTATCTATGCAATTAGAGTATCTGGTATTCAAGAAAGGAGATGTGAGACAAATCATAAGATAACTTTGGACACCTTAGTGCAAAGATTGACATCCTTTGAGCTAGACAATTATGACAATTATGTTCTAGCTTCCAAGAATATTGAATTTGCATTTGAGGCCAAGCTTTCACTTAAGAAAAAAGGGAAGAAAATAACGGACATTCAATTAGAAAGTGAAGAAGAATTAGAGAAAAGTTTTGATAGTCACCTTGAAGTTGTTGAAGCTCTACTTGCAAGAAAATATTCTAGAGGTAGAAGAAAATACAAAGGTAAAGTTCCCTTAATCTATTTTTCATGTGAAGAAGTTGGTCACATTGCTACGAGGTGCCCAAAAAAAGATAAGGATGAAAAGAAGAGTCACAAGTGCAAAGAAAAAAGGGATTTCAAAGGTCATAAATCATTTAAGGAAAAAGGTTCTGATAATAGTGAAGACGAAATAGTTTACATTATTGTAAAAGATGGATCTAATGATGAAGAAGATAAGATGGCACTTATCTCTCATGTGAGAAAAATGATACATGGATCATAGATAGTGGATGTTGACATCATATGACTGGTGATAAAACAAAGTTTGAACACTTTGAAGACTATGATGGTGGTAGTGTAAGGTTTGGAAACAATGAACCTTGTTGCATAAAAGGGAGAGGCCGAATCTCATTGACCAAAGAACTTGTATGTGGCAATGCCTTTTGGGTTGAATGACTAAAAAATAATCTAATGAGTGTGGCATAGCTAATCAAAATTGGATTCAAGGTGGAATTCATGCATGGCAAAGCAAGATTGCTGGATGACAAAGGAAAACTAATTGGATCAGGAAAACAAACAAAAGGCAACCTATTTTATCTTGATCTTGGTGATTCCTCATGTTTTATTGCCCAAGTTGAAGAAAATTGGTTATGGAATAGAAGGTTATGTCATGTGAACTTTGATAACATGGTGAAAATAAGAAAATTTAGGAAAGTAAGAGGCACTCCTAGTTTGAAGAAACTAGATGTTGGTTTATGTAAGAATTGTCAGATTGGGAAAATAGGAAAGACTAGTTTTAAAAGCAAAAACCATCAATCTAAAGACATCTTAGAAATTATGCATACTGATTTGTGTGGACCTATTGGAATAGAAATAAATACTGGAGAAAAATTATTTATTCTTTTTTTTGATGACTATTCAAGAATGATGACTATTATTTATCTTAGAGAAAAGTCAGAAGCAACTGAGAAATTTAATTGGTATTTGACAAGAGTAGAGAAAGAAATAGGGAAAAGATTGAAATACTTAAGATCAGATAGAGGTGGTGAATTTATCTCCAATGAATTTAGTACCTTTTTCATTGAAAGAGGAATCAAAAGACAAGTATCGACCCCTGGAACTCTCGAGCAAAATGGAATAACTGAAAGGAGAAACAAATCCATCATAGATTGTGCAAAAAATTTGATGATTGAAAAGAACATTGCTATCAAATACTAGAAGGAAGCTATCAACACTATAATGGATACCTTAAACCAAGTGCAGTTGAAGAAGGACTCATATAAAATTCCCTATGAATTATGGTATGGCTACAAACCCAATGTAAGTTACTTGAAAATACTTGGAAGTAAATGTTATATCTTGAAAGAAACTAGGAAAGGAAAATTTGATTTGAAAGGTGATGAAGATATATTCTTAGGATATTCTTACAGAAGTAAGGCATATAGATGTTTACATATTTCTACTTATAAAATCATAGAAAGTGCACACATCAAAATTGATGAGTTTGTAGAAAGGACTGAAGAAGAAAGCAAAAAGTAACCAAAAGATTATAGCAGATTTGTTTACATCAAACCTGATACATTGCCAGACACATTTATCAATAAGGAGACTTCTACTCCTGTGTCTTCCAAAGTCACCAAGCTACAAGAATTTCAAACTAAGTCACAATGACCCAAGTCACAGTTTGAAGCTACCGAGCCAATACCTATAGAGTTTGAAGGACCTGAGCCATAGATAGAACAACTAGAGCCAGAAGTTGAAATTTAAAATGAAGACAATGGAGTTCAGTCAAAAGGAAAAGAACCTATATTGGCCAAGTATGTTAGGAGGCATCATGCACTAGACCAGATTATTGGAGATAAATTAGAAGGTACTATGACAAGAAGTAAGCTAAAAGGTACATGTTTACTTACTCATTTTAAACCCAAAAATTTTAAAGATGCATTGAAAAATAAAAGTTGGATTGAGGTGATGAATGAAGAAATAGAGAAACTAGAGAAGAACAAAACTTGGACTCTTGTACCTATGCCTAAAGATAAAAATGTGATTGGAAAAAAATGGGTATTTAGGAATAAGTTGAATGAAGATGGTAAGGTATCAAGAAATAAAGCTAGATTGGTATGTAAAGGCTACTCTCAAGAAGAAGGCATTGATATTGTGAGACTTTTGCTCCTGTTGCAAGATTGGAAGGTGTCAAGACCTTACTTGCATATGCAACACATAAAGAATTTAAGGTATATCAGATGGATGTTAAATCTACATTTCTCAATGGTATTATTGATGAAGAAGTCTACATTAAACAACCATAAGGTTTTTTTAATCCAGATAGAAGGGACATGGTCTGCAAATTACACAAAGCATTGTATGGTCTAAAACAAGCTCCTAGAGCATGGTATGAGAGGTTGCACAACTACCTCATACAGATTGGTTTCTAGAGAAATAATGACAATAACAATTTGTTCATCGTTGAAGGACTAGATAACAAGATTGTATTGGAAAAAATATTTGTGGATGATACTTTATTTACAAGGAATGATGATCTATGCAAAGAATTTTTAGAGCAAATGAACAAAGAGTTTGAAATGTCTATGTTTAGTGAGATTAAGTTCTTTCTTGGATTATAGATACAACAAAGCAAGAATGGTATCTACATTACTCAATCTAAGTATATCAAGGAGATACTCAAGAAGTTTGGTATGAAAGATTCTAAACCAGTTGGAACCCCCATGTGTATTTGATTAAAGCTTACCAAAGATGATGATTCAAAAGAGGTAGATCATACCTTATATAGATCAATAATTGGAAAATTACAGTATGTGGTTCATAGAAGACCTAACATTGCTCTTACAATTGGTATAGTAGTAAGATTTTTAGCTAAACCTAGAGAAAATAATATGATGGAAATCAAAAGAATCTTGATGACAGAAAGAGTACAAGTGGTGGAGCATTCTTTCTTGGTAAAAGATTGGTATCTTGGACAATCAAAAAGCAAAATTGCACATCCCAATCCACAATAGAGGTAGAATATGTTGCAACATCAGTGAATTGTTCTAATATTGTTTGTTTTAAACAGTTGTTGGAAGGCATGAAGGTTGAGATCAAGGAACTAGTTGTCATGTTTTGTGATAAAAAAAAGTGCAATTAACATATCTAAGAATCCAATGATGCATTCCAAAACCAAGCATATTGCTATAAAATATCATTTTGTCAAAGAATTGGTGTAGGACAAAGAAATTAGATTGGAATATGTGCATACAAAAGAATAGATTGTAGACATATTCACCAAGCAATTACCTAAGGATGCATTCTTGTATCTAAGAGGTAAGCTAGGGATCATTCCCCTATCTGAAGCTCACTAAGTAGAGCTTTAGTGATGCATGAATAGGAATTAAGTTGAAGATCAATTAGTTGATGCTACATAATCAAGAGGACATTGCATATGAATCAGTATCAAGTTACATTGATACTCATTTGGTATGTGTTATCTTTGGCATGTGTTGTCAAAGAGGGAGAGTTTACTGTCATATCTTCTAAAATTTGTTTGAAGAAAGAGGCTATGTTATTCCATAATAGAGGGAGATTATTGCATATGAAAAACTTGTGGTATACAGATCTAAGAGGGATAAACTTTCAATTAGAGAAAATCTTGTTTTCAAATTTCATTGTGCTATGACATGTTGTGTTGCCATCAATGCTAAAGAGGGAGATTGTTGGATACAATTGTCTAATTGTGTGTTGTCATTGATGTCACACAAATTTCATATTAGTTGTTAGTCTATGCTTACTGAGCTCTCTTGGTCAACAAGAAAATTTCTCTTGTCTACTGAGCATTCTTGGAGTTTACTCTATGAAGACTATGTCTACCAAGCTCACTCGGGCATCGAAGGAAATTGTAGTAGGAAGCAGTGTTAACTAAGCTCTTATGGTTAATGAAGGAAAGATGGTAAAAGTTAGTGTTCATCGAGTTCACTTGATTGCCAAAGGATTTTGCAAGTTTGTAGTGTTAACCAAGTGTCACTTGGTCAACACAGGAAATCTTTTCAGGATTAGTATTTATCAAGCAAGGTTGGCCAATGAAGGATTTTTTTTTTTTGGCATAAGAAGTTTAATTATCTCAAGTATTGTTTCTAGCCGACTGAGGTAATATTTATTGGTCATTATAAGTTGTAAATGAGCTAACTTGATAATCTAGATGGTATATATGAAAGGTCAAGTTGAGTTTCTAAAGTATGAGTGAGTATGCAAGTGTATCGATTGATTAAGGAGGAAAGTGTGTGTGCAAACTTGAAGGATGGTCAGATATCCTTATGGAGCAGCAAAGGAATATTCAATCAGGAAGAGTCTAATATCAAGTAGAACATAGATCTATTATTAGCAATTCAATTGCATCTCAATTAGGTCATTTCATTGTTACTTTCTTACCTTTGTAGCAGTGATTCAAAATCTCTTAATAGAGTTGGTTTAATAGCTAGTTGTAAATCCTCTAACAAGGTGACAATTCCATTGAATTGTTTCAAGACCTTTTGCAAGGCCACTCTTCACAGGGTGATTAAATCCTCTAACAAGGTCACACCTAATTGTGTGTTTTGTAACCTTTAACTAGGTTGGCTCCTAATAGGGCTCAATTTAGAAGAGTGAAAAATAGTAACTAGTTACATTGGTAGTTTTTCCCATATTGGGTTTCCATGTTGAATCCTAGTGTCTCATGTGTTCATGTTGTTTCTTTTATGATTGCAAGTTAATCATTATGAATGTTTAAGTTCAATTTAAAATAAAAAATACTCTGCATTTACCAAATTATAGCATCTTTCAGTATGTTTACCAAGTGACAATAGTAATTAGTTTTATTAGACATCTAAGGGATCTGTGAGAAATGTTTTTGTGCTAATCAATTCACCCCCCCTCTTAGTTACTCCATCTACATTTCCAATAATATGGTATTTACATCATTTAGTCGAAATAACTAAGACACACTATCCAAAATTAACAAGACATTTACATCAAACATATATGGTATTTAGTGTCTTGTCGAATTAATAATATGGTATTTATATCATTTCAGCAGAATTAAAATTTTGGATAGTATGGAGGATTCAAAACCTATTAGTACTCCTATGGTGACAAGACACAAACTATCCAAAATTGTTAATTCTGCTGAAGTAAATCAAACATTGCACAGATCTATTATTGGTAATTTACAATAAGCAGTTCATAGTAAACTTGACATTGCATTAGCTATTGGAATTGTTTCAAGATTTTCTATAAATCCTAAGAAGAATCATTTAATGGCTATTAAAAGGATCATGAGATACTTTAAATGAACAAAAGACTATGGTATATACTACAAGAAAAATGAAAAGTTTGAATTGAGGGCCTATACTGACACTAATTGTGCTCGAAACATTGATGACATAAAGAGTACAAGTGGAAGAGCATTTTTATTAAGAAAGAGATTGGTCACCTAGACTAGTAAGAAAAAAAATTATATATCATAATTTACTGCTAAAGCTAAATATATGGCTGCTATAGTGAATTGCAAAAATGTAGTATGGATTAAACAATTACTCAAAGGAATGAAGGAGGAAATTAAAGAACCTGTGGTACTTTTTTGTGACAATAAAAGTAGTCTTAACATACAAAAGAACCTTGTGATGCACACAATGACCAAGCAAATTGAAATCAAGTATCATTACTTGAGAGAGTTGGTTGAAGACAAAGAAGTGAGAATGAAATATGTCAATACAAAAGAATAGATAGTTGATATATTCACAAAATATTTACCTAAGAATGCACATGAATATCTTAGAGGTAAAATAGGGGTGATACCCCTACTCAAAGCTACTTAAGAAGAAAGAGTAGTGTCCTGCATCAACTAAGTTGAATGACATATTTTACAACTTGATGTAGTGGAACTTACTTTAGTACATACCTAAAGTAAGGAAGGAGATGAAATATAAGATTTATAGTCACATGCAAGGTGACAGAGGGAGAACCTAAATTGACTATATCTGCATGTATAGATGAGAAGTCTTTGGCATTATTGTCAAAGAGGGAGATATAAGAAAGAGGGAGATATAAGAGAAAGAGGGAGAGCTTACTAACAATATATTGATAGAGATATCAAAGAGATCCAAGATTAGATGAAGTCACACATATTGATAAAGGGAGATATTACAATACAAGGTATAAAGTTTCTTTTTGGTATTGTTGTTGGTTTTTTTTTTGCCATCAATGCCAAAGAGGGAGATTGTTGAAGTGAAACTATCATGGAACAATCATTATTTTGTCACTAATATAAAACCTACTACTTGTTGGTGAGATAATTAGTTACTTTAGTTTGAATGCTATCATTTGTTCAATTGATGAAGAGGACTTGAAAAGAAGGGATACCAAGAGAACCTAGAGAAAGGTTGACTTATTTGGTGTATAAAAGAAGCACTAAGACCATGAAAGACATTGATGATATAGTGTATTTTTTATCTACTTAATTCTATAATGAAAGTATACTTGATAAAAGGCTAAAAGGAGGCTACATAAAGAAAAGTGTCTACCAAGGCTAATCGAGCAAATAATGTAAGCTGAGAAAACTTAGTTTACGCATAATTCAACATGTGCCAAGTGTTAGAAAGTTAGAAGTGCTGAGTATTAGAAAAATATAGTAAGTATCAAGCATTAGGGAAATGACAATAGTGATTAAGGAAGGAAGACTTAGATGATGCCGAGTAAGCTAATGTTGGTCGAGCATCTAAAGGTTGTTATTGTTGAGTGAATAGTGTGGATGCCAAGTGATAGTAAAATGTGTTAAATCAAAGATTTAATAAATCAAAGCTGACAAAGTTGATTTTGTGAATTTTGTGAAGCATGTGGAAGATTTCTATGATGAGCTAGTAGCATAGAATTCAAGATAGACTATTTCGAGGTGAATTCAAAGATGATTATAGAAAACATTTCTAGAAGAGATAAAATGGAAAAGTGGGTAGATTCATTGAATCTTACTTAATCCTAGAATAAATGATTGTGGTTAAGTGGAAAAGACCTAGATTCTCTATTTATAGAGATAGAAAGTCAAAAGCAACAGTTGTCATGTGTGAGAACCTAAGAAAGACAAGAAGTCTAGGGTGTTGCTTCATATGTTGGTCAAATAGAAGAGTCTGTAGTTGACATGCACAAAAAGAAGGCTTAAGAGGTTGAAGGCTTGAAGGGTGAACAAGCAATCATAGATGAAGGGTATGAATGCTAAGTAGAATGGAGGACTGAACGTGAGATTTGTAACCTACAAGTGAGTCATATTTTATTATCATATCAAGTCCTATTGTTCCTTTCTAATCAGTCTGGATAAATCCTTTGGATTAAGGTTGACCTAACAATCATTTTTAAATCCTTTATAGGGTGACATTTTAAGGGAATGTTCTAAAGTCCTCTAAAAAATCTCACTTCTAATAGGGTGATTGAAATCCTTTAAATAAGTCACAATTAATAGTGTGTATTGTAACCTTTAACATAGTTGGCTCCTCATAGCTCACTTCAAAAAAGTGAAAATTAGTAGCATCTTAATGATGGAATTTACTAAATTGGGTTTCCATGTAAATGTTAGAAATAATAGTACACTAAGATAACTGGAGGGGGGGGGAGGGGGGGTGTGTGGGGGTGAATCGATTATCTGATAATTAAAAAATTTATCTTCTTTAAACAAACTTAACCATTAAACCAAAGTAAAGAAAAACATAATAAAATTCACATAGACAATTATACCAGATATATTGACTAGGGGAACCATTGATCAGAGGGAAAGTCCCGGTGGGAATGACGCCCACAAGATGATTTACTAATATAAATATTCCTTGTTAGAGGATGAACCCTGGTAGGAGTCTATTACAAAATTTAGTACATAAAGTCTCCATTAGGACACTTTGAATCCCTATTAAGAGATTACAAACCTATTAGGAGTTGTGCCAACTCTATTAGGACTTGTGCCACAATGTATGCAAGATGAGCCCACTGCCCAAATATGCAATTCCAACTTCAAGAAGAGCTCACTACTCAAACATATAATTTAATGTTATCTTCCTCTTTCCTCTATCCTTTCAACCAAGCCAATTACTATCAAACCTTGTAGACTAGGTCACAAACATCAGATCCAAATATCAAACCTCAAATCACTCAGCAAAACCTTGGCAACGTAGTTTCCTTCACTTCCACACTACTGTGATCAACTTTTCATTTTGCACTCTTTGCTACTTATCATCAATATGATTCATGTCATGCTTGATAAGGCAAAATGTCCTTCCATTATACCAAGTCTACAAAAAAATTCCCAAACTCTACTATTAGACCTTCTCAATTAATTATTATAGGACCACATTAAGAACATGTTATACTTAGTGATAACATTAATATTTCACCTTGAAACTTGAATAAATTTCCATACACACAATATTATGATGAGAAAAATTAGCCACATAATCACCAACATGTCTTCTCCATGTCTCAACCTTGATCCTCAAAATATCAACTATGCTAAGAGATATAACAAGTTTACTAAAACATGCCTCTATAAACTCTATCTCAGAACAAACATCACCAAAACTTACATAAATACTTCTATACTTATCATTTCTTCTTTTGATGTTAACTGCATATAGTAGATATTCAGAAGTATCTCCCATAACCTTGGATGGTTAGAATGCTGAACTATCTATCTATACCAACTTGATCTTTCCACTATTCTTTTGTCAAATACCACATAAAACTCTTATGTTGACATTAATGAGAAACTTAGTCATGAATGTAACATATCATCAATCTACAATACTCCCCCATAGGAATATCATTAGCATTCATGCTTCCAACCAAACTTCTAACAGTAACATCCTTGTGTCAAAATGTGTGATTGATTTTGTTGTTTTGCATGTTTACATTTATGTAAAGTGATTTTGGCATAGGACATCAATATGCATAAATTTAATATATTGAATTGTGAATGCATGCATAATGATAATTTGTAGTACTAAAAAGTTTTATTTGTACATTTTGACATTGGATAACCAATTCTTCCCCCATCTTAGTTATTCTAAAGCATTCCAACAATTTGGACATATAGCTAGAGATTGCAGAACATAGATTGGTTAGTCATGACCTAGATATGAAAATATTGTTATAGTTTTTCAAATTTGTAACCACATGGGATGCATAGAAAGATATTGTAGGATGAAGAATATGAGGATTCCTAATAACATGAGGTACAACATGAGAAACCCAAATCCTAGAAGGAATATGAACAACACAAATGGAATGAGAATAATAGTAACAATCAAAGAGAAAATATGAAAGATCCCATATGAAACCTTGATGAATCTTTTGTTAAAGCTATGGAACCAAAAAGTTAAAATGTTGTGTTAGAAAGTTAATCAAGTGAAACATCTGATAATAGATCTAAGTGAGTTTTAGTCTCCAACCAATCATAATATGATTAAGTATATCATTTTATCAATGAACATGACTATACTAGAATAAGATTAGTATAGAAATTGTTAGGATAGGAATTATGACTTGCGAAGTTAGTATGAAGAAGAACAAGATGAGCAGAAGATGAAGTTCAGTTTTCATATGACTCTGAGTTGATATGTGTGCGCAAAGTAAAACAATGTTAGTAGTAAAATAAGAATAATTTTTTGTTCATTGCGTACTTCTACAATTAATTCATGTAGGTAAAAAGAAAAGGATTTAAGGATCTAAACCAAGTTTAAGAGTAACATTTGAATGTGTGAACAATCAAGAAGAAAATTAAGAGTGGATCAAAGGCTATCAAGGAAAAATTGAAGTGAATTCATCAACAAACCCTATTTCCATGAAATTGAGGTATTTTATAGATTTTAAAAAGGTGAAGTCAAACTAAGTTTAATATTTACTATGAAGATGGATAAATATTTAATTCACAATGCTGAGGATGAACATAAACCTAAGATGAAGATAAACCCTATCAAACCCTTGAAAGATGACCTCCCAGTCACATTTATGATAATTTTGGATGAAACTCTATATTTAGAAGATATTGGAGGCTATACCAGGAGAAAATATGAATCTACAGGAGAAGGAAAAATAGCTAAAGAGTTTGAATTCATATACAATCAAGACATGAGTTTCAAAAATGTATATGAATACCTAGAACATAATGACCTATTTAAGTACTTGTTTTCCCATGAGTTTGATAATGAAGAATGGACCAAGATCATATTGAGTAGAATTCATGATGGAAAGTTTTGGTGAGGTGATAATGTGATAGAAATTTTAGCTAACCTCATTCATGAAATTACTGGTCTAAGAAATGAAGGTTCTATACTAGTAAATGAGGAGAATGTAAAGAAAAATATGTTAGAAAATACCAAGTATGAGTATAATGGAAGAGGAATTGTGATAATAAAAATCAAACAAAATGATGTAAGGTTTGTTAGTAGAATCATGACATCAAGGATATGTTCATGTTCTAGAGAAGATGATATGGAATCAAGTTTCATCTGTGCATCGTATATGATGTGTGTTGAGAAAGACAAAGTGAACTTGAATGAAATATTCAGAGTGCAATTAGTTGAGAACTTGGAGAGGATAAAGAAAGCAAGAAACAATCACTATTCAAGTTCCAATCATTAATTACATACATTCTTTTCCACTTGATAAAGAGAGTTCCATTCATGTTTATATTTGAGTTGATGAATACTAATAAGAGTACTATGGAAAAGATAAGAGATTTGTACAAAAGGTACTTTATTGAGAAGATTGAGAGTATCATAGACTTGATAATGAAGACACTCCAAACTAAGATGCATAAAAGATACATAACCCCACCATCTGCAGTAAGAAAATAAAAATAATGAAATTTGGTTCATGATTGACACTAATTTAACTCACATAGAAGTAGTTGAACCCAAAATGATGTATGTTAAATCTCTTCGGTATGAAGTTGTAGAAACATAAATTGAAAGATACGTGGAAATTACTCTTAAGTCTAACAAAGATGAAGAGTTTGATATTTGAGACACCTATGATGAGTTAATGTAATTTAATTATCAAGAAAATCTCGAGAATTCTTCTAAGAAGAAGGAAACAATGAAAAATATCATGGAGGAGGAAAATATGACACCTAAGGAATCTCCAACAGTAAGGAAAAGAATGGAAGGTATAAGAAATAGTGGACAAGAAGGTATAATGTTTGTAATTCCACTACTAAAAAAGGACCCTTGCCAACACATCCTTTGATAGAAGGTATAACTATAGAAGAGTCACTAGCCAAAGCATCATCTATACCCTATGTGTTGAAAAGAGATTATTTTGAAGTGAAGAACCTATAATGGAACATTCATTATCTTGTCAATGATGTCAAACCTATTACCTATTGGTGAGTCAATTTTTTTTGGTCTTAATTCTATCACATGGTTGATCGATAAAGAGGATTTAGAAAGAGGAGATAACAAGAGCACCTAGAGAAAGGTTAAGTTATCTGGTGTATAAAAAGAGCACTAAGACCAAGTAAGACATTGATACTATAGTGTATTGTTATCTACTTATAGTATGAAATGAAATATTAATCAAGTTAAGACTGAAAGAAGATCAAGCAAGAAAAGTGTCTACCAAGCCTTGCCAAGAAATCAGTGCAAGATCATGCATAAATTAGTGGAAGTCAAGTTAAAATCAATAGGTGCTAAGAAAAGAAGATAAAAAATTCAAGCTAAGTGAATGTTAGTATATGCCATGTAAAGTTTAGTTGGTACTAAGCATTAATAAAATTTAGTGTTTTTTGAATGAACTAGTGTTGACTATGCTGAGTGACAACAAATAGTGTTAAATCAAATATTTGACAAATTTGAGCTGACTAATTTGATTTCTTAAATTATGTGAAGTGTGTGGAAGACAACTATGATGAGATGGTGTCATAGAATTCAAGGTAAACCCTTTTGAGGTGAATTCAAGGAAGATTGTAGTGGAATTTCTAGAGGTACCAAATGGAAAAGTGGGAAGATTCATTGAATACTACCTAACCCTAAAATGGACAATTATGGTTAAGGGAAAAAATATCTAAATTCTCTATTTATAAAAATAGTTGGTTAGAAGTAAAGGTTGTCATGTGCAAGAACCTATGGAAGACAATGAGTCTAAGGTATTGCTTTATCTAGTGGCCGAATAGAAATGACTATAGTTGGCATACAAAGAAAGAAGACTTAAAGGGATGAATTATTGAAGGGTGAATAAGATATCAAAGTTGAAGAGTATTATTTCCAAGAAGAATGGAGGACAAAAACAAAGATCTATAATCTACAAGTGAGTTGTAAGCTTTTATCAAATCAAGTCCTATTGTTACATTGTAATAACTGTACCAATGTGGATAAAATCCTTTGGATTAAGGTTGACCTAGAAATCATTTGTAAATACTTTAATTGGGTCACATTCTAATAGAATGGTCTAAAGTACTCTAGCAAGGATCACTCCTAACATGGTGATTGAAATCCTTTAACTAGGTCACATTTAATAGTGTGCATTGTAACCTTTAATAGGGTTGGCATTTTATAGGGCATCACATTAGAAGAGAGAGAATTAATAGCATGTTACTGGTGGTTTTTCCCAAATCAGGTTTCCACATAAAATCCTTATGTCAAATTATGTGAATGTTCTTATTGTATTTCATGTTTACATTTTTACAAAGTTATTTTGAACAAGGACAATAACCAATTAAGTTAAGGTATTGTATTATCTAATGGATGCATGAATTTTATGTTTTATAGATATGGATCTAATTAGTAATACATTTCTTTATTTGTACATCTAGACTTTGTATAACTTATTCACCACCCTCTCAGTTATTCTAAAGAATTTCAACAATTGGTATTAGAGCACTAGTGCTTGAGAGAAAATAGTTTTGTTGGTGTAATTAGATATTCACTAATTACACTTAATCTTACTTAGGATAATGAACTGCATGATAGTTTGTGATTGAGAAACTTAGGAGTTTGCACCTCAATCAAACAAATGGTGTAGGAGAATTCCACTCTAGGTGGTCATAGTTGTTATCTCAATCCACCTTTAGTTACATATCACATTATCATTCTTGTCATCAGACATACTTATTACATAATGGAGGATGATCCACCTTTGGTGGACATATGATTCCACCTTGTGTCGGTGATAGCCTATCTTCTCCTTATCATTGTCTCTTATTGCTTCTCCTATATAAGCAGGCCTATTATGTACAATTTAAATCAATCCATTGGATGCCAATCAAGTCCATTATCAATAATAGCATTCTTGCATCTAAATGCAATTGTCTTTCCATTCTCTTATGGAAGTTATCTTGGTCTTTCATTTGATCTTGGGGGTGTTGTAGAGTCACCTAAAACTCTGACATGGTTTCAGAGCTCTCATGGGGTGAAGACCTCTTGTCACGATGTGCAATCTTGGCTTGACTTATTGTTGGTGTAGCATTGGAAAATTGGACATCACAATTTGGAGGAGATTTCAAGATTCACATTTTGTGACCTTCTATTGCAAGTGAAAATTAGAGCTTGCTGGTGCAAATTAGAGGTTGGCATAATATAAAGAAGATCCAAAAACCCTTAAATCATATTTTTATTTCATCCAAATTAGACATCTGAGGCCAAATCCATAGCCATTTGATTTTTGAAGGTGTGATGATGGTGATTTAGAAAAAATAATTTCAGAGGTGATTTTCAAACAATGATATCTCCCTCATACATACTTCTTTTTCTAAACAATATATATTATTTGTTTTGGGGTAGAAATTCACGATCTACATAGTGGTGTAATGAGTTTGGATATCTGTTTCTAAGTTTTTATGGAAATCACAAATCCCATTTTTCACAACTTTCAAAGCTCTATTTGGGCACATTTGATAATATTTGTAGGTGCATTTTTTTTGAAAGTGTATGATTTTTCCTCTACTTTCCAAATCTATAATTAGATTTCAATGATTTGGAGTGGACATATCACTTTCAGAGATAGGTCTTTTTTGGCTATATTTGCACTTGGTGAATACTTGGATTTCACTTTTCTTAATTGAATCAATAATTTGAAGGAGTTATCCATTGATTTCAGTCATTCTTTGGGTTCATTATAGATTTTTTGAAAGTTCTATTACTCACTTCCTATAACTATCACGAATAGAAACAATTAGTTTCTAATTAGGTGATGAGTATTGGATTGCTTAGAATGATTCTTGGACAAGATCTAGAACTAGCTATAAGTATTGTAGAAATAAGAAAATGGTTTGATAGAAGGGATAGAGAACTTGGCTCTCTTAGATCTACCATCTCCAACAATTTTTTATATCATATTGCATCCTGTACACATTCTCATGATGCCTAGATAACATTGGAAGGAAAATTTGGTAAACCTGATAGAATAGGAAAAATGAAATTGGAGAATGAGCTTATAGGTCTAAGTCCATGTTATTTTGACAATATTCAAGACTTTTTCTCTAAGTTTAATTCTATTAGATTGGAGCTTTCTAATTGTAGTGTTATTAAATATGATGAGAAATTAATATTATCTATTCTTTCCAAGCTAGGTCTTGAATATTCAATATTTGTTTCCACATTATATGCTACTATGGATGCTCTTGGTAGTGCATACAAAATGCCTCCTCTTGATGAATCTGTAGCTTAGCTCACAAGGGAACAAGAAAAGTTAGCACACATGGGTCAATTGAAGCCTTCCAAGTATCAAGTTGGTTTTAATTAACTCCTCTCCAAAGGATCCGAAAGGAAAGGGATACAAAAAACACAAGGATCCTAAGCAACATGGGAAAGGTGATGACTACCCTACACAACATAATGTTGAATCCAAGTCCTCTTTAAGAGAGGAAACATCTAGAAGAAAGAGAGATAAATGTGTTAGAAATGCTTTAGAATAATTGAGAGGGAGGGTGAATCAGTTATTCAAGGTCTAAATGTCCTAATAAAACTTTTTCGTCATGTAAAGTGATCCCATTAAACTATTCATTCATCCAAGCTTAAAGTTTCCTACTTAGCAAGTTATTGTAAATCAACATGCAAGCATAACATATGAAAGATCAACACATAATAGAGTGATTTATGTGGAAACCCAATTTTGAAAAAACCACCAGTAACATGCTACTCAATTCTCATTCTTCTAAAATGATGCGCTGTGAAAGGCCTACCCTATTAAAGGCTAGAACACACTGTTAGATGTGACCTAGTTAAAAGATTTAACCACCTTGTTAGAAGTGGGCTTGGTTAGAGGATTTTAGAGCATTCACTTGGAATGCCACCCTATTAGAGGATTTACAAATGACTATTAAACCAACCTAAGTCCATAGGATTTTCTCCTAGCTGACACAATTGTTAGAGAGCAACAATAAGGGCTCTTGACCTGATAAAATTCATAACTTAACTTGTAGATTTCAGACCACTTTTTAGCTTTTCACAATTTTCTTGGTTTTCAGTCTCTGCAGCTCTGATAGCTTGTCCTCCTTTCAAGCTTTGTCTCCTTGAGTCTTCATGCTTGATAAACCAATGCAATCCTCTCTCTGACTACTTATCAAAATAAAGTCTCTATGCTATATTCTTCCTTCTCCTTGATGCCTTTCCCTTAACACCCTTCAACCACTTCATAATTTGGCACACCAACAACTCTTGCTTCTTTGCATGTGACTCCTTAAATAGAAATATATAATTTTTTTTCTCACTTGATTCATCCCTTCTTTAATTTTAGTTTGAATGGATTAGGTAGGATTCATTGAATCTAACCCATTTCTTGTTCCTTCTAGAAACATCATGAAGAATCCTCCTAAATTCACTTAAAAATAGTTTATCTAAAATTCTATGCCTCCAGTTCATCATCCTTATCTTCCATCTAGTTTAAAAAATTCAAGGTAACAACCTTGTTAGCTCAGATCTGGTGAATCTTTTGACTTTTCTAATAATGCAACAACTTGGCACTATTAAAATTCTAGTGCTTGACACACACTATTACTCAACATCCACTACATTTTACTAATGCTTGACAACTACTATGGATTCACTCAACATCCACTAAGTTTTCTATTTTTCTCAGTACCTAAAGATTGTTCAACATTTGAACACGCTTAGCTCCTTCTATATCACTCAGCACACACTAGATTTTGTATTTGCTTGGCACTAACTAGAAATATTCCCACCACGAACCAGCTTTCTTGGCACTCACTAATGAACTTAGTTAATCTTTGCAAACAACCTTATCACAACTTATTCTTATAGTGTTTCTAAGTGTAGCCAACATTTGTATCTTCAAGTATACTATCAATACATCATTTTACCATTGTCTTATCTGATCCTTGCACTTCACTACAAAACCATAAATCAACCTTTCCCTTAGGTACTTTTGTTACATCTCATTGATTAAATCTTCTTCATCAGTCAACTAAGTGATAGTGCTTGGATCTTATAAGAAATTGTCATTCTCGCAAATAGAAAGTTTGACATCAGCGACAAAACAATGATTGACAACATTATTTATCAACAATCTTTGAGGCAACTCAAACTATGCAGGAAATGGAGAAGATAACTGAAGATAGTTTTCTTGTCTTTTGTCTTTTTGTCTTCCTGGCTTTTGGCTTTTCGATAGGCTTTCTGTAGTTTGTTTTAGTTTGTTTTTTTTCTGGCCTTTTTGTGGGCCTTTGTTTTGGGCTGGGCCTTTGGGTCTTTTTTTAGCTGTTGGACCTTTGTTTTGGCTAGGCTTCTTTGGCTTATTATCAGCCTTGTTTATGTAAAACTTTTGGATTTCAGGATCCATAAAAACCTGTTTTTCTTATAAAAAACAATCTTCCTTTGTTGCAACAATCTCCCTCTTTGATAGTACTCTTTTTCAATAATGATCTTTTTAATCATATTTCCAATAAAATGTGCTTATTGTAAAAAGTTAGGACATGATGAGCATAGATATTTTCATAAGAAGATTGATGAGCTCACTCACATTCTTCAAAAGAGCAATATCTAGTTGCCCTTATTAGTGTCTTCTCCTACTTGATATCAGGTAGCTGCTACATCTACATCATCATCTAGAGGAAAAGGACAAGCATTCATTGCTTCCACACATCCTAAGCAAGGTAAATGGCTTCTTGATTTAGGTGCATCAAATCACATGGCATCTTCTATGGATATGTTTTCCTCTATTGAGCCTTGTACTTCTCCATCTTTATTGATGGGTAATAATACATACATGAAGGTCTATGGAAAAGGTTCTATTCCCATGGGAGAGGGTACATTTAATGATTTTCTTTGTGTACCATCTTTGACCACTAATCTCCTTTCCATTTACCAAATTACTCATGGGACACGAGGTAAAATTGTTGAGTTCACTCCTGATTATGTCTATATTAGGGACATGGAGACTAGAGATGTCATAGCTATGGGAGTTTTTGATTATGTTGAAAATATAGATGTAGTAATGAGAGGGGGGATGAATCAGTTACCACAAAAAATAATCCAAAAATCCCTTAGATATCTAATAAACTAGTTACTGTTGTCACTTAGTAAACATACAAAAAAATGCTACAACTCAATAGATGCAGTGTATGTTAACTTTAATAGATCTTAAACATTCACAATGATTAACATGCAACCATAAAGAAATAACATGAACACATGAGACACTAGATTTAACATGGAAACTCAATATGGGAAAAACCACCAAGTAACTAGCTACTGATTTTCACTCTTCTAAAGTGAGCCTTGTTAGGAGCTAACCTAGTTAAAGGTTACAAAACACACTATTAGGTGTGACCTTGTTAGAAGATTTAATAACCATGTTAGCAGTGGCCTTGCAAAAGGTCTTTAGAAAAATTCAATGAAACTGTCACCTTGTTAGAGGATTTACAAATGGCTATTAGACTTGTAGTGCCTCTCCCATTTGACTTCTATAAGTCATCCTGATGGATGCAATGTGGTTGATATTTTTTTGTGATGGGAATCATGATTGTGACCCTGAGTGGTCTACACAATTGAGGTGTTTGGATTTATGTTTCTTTATCAGTTGCTTTGATTATGCTTTTGACAGATCTATGAGATTATGATGTGATTTTTGGTTCATTGAGGTTTATGCCAGTGGTTACCAGGATTGATGTGGTATCATGAGGTTGTTTTGTGATTACCTTGAGATGTGTGCAGAGATTGTATTGTGTACTTTTTACCATGCTACACTAGACTAGGTTCCTGTAGCAGTGGTTAGTCATGTTTATGACTGTGTTTTCTTATGTGTTTTAAGTGCCTTTTTGATGCAGTGTAATCAATCATTATTAAATGCTTAAGTAATTAAATGGGTTGTTCTTGTTGGATTATTTGGTTATGTGCTGCGGACATTACTTTGTTATATTTTTGATTAGAGAAATAATTTTTACTCATGTTATGTTCACATTTGAGAGGACTTGAAGGTCAGATGTTACACTTTGATTTCAGTATCATAGATTTTAGACTACTATGTTGTTTAGTTAATCATATTGCATGATGATGCCATTTTGAGATGACAGTGTGTTTTATGATGATATCTGGTTATCTGGTATTTGGACATACCTCTGATTATGTTATGTGATGGATTTAATGCTATGGTTATTTACTTCATTTCTGCGTTGTTATGTTTTATGAAAATGCGAGTGATGTAAATAGATTATTTTAATATAATTAAATAAATGGTTAAATTAGGTGATTTAATGCATTTATTGTTTCGACTATGTTATTATATGCAATTGCACTTGATCGTGTTTTTTAGTGTGCAAGATTTATATCCCTGGCAGTGGCACATGGAGTTAGTGATTCAGCCTTTCATATTTTACCAATGTCGTCCTAGTATGGTCGATGTATCCTTAATTAAGTATTTAAATTAAACCTTTCGGTGATTATTAAATCCAAACTCATTTGCATTATGTGATTAGACCAGTAAGCGTGTCTATGCATTTAGAGGTTCGCATTGTCATGAAAGTTATTAAGGAGATTTATGTGTTTTTGGGTTTTCAAGATTTTAAATTGATTTATTTTAATTTTTTGCAGTTTTTTCATAGATGAATTCCTATTTATAGGAATAGCCTATTTTCGTTTGGGTCAATTCGGAGTTTAACTGGATCGGCTGGTTAAATGCCCTAATCGATTATTCACCCAAAAAAAGAATAAGTATCCAAAAAGGAATTTAATTCCTCACTTCTCACTTTCAAATTGGAAAGTTGGAGAGTAAAACCCAAAATCCTCTTCATGAGGATTTATTGTTTTGTTCGTTGTGGGAGCTACGGGCATGGGATTGTCGCGAGGTTGAGCTCATTGGATCCAGCTCAGGGAAACCTTGGATTGCCGCAATTTTTAGCTACTTCTGCAGGATATTTATTTTATGGTTCAAATTCCCATTTTGCCCTTTTGGCTGTGAGGTAGGGCTTTCCTATTTTATTGTTTCTGCTCCATTTCTGCTTTTGTTTTTGGTAGCCGTTTGGTTGGAGGCTAAGAACTAGTGCTTCCCTCCATTTCTGTATGTTAGTTCTACTTGATTGGGCGAGTATGAACATTTCCTTATTTTTTGTAATGAGGGTTTGGGATTTTACGTCGTTATGCTGGCCATTTTTGCATACGGTGTCTGATTTCATTTATTTTTGAATTTTTGGGGTTTTTGAACCCAAAAGGAAAATGGGTTTTAATTTTGAAGTTTTTCTAAATTTGGGGTTTTTACCTCATTTTGCGTGCTGCCCTGTTTTCTCGAGTTTTCTTGGCACAATGTGGGTCATGACCTTGATGATCTATTTGGATATCAGTCAGACCACTTTTGCACTTTTATGTTGCATTGGGATGCATGTTGCATCCGTACTCTCGACTTTGTGTTCGGTTGAGTGATTTGTTACCTAATGTTATTGTTTCTTTTAGACCTTTGCTTTTGTTTTGTGAACATTAGGATTCATGTAGAATCCATACTCTCAGATTGAGGCTGGTTGAGTGAGTTCATGATGTTTGGTCTTGTTACATCATTGGGATTCGTGTAGAATCCATACTCTCAGATTGAGGCCGGTTGAGTGATTTCATGATGTATGATTTTATTGGCTTTGGGATTCGTGTAGAATCCATCCTTCCCATGTTGCTTTCAGTTGGGTGTTTTCTTTGCATTGTGTTCTCTTTTCTGTCCTTGTGTTGTGATCTTCGTGATGGTGGTGCACCATACACGAGTACGTGCATGTACATTTGTTGGGTGACTTGCGAGGCTCTATCTTCTGTGATATTGTCAGAAGTTATGATCATTGGGGTTAGGATGGGAGTATGCATGCCCATGGGCACTTGTCATAGGATGAGCATGGGTAGGGTAGGGTAGCATATGGAGGGGGCTTCTACCTCGAAGCCTGGTGACCTTAGTCCCATAGGGTTGGCAGAGGATAGGAAGTTTTAAATAAGTGATAACTAAACAAAATGTGTGACTGGTAATAAAGCTTAAGATAATAAAATGGTACTTTTGTGTATTGGCCTTTCGTTGAGGGAGTTGAGCTACATGGTGTATTCACCTTTTGTTGAGGGATTTGAGCTACACAAATTTGAGCTTGGGCTTTTCGATGCCAAGTGACTCTCCATGATGTTAGTCCCTACTTAGTAGCCTATTGAGTGTCTAACCAGGACCTGTACTCCTTGCATTGTCTTAGGTTCTTGGTTGCAGCCATCATACTATTTGGTGTGAGTGTTAGCCTTGAGTGTTGTGCTTTATGTGTGTTTGTGGTTGGATCATTATCTCCATCAGCATGGTAGGTGTGGACCTACGGGTGCCACGTGGTTGGGAGGTGTAGCTATCTTCACCACTACTAGGGATCGGTGTATAGAGACAATCTTTTGTCCTAGTGCGACCATTGCTAGATATCTTCACTTGGTACTTTGGGTTCTGGAGTATGCTTTCTTGTGATTTATGCTTTCATTGGGATGCTTGTATGTCATGTTTAGATGATGTTATTTTATTTGACGCATTCCCTTATTATGATGTTTAGCATATGATTAGATGATGTGAATTGTTGTATTAGCATATATGTTGCTTACTACTATTTAGCATGTGATAGGTGATGTTATCTACTGTAGGATTATCTTATGCTTTACTACTAGCATGTTAGATTTCCTTATGCTTTTATTGTTGCATGTTTTAGTAGTGACATCCCTATTACGATAGTACTGACAATTTGGTCAGTGGCTTGGGATGTTACGCACGGGGGATGGCTAGGATCCATGATGGTCTTATGATGCTATTGACGGTTAGGAGGAACCACAGACTTAGTTTGGTTGTTTAGTTCATTGCGATGTTTATTTTAGTGTGTTCTTTGTTGCTATAGTTTAGATGGATAGATGTTCTTCTTTCTGTGTTATTCTTGCACTCGAATGTTCTTTTCTTGAGCTTTTGTGGATCTGATACTCCTTGGTGTGGAGGTTCTTTGCTCTATTTTTGGTCCTTTTTTCTTTTGGGAGTGTTTTCATGTTTCTATGGGCGACATTTGTTCAGCATGGTGTGACACTTTAAAAAGTATCGCACGCCCATGCAAACTATGTCGTACGACACTATAAAGTATCGCACACCTTCTTGAGAAATATTGTACGACATTGGAAGATGTCGCATGCCTTCTTGAGAAATGTCATACGACGTTGAAAAGTGTCGCATGCCTTCTTGAGAAACATCGTACGACACTGGAAGAGTGTCACACGCCTTAAGGATAAGTGTCGCCCTCCCTTAGTAAAAAGTGTCGCACAATTTTTGTGAAAAACTTGCGCGTGCTATCAGCGGGCACTTTTCTTCGTGATCCATTCTTTTTGAGAGTTGTTTTGGATACCCTTTTGGGTATTCTTTGACCCTATGTTGTTGCATTTTGTATCCTGGTGGTTTTTGTTCAATGCAATTTTTCGTGTTCTATTGTTGTCTCTTAGGGTTTAAAATATATCATTTAATTATAAGTTGATGTATATTTAATTCCTTATACTTAATTCCTTATATTTAATTTCTTATACTTTATTCCTTATATTTAATTCTTTATTCTTATGATATATTTTAATATATGCGACGAATCTTTTGAGATAGCTTTTAGACCTCTCAGAGACAAGTTAAAGATTTTATAAAATTTTAGGGCTTCAGAAATCTAGACTTAGCCAATTTCTAGGGCTTCAGGATTTCAGACTTAGCCAAATTTTGAGATTCTGCATTTTACCCCAACTTGGTGTTTTGTTGATGAGTAGTCATTTCTCGTGTCCTCATCTTATTGTTGTGGTTGTTGGCTTTTTTTTGGGTGTGTCAGTTTGGTAGTGGTGTTTGGAGATTCATTGGTTGCCGAAATTGTGTTGAAGTCTTCCGTTGCGATCTTTGTGATCCCTATATGATGTTGTCATGTGCATTCATACTTGTAAAAAAAAATCCTTGCTTGATTTGAATCCTTGTTTCCAAGGATCTCTGGGTGGGGCATTACAAGACTAACTCTGTTAAGAGTTTTAGGAATCACTACTACAATGGTGAGAAAGTAATAGTGTAAAAGCACAAACTTGTGTCACCTTTTATAAAAGAAAAGTGATATCAAAATTTAAAGTCTTCAACTTTAACGACATAAAAGTGGCATTTGTGCTTAGAATTTGAAGATGATGTAAACTAATGAAATGTGTAAAATTAGATGAAGTTTATGCCTGTAATTTTTTTAAAAAAATTGAGTGAAAATTTTATCTACTTTTTAATTTTTAAAGTCTATTTTTTATTTTTTTAAATGCTGAAAATATAGAGTTTTTTTTTTCTTCTATCAAACAAATATATGCAAATGTTCACATTTTGGTCTAATTTTGGAATATGTTAGAGTCGACATGTATACCTAGTGCACCAAAAAAGAAAAATTGAAATTTGGCTAATATTTTTCAAGTTATAATTGGTCAAAGTCAAAGTTATTAGAAATTGATAGTTTTTTTCTCCCCTCAAACTTTTTTCATCAAATCTACATATTTTTAAAAACAAATTACATATTCTTGAAGAAGACCCTCTCCTCTAGTGCAACATTAAAAAATAATAATTTTTGAACATGATTTACTATTTTTTTCTTTTTTTTGAATAGACATCTTCCTAAATCTTAAAATACCTACTTGTAATATTTTCAAATTATAACATATTATCCATAATCAAAATAATAAAAAATTATATGATCATAATTTTGACTCCGAGACCTACAAACTATATTTTTATTTTTAAAAAAAAATTCAATTTAGTAAGTCAAATTGGCCTTCAAAGTGAGAAGTTTGTAGAAGTTCTTATTTTTGCTTGTGTGGCTGTCACCTAAGATGCCACATAGGTAGTTCCAGTCAAAATTGTTATGACCATAACTGTTCAGGCCAGAAGGGTTATGACCGAAACACCCAAGCTTATAAAGTTGTTGTCAATCACTTTTTGGCTATTTTTCATGATATTTTGAGTCATTTGATACATGGGGGTTACAACAAGAACCCTTTTGGTTGGAAGTGTTTTGGCCGTAACCTAACATGCCACATCGATGGAGAAACCTACCACATATGTATGGCTAGAACTTGTTCGGCTATATCCATTACAGTCAGAATTATTTTTTTAACCCCTCCAAATATCACAAATACTGATACAGGTTTGTGCTTTCACCCATGAAATGACTTGAATGAGATGCAATTGAATTGCTGACATAGATCTTTGTTCTGATTCATTAGATCCTTGATTAAATAAATCTTTGCTACTCCTTAAGGATATCTGACCATGCTTCAAAGTTTTCTCACACTTTCCTCTTCAAACAATCAACACAGTTGCATGCTCTCTCATTACACTATAGAATTCTCAACTTGACCTTTCATATTTACCATACAAATTATCAAGTCGACTCATTTACAAGTTACAATTACCAATAATCATTACCTTAGTTGGGTATAATCATTACTTGAAATATTTAAACTTTATTCCTCAAATTAATAAAATCCTTCATTAGCTGACCTTGCTTGGTAAACATTGTTCCAAAAAATAATTTCTAGTGTTAACCAATTGAAGCTCGATTAACACTATGAACTCGACAAAATCTTTTGGAGACTGAGTGAACTCAGTAAACACTAAATTTCCTTTGTTAACCATGTGAGCTCAGTTAACACTACTTCCTGCCACATTTTCCTTTAACGCCTGAGTGAGCTTAGTAGATATTGTTTCCACAAAGTAAATTTTAGGAATGCTTGGTAGACACAAAAATTTGCTTTGCTGACCAACTAAGTTTGGTAAGCATTGTCTGCCAACTGATATGACATTTGTGTAACATCAAAGACAACACACAATTAAGCAATTGTATCCAAAAATCTCTCTTTGGCATTGATGGCAACACAACATGTCATAGTACAATGAAATTTGAAAACAAGTCTTTCTTTGATAGAAAATTTTCTCCATCTTAGATTCTATGCCATAAACTTCTCTGATGTAGTAATCTCCCTTTGTGAAGGAATTACATAGCTTCTTTTCCAAAACAACAAACTCTCCCTTAAATAAATTCAAATTTCAAGAAAGATATGATAGTAAACTCTCTCTCTTTGACAACACATGCCAAGGACAATACATACTAAATGAGTATCAATGTACCTTGAGCACTGATCCATATGCAATGTTCCCATGAATATGCTACATCAATTGATAAATCTTCAACTTTGTTCCTATTGATGCATTAATAAAACTTTATTTTAGTGAGCTTTAGATAGGGGAATGACCCCTAACTTACCTCTTAGATACAAGAATGCATCTTTAGGTAATGACTTGGTGAATATTTCAGCAATCTATTCTTTTGTATGGACATATTCCAATCTAATTTCTTTGCCCGACACCAATTCTCTGACAAAGTGATATTTCATAGCAATGTGCTTGGTTTTGGAATGCATCATTGGATTCTTTGATATGTCAATTGCACTTGTGTTATTACAAAACATAATAACTAGTTCTTTGATCTCAACATTCATACCTTCCAATAATTATTTAAACCAAACAATATTAGAATAGTTCACTACTGCTGCAACATATTTTGCTTCTACTATAGATTGGGATCTACAATTTTTCTTTTTGCTTGTCCAAGATACCAACCTCTTTCCAAGAAAGAATGCTCCACCACTTGTACTCTTTCTATCATCAATGTTTCCTGCCCAATCAGCATTAGTAAACACTTTCAAGTCCAAATTTCCTCCAAATTTATACCACAATCCATAATCTTCAGTGCGTTTCAAGTATCTCAAGATCCTGTTGATTGCCATCATGTGATTTTATCTAAGTTTTGCTGAAAATCTTGCCACTATACCAACTACAAGAGCAATATTAGGCCTTATATGAACTACATACTACAATTTTCCAATCATTGATCTATACAAGGTCTGATCTACCTCTTTTGAATCATCATCTTTGGTAAGCTTTAGTTTAGTACACATGGGAGTTCCAATTGGTTTTGAATCTTCCATACCAAAATTTTTGAGTATCTCCTTGATATATTTAGATGGAGTGATGTAGATACCATTCTTGCTTTGTTGAATCTAAAGACCAACAAAGAATTTAATCTCACTAAACATAGACTTTTCAAATTCTTTTTTCATTTTTTCTAAAAAATCTTTGCATAGATCATCATTCCCTATAAACAAATTATCATCCAGAAATATTTCTACCAAAACAGTTTTGTTATTTAGTCCTTCCTTGATATACAAGCTACTGTCATCATTAGTTCTCTAAAAATTAATTTGAATGAGGTAGTTATGCAATCTCTCATACCATGCTCTAAGGGCTTATTTTAGACCATACAATGCTTTGTGTAATTTTTAGACCATTTCTTTCTTTTTTGGATCAACAAAACCTTCTGGTTGCTCAATGTAGACTTCTTCATATAGACTACCATTGAGAAATGTAGATTTGAAATTCATTTGATATACCTTAAATCCTTTATATGCTCCATATGCTAGTAAGGTCCTGACACCTTCTAATCTTGCAACAAGAGAAAAAGTTTCTCCATAATCAATTCCTTCTTCTTGAGAGTAGCCTTTACATACCAATCTAACTTTGTTTCTTGATACCTTACCATTTTCATTCAAGTTATTCTTGAATGCCCATTTTGTTCCAATCACATTTTTATCATTAGGCCTAGGTACAAGAGTCCATATTTTATTGTTCTGTATTTATTCTATCTCTTCATTCATAGCCTCAATCCAACTTTTATTTTCCAATGCATCTTTGACATTTCTAGGTTCAAAGTTAGCAAGTAAACAAGTACCTTTTAGCTTGCTTCTTGTCATAGTACCTTCTAATTTGTCTCCAATAATTTGATCTAGTGCATGATGCCTCTTGATATACTTGGCCAATACAGGTTCCTTTCCTTTTGAATGAGTTGCATTGTCATCTTCATGAATTTCAACTTTAGGTTCTAGCTACTCTAACTCGGTAGGCATTAGCTTGGTAGCATTAGAATGTGACTTGGTCCCTATGACTTAGTTTGAACTTCTTGCAACTTAGTGACTAAGGAAGACTTAGGAGTAGAAGTATCCTAATTGATAGATGTATCTGGCAATGTATCCATTTCAATGAAAACAAATCTCCTGTAATATTTTGGTTCCTTTTTGTTTTCTTCTTCAGTCATGTGTAATTTTTATGATTTTGTGAGTAGACAAATTCAAACATCCATATGCCTTAATCTTGCAAGAATATCCCAAAAATATACCTTCATCACCCTTCACATCAAATTTTCTTTTTTGAGATTCTTTCAAGATGTAACATTTACTTCCAAATACTTTTAGGTAACTTACATTGGGTTTATAGCTATACCATAACTCATAGGGGGTTTTGAATAAGTCATTCTTTAGTTGTACTAGGTTTAAGATATGAACTGTAGTGTTGATAGCTTCCTTCTAGTATTTGATAGGAATGTTCTTTTTAATCATTATAGTCCTTGCACAGTCCATGATAGAACCGTTCCTCCTTTTAGCTATTCCATTTTGTTCGGGAGTTTCAGGAGCTGATACCTATCTTTTGATTCCTTTTTCAATGCAATAGTTATTGAATTCATTGGAAATGAACTCACCACCTCTGTCTAATCTCAAGCATTTCACTCTTTTCCCTATTTCCTTCTCTACTCTATCCAAATACCATATGAACTTCTCAAATGCTTCTGACTTCTCTCTTAGATACATAACAATCATCATTCTAGAGTAGTCATCAATAAAAAAGAATGAAGAAATTTTCTCCAGTATAGCTCTCAATTCCAATAGGTCCACACAAATTAGTATGCAAAATTTTCAAAATATCTTTAGACTGATGGTTTTTACTTTTAAAGCTAGACTTTTCCATCTTACCAATTTGACGATTTTTGCATAGACCAACATCAGGTTTCTTTATACTAGGAATGCCTCTTACTTTCCTGAATTTGGTTATCTTTACCATGTTATCAAAATTCACATGATATAACCTTCTATGCCATAACCAACTTTCTTCAACTTGAGAAATAAAACATGAGCACTCACCAAGTTCATTATGAAACAAGTTACCTTTTGTTTATATGCCTAATCCAATCAACTTTCCTTTGTCATCCAACAGTCTTTCCTTTCCATGCATGAATTCCACCTTGAATCCAATATTGATTAGTTGTGCCACAATCAACAGATTATGTTTTAGTCCTTCAACCCAATAGGCATTATCACATACAAGTTCTTTGGTTAATGAGATTTAGACTCTTCCTTTTATGGAACAAGGTTCATTATTACCAAACCTTACACTACCACCATTATAGTCTTAAAAATGTTTGAACTTTATTTTGTCACCAATCATATGATAAGAACAACCACTATCTATGACCCAAGTATCATTTTTGATCACATGAGAGATAAGTGCCATCTTATTTCCTCATCATTATTAGATTCATCTTTCTTGGCAATGTAAACAATTTCATCTTGACTATTATCAAAATCTTTAGAGTCCTTAGCCATAAAACATGTTTTCTTACCTTTGTCCTTGAATGATTTGAAATCTTTCTTGCCATTGCACTTGTGACCTTTCTTCTCATCCTTATTTTGCTTTTTTGGGAACTTGACTACAATATGACCAATTTCCTCACATGAAAAATAGTTTAGGGGAACTTTACCTTTGTATTTTCCTTTGTCTCTAGAATATTTCCTTGCAAGTAGAGTTTCAACAACTTCAAGATCATTGTCAGAACTTTCTTCTAATTCTTCTTCACTTTCAAACTGAGTGTCCTTTATTTTCTTTCCTTTTTCTTTGAGTGAAAGCTTGGCTTCAAATGCTGATTCAATGTTCTTGGAAGCTAGAATATAATTGTCATAATTATCTAGCTCAAATGCTATCAACCTTCCTACTATGGCATCCAAATTTATCTTATGATTTGCTTCACATCTTCTTTCTTGAATTGTAGATAATCTAATTGCATAAATGGGAAGCAATGTTCTAAGAACTTTACTTACAACTATTTCTTCCTTGATATCTTCTCCAGAAGCTTTGATTGCACTGACACTTGCTTTGACTTTTTCAACATATTTGGCAATATTTTCATCCTCTCTCATTCTCATCTGATCAAATTGTCCTCTTAGGCTTTATGATTTGGCTCTCTTCACATTGTCATCACCTCCATAGATATCCTTCAGCTTGTTCCACATTTCAAAGGTAGTTTTTTAGTCCTTGATATCATCAAATTCTTCATAGCTTAGGATAGATACAATGTCTATCATCATGGTGTTATGAGTCTTCTTCTTAGTAATGTCATTAATAGATAATGTACCATAAGGAGTTGTAGATTCTTCATCAAGATATTTCAATCCTATATCTTCAATGAAAGCTAGATGAAGTCTCATCAGTCCTTGCCATGCTAAAAATTTATCCGTATTAAGCCTTGGAATTTCCCTCTTGTAAGACATCTTGATTTTTAGCTTAGGTCCTTGAAACATTTCCTGCAAGCACCAAATGCTCTGATACCAATTATTAGAAATATAGATGAAGTAACTGAGAGGGGGGGTGAATCAGTTACCACAAAAAAAAATCCATAGATCCCTTAGAGATTTGCTAAACTAGTTACTACTATCACTCAATAAACACATAGAAAAATGTTGTAATTCGGTAGATGCAGTGTATATTAACTTTAACAGATCTTAAACATTCATAGTGATTAACATGCAACCATAAAGAAATAACATGAAGATATGAGAGACCACATTTAACATGGAAACCCAATATGGGAAAATCCACCAAGTAACTAGCTACTGATTTTTACTCTTCTGAAGTAAGCCCTGTTAGGAGCCAACCTGGTTAAAGGTTACAAAACAAACTATTAGGTGTGACCTTGTTAGGGGATTTAATCACCCTATTAGGAGTGGCCTTGCAAAGGTCTTTAGAACAATTCAATGAAATTGTCACCTTGTTAGAGGATTTACAAATGGCTATTAGACCAACTCTGTTAAGAGATCTAGGAATAACTGCTATAATGGTGAGAAAGTAACAATGAAATGACCTGAATGAGAAGCAACTAAATTGTTGATACAGATCTCTATTTTGCTTCACTAAATCCTTCCCGATCAAATAAATCTTTGCTACTCCTCAAGGATATCTGACCATCCTTCAAAGTTTGCTCACACTTTTCTCTTCAAACAATCAACACACTTGCATGCTTGCTCATTACACTATAGAATTCTCAACTTGACCTTTCATATATACCACAAAAATTATCAAGTCAGCTCATTTACAAGTTACAATTACCAATAATCATTACCTCAGTTAGATACAATCCTTACTTGAAACAATTAAACATTATTCCTCAAATTAACAAAATCCTTCATTAGTTGACCTTGCTCAGTAAACACTATTCCAAAAAATGATTTCCAGTGTTAACCAACTAAAGCTTGGTTAACACTACGAACCCTGAAAAATCTTTTGGAGACCAAGTGAACTCAGTAAACACTAACTTTCCTTTGTTAGCCATGTGAGCTTGGTTAACACTACTTCTTGCCACATTTTCCCTTGACGCCTGAGTGAGCTTAGTAGATACTATTTCCACAGAGTAATTTCTAGGAATGCTCTGTAGACATAAAATTTTTTTTTGCTGACCAACTGGGCTCGGTAAGCACTTTCTGCCAACTAATATGACATTTATGTAACGTCAAAGATAACACATAATTAAACAATTGTATCCAATAGATTATACATCACGTTTGTATTCTTTTGCACATTTTGTTGATAAAGATGATGATATTCATGATATACCTAATCCTTTATCAAGGGTGAGTAATTTAGATGAGGAGAAGATTGGACACTTGAATTTTTTTTTCTTGAGACAAGTGTTGAACTTCCTACTCCTCCACCTCCTAATTCTTCAGACATGAGCTCTACTATTCAGAAGGATGATCTTTATGCTTCACATCTTGCGGTGTGGGATTAATTCTTGGATGCTCTTTAAGATAAGCCTGATAATTTAGATTTTGTTAATACATCCGAGGAGGTTTTTCTTTGAGATACTTCTTTACCTTCTTTGGAGATTGGATTTCCAAACTCTTCATGTTCTCTTGGTTTTTCACATCTCATAGGTTAGCTTGATGGTGTGACAAAATCTTTGAGCTTGGAGACACCTATTCAGTCCTTAGAGATGCATACATGGAGACCTTCTTCCTCCTCCTTAACTCTTTACATGGAGTGGCTTCTTCATCATTGGATGTATTTCTCTTCCTAAGAAGAGACATGTTTCTTGCAGATGTTGGATTATCTCTTTCTTGTAGGCACCCTTCATCTATATTGGAGCTTCTTCATTATGGGGGGGATGTCATATCTCCTTATTTCCTTTCTATGGGGGGATAATTCTTTGTATATACATAATGTATGTAATTTTTGAGGATCTTGAGTACTCCATCCATCCACGTATCTTCTTTTCATCTCTCTTTTTGGAGGAGGGTTTTTCCCATGAGGTTTTCTCTCTTTATCCACTTTATGAGAGATTACATTTCATGTATTACATTGCATATTGTACATGGGTACCTAAAATGGCCTAGTAGCTGAGACCCATCTTGCATTGTGAGTTTAAGTGCATTCTCCTAAGTTGCACTGAAGGGGTTGGGGGGGAGGTGTTGTTGTAATTAAATATTCACTAATTACACTAACTTAAGCTTACTTAGGATATGCATTTCATAGCAGTTTATGATTGAGATACTTATGATTTTGCACCTTAATTAATTACATGGTGTAGGAGAATTCCACTATGGGTGGCCATAGTTGTTATCTCAATCCACCTTTAGTGTACATATCACATTATTTCCTCATGATCACTCATACTTGATTGCATATGGAGGATGATCCACCTTTGGTAGACATGTGATTCCTTCTTGTATGGGTGATAGCTTATCTTCTCTTTATCATTGTCTCTTATCACCTCTCCTCCATAAGGAGGCCTATTATGTACATTTTAAATCAATCCATTGGATGTCAAAAAAGTCCATTATCAATAATAGAATTCTTGCATCTTGTTGGGCATTTGTTTTGCACGAGATCAACAACAAGAATTCATTGCATAATTACTTGAAAAGAAAATCTATTTAAGGATCCACTCCAAGGTTTAGTGTTTTTCTTGTGACATACCAAAATTCTCTTAGTAGAAGATAAATGTGAGTGTTCACAAGGAGGCCTTTTCTAGTTCTAAAAACTCTTTTATCTTGAATCGAAGTAAATCTATTCACTGTCTCAAAATCTCACACCAAAAGAACAATTTTTTTAATTTTTTTAATTTTTTAATGAATGCAACTCTAACAATGCAGCTACTATGAGGTCCTATTCTAACAGGGGGTTAGTAAAGAAAATAATGAAATTGAAAGCAAATAATATGAAATCAAATGACTTGAGATTGAAATTCCTAAATGGACATAAGCTATAATACAGAACATGTTGTGAGTTAAGCCTTTGAAGAAATCAATAGGAAACCAATGAAAATAGGAGTAACGCTTCCTAGAATCCACTAATGCAGTCATCAATGAGAATCTTTAACAAATCGAATGATGTTTCACTCTTCATCAAATTGCAATGCCATAGAAAGTGTGCTCATGCGAGATAAAAAGCTATGTAGACACAATCGGGTGATGTCTTCTCAAGCTCATTACATCAGCAGAATTCATATATTTGTAGCAAACACCTGAACTAAAAGATTGCACAACTAGAACCAACACAATAAGCCTTTGGCTCAATCACAATCTCATGAATAAAATCCACAAAAAAATGACACATTTAGGCAAGAATAACTACACTTTGAATGCTAGCACCAAAAGCATAATTTTATTGCATAATAACGGTGGCCCTTGTTACATTTTACAATGGGGTATTTATAATAAATCATCTCCTCAATTTGTTTTAAGAGTGAGAGATATCTTGATGCAATAAAATTCTTTTTAAAACATAAAAACCAACTAAATATATACAAACTAACAATCTAACTGGTGCTTAGAGGGACTCCATCAATATTTTATTCATTAATATGATGCATGAGCCCTTTACATGCCAAAAAAATGAAAGCATGAGAGAGAAAGTAGGAGGAAGCCATCAGTCAAAGTGGAAGTGCATGGAGGTGCCCAAAATAGAAGCTAGCCCTTCACTAGGCATGTGTCGAAGTTAACTTGCCATCAAAACATGTTTTTGATGAATGGAAAATGCTATTTTTGGAATTGGCAGTTAACTATCGGTGCACCTCTAAATTATGAAGTTGTGCACCTGTGGAGCTATAGATGTACAAAGCTGTATGAAAATGCAAAGCTATGGACCTACAGACCTATAGAGTTGCGGAGCTACGGACCTCGACAGGGTCAAAATCTCAAAATTTTACTAAGTGTCAAAATTGAAATTTTGGCATCTAGGTTTTGTTCATCTTCACCCCAAAGCTATGTTTGGATATTTTCCCTTGAATTTCTCTATCATATCAGTAATCTTAGCCACATCTAGAAGATCTAAAGCCTCATACTTGTCCTTGACCTTTTGTCTATAGCTGTCCACCTCAATTCGAGTCTCTACAAAATTTTCAAATTTGGTGTCCAACTCTAGTAGTGCTTCCTCTATCCTGAAGGCTTGTCTAATGTCTTCATCACTAGATGCTTCCTCTAGAGTCTTCTTGAAATTCTCCATGACTACCTCAACTAGCAACAACTTCTCTCATTCTTCATCTTCAAAAATGTCCAAGCATGCATCACTATACAACTTTTCTGCTTCCAAAATTCACTCTCGAGCTTGGTCCTTGAGCCTATGTATCTCATCATGCAATGTTTCCATCACTTTATTTCCATCCAAAATATTCTCTATCCAATCATCTATCATGTCTAACTCTTCTCTGGTATATACATCAATTAGAATGCAGTACCTCTGCCCTTTTATGGCTTGTAGAGTTTGTAAATCTTTGCTCCATGCCCATACCTCATCCATGATACTAAAGTCCTACCTCAAAATTGCCATGATCTTATCAAAATTCTCTTGCATAGCATGCAACAAATTTAACCTTCCTGTGATTATAGTGACACCTTTATCCTCAAGGCTATCTCGCCAATCTTGACAAGCTTTCAAAAATGGATTGAGCTGTACACCTTCCCCTTCTCTAAGAATGGTATTCAAAGTCTCCTCAGGGCATTCAGGATCAAGATGACCAATAACTTTGGGTAGATCTTCCTTTAGGATCTCAACTTGCCTTTGAAGTGTTCTAATTTCAATCTCATTCTGTTCCATGTGGCTAAGAACCTCTTTGACTCCCATAGTCATCATCTATCGAGGTGTATCCCATGTAGGCTTTCCCAACATAATATCTTTCAATTCATAGTCCTTAAGACTAAAAACTTCTACATTTGTACCTTCAGGAGGGTGAGCCACTTGTGCAAATAAGTCTTGGTTCTATGTAGTAGTGAAAAATGCAAATGGCATTGCATCATGTAATGGAGACTCGAGCTTGTTCAAGATCTCTGCAATATCACAAATGTCATCCTCTAAAGCATAGAACTGATGCTTGGCACTTCTCATTATTTCTTTTCGAAACCATCTTGGGATATGTCTCTCTACAACCTTGGCTCTAGATGATGAATGGATGTGCTCAACTACCTCCTTCCCTTTATCACTCTTTCTTGAAGTCTCTTGCTATGAGGACTCTTCTTCTGTAGTCTCAGTCTCTGTAGATCCTGTAGTTTGATCCTCACTTCCTGAGAAGGTTGTTCTACACATTTTACTATCTATGCCTCTTTTGATGGCTCATCAATAACCGTTGGCTCTAGTTGCTCTTTTAATGATAGTTCCTTTTGAACATGTTCCTCTTTTGAACTCAGAGGTGGAGGAGTTACTAAACCCTTATCTACCATCGTGACCTATGGTGGAGATGGAGGAGTGAGATGAGAACCTTGTGTCTCTAGTGGCATTTGCATCTAGTCTTGCAATTGAAGTTCACCTGTAGGGGTGTCTCTGATCTTATCCCCAACTAACTCTATACCCACATGAATGAAATCAGAATTTGAGATGGAGATAATATCTTCACCTTGCTCCCTTTTCTTATTCACCCATTGCTGCACTTCATCTACCGAAGAAGAGAGTTCTATAGTTTTTTCTTGGGTGGGTGGTGGGGTATTTGTGTCATTCTTCCTTCTCTTCAATTTTGTGGCTTTTGCAAACTAAGTTCTCCTTTGTAAGGGTACTTGTTCCTCCTCCTCATCTGATTCTATTTCTTCCTCATTTGATTCTTCCTCTAGAATGGTCGTAGGAATAGATGGATTAGGCATTAATCTTTTATGGAATCTTTGCCTCTTATTCATTCTAACCTTGATCCTCTTTTTTTTTGTAGAACAATAGGAGAAGTAGGTTCTTTATGCACCAGAGGAATGGAGGTCTCTAGAATTTCTCCCTCTTCTTGTCGACTTTATAAAACAAGAGGCAATGGAAATTCAACTTGGATATGAGAAGCTCCACCATCCTGGGGCTCTTGCAGACTCAATTCCTATTGTTGGGAGGAGACCTATTCTTCAACATGCTCCATTTGAATCCTCTAAGGAGAAGCTTTCTTCCTCTTTCCCTTCCTCTCTGAAGGGTGGTAGTATCCTACTAGGCAATCAAGCTGGTAGACTATCTCTGGCCTAATAGGAGACTGGAGTGCAAAGATAGGAACTGTGATTTTCCTTCCCTTAACCCTTTCTGGGTGAGCATGTGTGTGGAAGATCACTATATCTAGAATTGGATCAAGTGGAAAGGGTTTCTTAATCCAACTTCTTATCATTTTAATTATGTCTCACTCAATGATTAATATCATCTCCTTCCTCTCTATCAACTTCTACATTCAGAATGGGTCTCTCACCAACTTTATCTGTATTGAATAGGGGATCTAGTAGTTCCTTGGAGTCCTGTAGCCTTATCTCATCAGGGATGGTCAAATGTAGAGCCTTTTTTTGCTAGATACAAAGTCATCCTACAATAGTCTCTGATGCGGAAAACATTGTCATTTGTGGCATTCATGCAATGATTTTCAATGGCATCCTCATGATAGAAATCCTTTCTTGCTAGGTTTTCCACTTTACCAACATTGTCAAAGCATGGCCGAGGAGAGTTATAGTCTTCAAGAGGGTAGTTCTCCCATTCCCACTCAAAAGTTAGGATATCCTACTTTCTCTTCACCTAATATGCTGCTACTACAAAAGGCCAATCCCAAAAAGGTCTTGGTTGTCTTTTGATCCTCTCATAAGCTAACTCAATCTGCTAGGATATTTCCATTAGGACCAACTTGTCACTTGGGTACCTTTGGAGTTTCTTTGGATCGATAGATGCACCACCTACCCAAATGTATGTAAATGTTTGAAACTGGATGAAATATGCTCTGAGAGCTATGATCTGTGCCTTGGCTTCCTTGGACAATCTCTTCCCATAATCCCCCTCTATGAATTGAATGATGGCAAATATGAAGGTGTCATTTACAATCCTGCACTCCTTGCTCTATGGTGAGGGCTTCTTCTTCACCAAATAAGGATAGACTATGTATGGCTATGCATTAGGGTCCTGCATACTACCGTTCTTGTACAACTCGAGATAGTTGGTTGCCCTTACTGCAAGTAAGTACACCACATAAAAAGTCATATAGAACTTCTTGTACTTTATCATTCTTAGCTGGTCACATAAATTCTTGCTTAGTGTGGTGGCCCAATCTAGTGGTATCTTTGCATGCTTGATGGTGTCAATGAAGTTGACCATAAATGGAGCGAGATGGCCTATTGCAAGTAAGCCCATGACTCTACTCAGGAGAATGATTGAGTATCTGATGTTATCCTTCATGTATCCCCATGTCATATCCACTTTGTTGATTGTCTTTCCTTGAGGTGGCTTCTCAATGAAGTATAAGGAATGTATGATGTCGATGGCCTCCTGGTGGTGATCTTTATACCATCTTTTAGCTGCTTCATAGGAGAGTCAGATGAACTAATCAGCTCTAGGTAGATGAAAGACCCTCTTGATGTTATCAGGTCATAAATCTAAGACCACTTCTCTGGTGATACTCTTATCTACCCTCTCATCAGGAACAAAATGCCAAGATAGGGTCATGATCAACTCAACTAATTGTACCGACATAGGATGTGACACTACATTCACTAATCTAGATCGGATCAATGTGGACACCAAGGTTGATCTTTGTGTCAGATTATTGTATACTCTTAGGAATTCTCCTAAGTTTGTGTGTCCAAGGTTAGTATCTTTGATCTCAACATACTCATCATGTAATCTTGATTTTAGGGTCACGCTTTGAAATTTGTAAACAACTAGTTTTACTGCTGTTCTAGATGTGGATGCCATCTAATTGTGTCACTTGCACATCACAGTAAAACGAAAACATGATCAGTCATTGAATAGCGAGAAAAATGTAAGCAAGGAATAAAAAAGTCCCCATCGAGGACTTATTCATTTTTTATTTTTGGTTTGAATTTTTAAATTTTTTTTTTTTTGTTTTAAATATATATATATATATATATATATAGCATTTTAAAGTTTTATAATTTTTTTTTATTAAAAAAAAAATGTTACATCTTTATCAATAAAATAAATTTAAAAAAAACAAAAAATGAAAGGCACTAGTGCTATGCAGGTGCAAGTACTGACGTGCAATTGTGGGTGTCACTACATAGGCACTACTGCCAGTGCCACTAGGGCATAGGTGTAAGCACCGCACTAGCATCCTAAAGGGTACTGTGCCTAGGGCCACATGGGTGCCATGCCTAGCATTGTGAGGGTGTGGTGAGGGCGCAGGTGTAGGCACAGTGCTCAGTGCCATGAGGATGTAGGCATAGGTGCCGCGCTTAGTGCCATGAGGGCACAGGCACAGGCACCACGTGCATGCCCAAAAAAAGTGTTGTGCGTGAGCATGCCACGAGCATGCAGCGCACATGCCGATGAGGGCATGCGACACAAGAGAGAGGGAGGGGGAGAGAAGGCTTACCTCTCCCTCCTCAAACATTTCAAAAAAATGAAGGAGGAGGGAGGGGGGGGAGGGTTTTATAACCCTCCTTCCCTCACACATGCTGCTCCTTGATGCGCATGCACTGGAGGTTGAGAGATGATTTTTTTTTTTAATTTTAATTTTTTTTTCATCTCTCTTTTGTTTTTGTTCTGTTTTGACTATTTCCTCTTTTTTATGATTTTTTTTCAACCTTTTTAATTTTTTTTGTGTTTTTTTGAATTTCACCTAAAACTCTAACAAGTTTGAAGGTACAAAAGGCTAAATATCAAATGTATAAAATGGAGGTGCCCAAACTAAAGAATAAAAACTTTCCTACAATGCAAATTTTGATGAAGCTATACCTAGGAGGTCTTGGAGACCATGCACAATTCATTAGAAATATTCAAGACTATGCTAAGTTACTGAGAGGGGAGAGGTGAATCAATAACTTCTAAAACTTTAAAATTTTTAATTCTTAATCCAATAATCCAATTATCATATATGATCTAATTGCATGCATGAGAAATTAAAAACATGATTCATAACAATTTGACACAAAGATTTGGTGACACAGAAACCTTCTAAATAGAAAGTAAAATTGGAGTGGGGATGATATCCAAAAAATCTAGTACTATAACATAAAGTTGGCCTATTAAGGCTTACATTGATCACTTCTGATGATCTACCCTATTAGGAGCAATTAGGACTACTAGGTCCACCTTGTGAGAGAATTTTACAAACATAAAATGAAGTATGCACTTGGTAAAGAGATTTATGAAAGACTACTAGGTCTACCTTGTTAAAGTATTTTGACTAGTTCACCTATTAGGATGAAGCAATAGTAGATCTCTGATCTACACCTTAGTTTGCTCAATGAGATTCCTTTGTGTACTAATCACTTTTCTGTGATAGATATACCTTTGCTGGTCCTTATGTTGTTATGGCTTTTATAATTCACTCTTCTCTTACTATATTCACTTTTTCATACACATTCATATTTCATACATTTCACACATGGATGTGATACAATACATTACATATATATACCAATCCAAATTACATAATCACCAAATCAACCATGATACAAGTTAACACAAATATTACAAAGTCAGACCACATGAAGACACTCAGGTTCTAAAGACTAACTTGATGAAGTTCATACTAGCATTCATTGTCAATGTTCGACATCATCATGCACTCGGTAGACATAGAAGCTTGATTGATCACCTTTAAGTAGTCTTGAACTCGGTCTACACTGGTGACTTAGTAGATAATGTGTAACTTTGGCAAATACTAAACCAATTATTTACCATGTTAGAACTTGGTAAACACTAGCTTTGCATCACATGAACTAAGAACTCAATAAACATTGCATAGCTCAATAACCACTGATAAAGTCAACATACACTAAAATGCACAATTTATACTGCTAGACTTCACACTAACTAAATTTGCTTGGTAACCACTAGGATTTGTCCATGAGACTCAGTAACAACTAAAATGCTTGAAAAACACTAAACACTATACAATGATCTTGGTGGCTATACACAATCTGAATAAGTGTGCGTCACTAATAACAAACTTGACTGATATGTCAACAATCTCCCCCTCTGGCATTAGTAAAAAAGCCACTTATCAGCCAAAACTGAATATCTTATATCCATCACCACATTATATTGGCTCAGTAGAGTATATTATTTTTGAGATTTTTCAAAATTGATTTTGTAAGGTATATATAGTATACTATACAACTTCTTGCTATATACAATATGTCTTTTTGTACATATATTTTCCTTTACTGAGTTCACACTATATTTACAGTTACTTTGTTGCTACCCCATAACATTTTATGTCATTGTCCTCATATAATGTGTCTCTCTCCCTTTTTGACAATAATGCAAAATATTTATTCTAACTTATTTACATAGAAACACCAAAATGAGATAAATATCTAGAATGTACCTTGACAATGATTGATAGGGTTTTATCTCAATTTTCTTGTAGGACCTTGCATGTATGAAGTGCAATTTGTACCTATACTGAAAGTTCTATAATATGGTTCACAATAGAGAAGTTATTATCATGGATTAGATTTTTTGAATATACAATATGTTTTTACATTGCATCCATGTTTGGAAGGATCATATTCTATATGTCAATCAATCTTGATCTGATCCTTGCTTCTTCTCTTAGCAATTCAGCTTGCATGTCTAACAAAAAATTGATTTTCTTGAAATGTGTAGAGCTTGAACTAGGGTCAAGTTGCAGCTACTAAGCACTAGCCTTTAGATCTATATCTATTATGGATAATTTTTCCTTTATTTCCTTTGTAAACTCAAAGACATCACATAGTTTCCCAAAAATTGATGACACATTTGAACAAGACATTTCAAGATTGACCAAAATTGTAGAAAGCTCTACTTGATGAATGGCTATTTTTTGAGTAATGTGCTCCAACACTTTATTATCAAATTTCTTTTCAGCCTTTTCAACTAGCTTATCTTGTCTATTAGTGTCCTTATTGAATTTTTGGACTACTTCTTCTAGTTGATACAAAATAAGTTGACAAGAATCAATCTCAATTCCTATTGCCTCTACCAAAATGTTCTTTTTATCATCAATTATCTTATACTCTTTATCTCTCTCCTCTCTTAGCCTTTTTCAGGAGGAGTTCACCAAATGTCTACATTTGGTCTGGAGTAAGCTTGTAAATATCCCAATCAAGAATTACTATTTCCTCATCCAAATCAATGTCTTCCTCTATCTCTTTTCCTTTCCCCAAAAATTTTGTGCTTGGTTGAACCTTGGGCTCAACTGTCATTATACATATTACTTTTATATTCAAAATTGAAAAATGGTAGATATACTTGGGCTTGGAATAAAAATTGATACTATACTAAATGAGGAAATACTTACATGAATTTTTGAAGAATCCAAAATTGATGCAGTCAAAATTGTAGTGCAGAAAACTAAAGTAGACAAAATTGGTGTGCTTACCACTGATGTTTTCAAAATAAAGTAGCCAATAAATCCATAGTTGATGATACCAACTCGATTGATGAAGAAGGAGTCTACAACTTGGTAGATGAAGTAGAGGTTACTTTTAACAATGATGTGCTGAGGTGAGTAGGGGCAAAGAGTGATTGGACATTTGATATATCACCAGTGGTCACAATCAAACTTGCTAAAGTTGTCTCCATACTTGATGTAGTCAATGGTTTTCTCAGGGAGTGAGGAAGAGAGGCAATGGTTGTTACAACTATCTTGACTAGGTTATTTTCCTCATCATCTTGCTTTTCTTTCTCGATAGCCTTTTGCTCCTTGTATTCTTCATAATCAACTATAACAAAATGAGTTGATCCTTCATCATCCTCTTCATCCTTGACTTCATCATCATCATCATCCTTTACTTCAAATGGAAATTCACTCAGTTTGTGAAGATGATAAACATTTTTCCAAGTGTTAGTTGTATTCTTCACAACATACTCAATATCTTTAATTAAAATCAAATAGGTATTGAATTTGAGAGTCATCTTATCTCACTTTTTCTTGAGTGAATCTTTTACCTCAACATTTGATATGCTTGGTAATAAATGTCTCAAGGTTTTTGCATATATGTCTTTGATTGTTTGTTTGGCATGTTCTCATCATGGCCTATTTTTGTCCATTAAGACTCTAGGAATCTGAGAAACTAGCTAGTTAGGGGAGTACTTCCATTGTCCCATCTTGTCCATGACCAAATCTTCTATTTGCTTCTTCTCTTCACCAGTTCTGGTTTCATATTTCAATGCCTTGAAGTTTTTTATACCAACTATGGCTTTTAATTCCTTTAACCTATCCTAGAAGGTGGGTGGAGGTTGGCTGAATATGATATCTCCTCCTTCTTTGTTAGCCTTCTTCCATGATCTCCTTGTAAAGATTGCAGTGGATGGTTTTGCTGGCTTGGTGATGATCACCTTGCCCTTCTACTTTAGAGGCTCTTCCTTCTCAGATTCTTCCTCATCCTCTACTTCCTCCTCATCCTCACCCTTTCCTTTAGTTAAGAAGAGAGGTGCACTTGATTTCAACTTTGCTATCCTTCACTTTCCTTTGCTAATCGCTTGTGGGAGCTTTATTTTAAGTTCAATCCTAGCCTTTTCTTCATCATATGTTTTGAAGTAAGAGGCCTTAGGATCAACTAGTTCATTGACAAGAGCTTCAATGATATCCTTTTTCTCATCAATGTTCACCTCATAGCCAAGAGGTTTCACCCACACAATTCTAGGCCTTACTTCCTAAATGTATACCTTGTCACTATCAACAATGAAACATACATCATCCTTATAGTCTTCAACTAACTTCTTTGGAATCCTAAACCTATTGTTCATTTTCTTCTTGAATGCATCAAAATAGTTGAATGATGGTGTTGTAGTTTTGACCCATCTTGGTAATATACTCATTTATTTGATAGAGCACAAACACATCTTTCCTCCAAACTATAGTGCCTTTAGAAGGGAAGAACTTCTGTACATAAAAGAATATGTAAGTTAAAAATGAGCCAAAATTTCATGGGTTGTTCTTGGATGTTCTTATTCTTTCCATATTTTTGTTGAACTATTTCAACAATAAGTTAGAAAGGTCATAATACAAGTTGTTCTTAACGACCTTATATGCCAAAACCATGGGTTCACATAACACACTGTTTAGTTGGCTCTAATTGTATATCCTGATCTATAAAATCCTTCTTATGAATCACTTACAATTTTAAGATTCACTAGGATATAAATTTAAAATGATGAAATGTACTAATTTTTCTTACAAACTAAGAAGATAATACTGTAAAAATGTAGAAAATAACTAAGTAGACAAAACATGTATCAGAAAGAACAAGAGACAAAGGATTTGATTTTGGAGTTCACTAGATTTTGGCTGTCTCTAAATCTACAAACTTGCAAGATCAATGCCATTACCATGATGCAAAACTCATATATAACCATGGTCTTCCATGGAGTTACAATCTACTTCTTGCTTCCATACTACAATTATATGAACTTGCTAGCAACATGTTCGTGGCTAGCTCCTTTGAAACTTTTTGCAATGCTAAGCAATCAAATTGCAACTCTCTTTCAATGGCCATTAAGCCTTTACAAAGATGAATTTAAAAGTCATGAAAACTCTCTCAAGGAACTCACCAAGTTTTTAGCTCCCAAGAGACCACTTAGCTTACGTACAAGAAAAACTCTCATTTCCCCAAAATTCTTTATCAAGAGTACAATAACTCTTAAAGAATTTAAGAAATAAGAATACTCTCTCTTCTTACAAGAATTTTCTCCTTAGAGTTTTCTCCACTCTAGGCTTGTCTTTCAAAAAAAAAACAATTCCCCATTTATACTTGATATTGGCTATATTTGGCTTAAAACCATATAACCATTATAATTACTATTTTCCTTATTTAAAATAACCAAACAACCCAAATCTCCCAATTTTACTACTATCCTTGAAAATAATGGCCCTTATAATTTTGAACTTACATTATAATATCGAAAATATAATAACCCATCCAAAATCATATCCAAGTTAATAACCTCCCTTTTTGGCTTTTATAATTTTAAGTTGTACAAAATAAACCAATCCCTTAACAAATAACAATATATATCCCCTTTTTCTAAAATAACAATCATAATAATATATGGTTCATATTAACCACATATTATATTTAGGAGTATATATTATTTTAAAATGTGTTACATTATTAAGAGCATAAAATGAGGATGATGATATCATGATGAAATCATCAAAACTTGCATTTTTTCTCTGAATTTCAAATGATCATAACTTTCACATGTGAACTCTATTTTTGACGAAATGAATGTCATTGGAAAACTCTCAACGAGCTCTTTAATTTAAAACCCATTGTTGACCACTTTGGAGATAGTCAAGTTTCACCTTTTTGGGCAACCTCTGCTACTCCTATTTGACCAATCATATCTCAAGAAAATGAACCCCTTTTGACATGCTTCAAGTTGTGTTATGAAGATTTTTCCATTCTCTATGCTTCGATGCCAATTTTGGGAGATTCTAAGTAGGCTAAAATTTTAAGGTCTTCAAGATCTACCTAGATCATATCTTGTGTGCAATAACATGAATTCCAAGCTTTAATTTTGCATTAGTGATGTTGCTGATTTTCATTCCTCTGCCATCCCATTCAACTAGGGTTTTATTCTCCAACTCTACCTGACTTAAGGTTTTTTTTTTTCCTTTTGGCTTTGGCTAGCATAGAGAGGCCAGTGATTCAATGAATCATCTTATTTGTTTTTAGAATCAATTTTTCTAGCCATAGCTTCCCATTCTGTACTCAGCTGAGGATAAACCTAATCCATTTGATTTGAAATTCTTGGGTCATATAAGGGATATGTGTCAACCCTTTGGTTTCCAGATGTTGATGCTTGGGTTTTAAGGATCCATTCACACATAGTTGACCTAGGGCATCATCCATTTGTAGTGTACCAATTTCTTGAATAAGACATTAGAAATGAGTACGAATATCATTGATAAGAAGTATCTTAAGAGGAATCTAGGATTGTGCACCACTTGGATGTAAGGTTTCAACAATCGTAAAAGTGAGTTTGAAAGCGGGCACTTTCCATTCAACTCCATGAACCAACCAAATCCTTGCTTGAACTTGTTTTTGATGGATGCCATTTTCACTTGGTAAATTGAGAGAATTTGAAAAAATTTCACTAGAAATTCACTCAAATCACTTTTATTGCACTGAAAATCACTCTTCACAATAGTACTTGAAAATTCACAGTAAGAAATGAATTTTATTCCATGCCTTTTGTTAAAATTTCATCATTAATGCTCAGTATGAAGGTAGATGTGTTGACAACATGCTTGATAGTCTATGATCCACTATTCTGTATTGATGACTCGATGAAGTCTTCATGACTTGGTAGCCATAGGTGTCTTCATTACTCCCAACCTAGCTCTATCGAGTTTATGACCCAACCTCACTCGGGAAAGAAAGTAACTTAGTAATAATTGATACTGATCTTTCTTAGCGATCCCTTTGTATCTTATATATAGATTTCAATCTTTGTCACCTTTCAAATGGAACTGATTCAGATGTCTTCTTGATATCTTGGTTCTAATTCTTCCTTGAGAACTTAATTAGAAATGGTAGAGTCACCCAATTCTTGAGTGACTTGGCCATCATTGCTTGGACTAGTATCTCAATAGACTTAGGAATCCATTGCTATCTCATCTACTTTAAAATTTTATCAGCCCTTGTCTTCTTTTCATCTTCAATTCTAGCAGTATTCATGCAATTCTTTGAAAGATGACCAAGTTTTGTATAAGTCAAATGTCTTTTGGTACTATCTCTTTTCCTCATATGATGTTTAACACAATTCATACCAATATGTCCAAATTCTCCATAGTAATGACATCTACACTAGGTATTGTAGTCCCAACCAAATATTTCTTTCACAATTTTCTCAACTAGATTAAATGTCTTGGTTTTGCATTCTGATGCCTTGTGTCCATGTTTCTTACATTTATGACAATTGCCTTCAAATATTAGTTTCTCTTTGCATTCATTAACTCTATGACCATGTCAATTGCAATTGTAGCTTTTTCTATTGAATTTTTCTTTCCCATTGTTCCAAAATTTGTTTGATATATGAACTATCTTACCATAGTGATTGGAAGTAGGTCTTTGGTTCTTTTGAGCAACTTGTTTGGAGAATTCACCTTCTTCTTTGCATCCAATTCCTCCTTTTCCCTTTTTTCTATAGATATTTTTCTCATTCAACTAATTCATGTCTGCTTGGAATTTCATCATCCTTTCATTGAGTTTCCTTTCAGAATTTAGATCATTTTGCAATCTTTCATTTTCTGATCTTAGGTTCATGATTTCTTAATTTGCGTTGGTGAGCTGATTAATGAAGTCAGTCTACTAAAGGGATAGATGTTGAATCTCATTATATTTTCCATACATTTTTCCTTTTTTTTTTTGTTTTTCTCTTCCATGATTTCACAAAGCCTTACTGATTAAATTTCTTGCTTTCTCCTTAGTTTCCTCATTTCTTTTGCAGTGAACCATTCTTCTCTAGGAGTTCTTTGATTACATCATTTTCTTCATTTGAGCTACTTGAAGGGAAAAAATATTCAATTCTTTCTTAAATGTAGAGATGATCATTCATTTGATTTGCAAGTCCCTTTCTTCTTTTCAGTGATTGGGAAAGTTTCTCTTTAGCTTTCTTGAGTTGGGCAATGGCCATTTCCAAATCCAACTTTTCATTGTCAATAGCTTTGTCAAGTTTGAATATCTCCATGACCTTGATATTTGCTAAAGCTGTTGAACTTTCTCCTGAGAGCCACAAAGCTCTGATACTAATTGTTTGAAATATTCAAGACTGTGCTAAGTTACTAAGAGGGAAGGGGTGAATTAGTAACTTCTAAAACTTTAACAATTTCAATTCTTAATCTAATAATCCAATTATCATATCTAATCTAATTGCATGCATGAGAAACTAAAAACATCAAAGCATCCATAACAATTTGACACAAAGATTTGGTGACCTAGAAACCTTCCAAATAGAAAGTAAAATTGGGGCGGGGATGATACCCACAAAATTTAGTACTACAACATAGAGTTGGTCTGTTAAGGCTTACATTGATCACTTCTGATGATCTGTCCTATTCGGAGCAATTAGGATTGCTAGGTCCACCTTGTGAGAGGGTTTTACAAACATACAATTAAGTATGCACTTAGTAAAAAGATTTATGAAAGACTGTTAGGTCTACCTTCTTAAAGGATTTTGATTGGTTCACCTATTAGGATGAAGTAGTAGTAGATCTTTGATATACAACATAGTTTGCTAAATGAGATTCCTTTATGTACTGATCACCTTTCTATGATAGATATGCCTCTACTTCTCTTTATGCTACTATGGGCTTTACAATTCACTCTTCTTCTACTATATTCACTTTTGCATATACATTCACATTTCATACATTTCACACATAGATGTGGTACAATACATTACATATATATACCAATCCAAATTACATAATCACAAAGTTGGCTTGATGGTCGTCATCCACTATCAATGCTCACCATCATCATGTACTCAGTAGACATAGAAGCTCAATCCATACTAATCACCTTCAAGTAGTCATGAACTTGGTTTGCACTGGTGACTTGGTAGATATTGTGCAACTTCGACAAATATTGAATCACTTATTTATAATGTCAGAACTTGGTAAATGCTAGCTTCATATCATATGAACTATGAACTTGGTAAGCATTGCATAACTTGGTAACCAGTGATAAACTTGGCATACACTTAAATGCATGGTTTATACTATTGGACTTCACACTAAATGAATCTGCTTAGTAACCACTGGGATTTGTCCATGAGACTCATTAAAAAATAAAATGCTTGGAAAACATTGAACACTGTACAATGAGCTTGGTGGCTATACACAATCAAAATAAGTGTGTGTCACTAATAACAAACTTGACTGATATGTCAACATAATCTATCATCACCACTACACATGTTGATCCTACTAGAGCCCTAACTATTATTTATTTAAAAAAAGAAAGAACACAATCGAGAAATGTTGGAGATTGCCTTTGCCCTAAGTTACTCAGAGTTTGATGACATCAAAGATTGTGACACTACAAAGAAGATGTGGGATGCTATATAAAAAAATTATGTAGGAGATACAAATGTTTTGAGAAGCAAATTTGAAAGACTAAGAGGGAAGTTTTATGACACAATAATGCAAGTGTAAGAATTTGAATAAGGGAAAAATTCACCCAAGAACTAAAAAATCAAACACAAGCACACAGTAGACCAAAAATGGATATGATCAATTAACCAGAGTATGTTCGAATACATTGCTCTGTTCAAAATGTGATGTTCAAAGACACTAGGAGTGCCTGTATATAAAGGCCTCTTAGGAAGCACCTAGAATGTCTCTAGAAACAACCAGGAGATAAGACAACTAAGAACATTATCCAACATTCTAGATGAATGGATACAAATGACTAAGTGTCATATGTGTGTAGAAGATTCCTATGTTGTAGACAACATGTGCTTAAAATAGGTGTGGACCCTTGTGATGTCATCATGACAACTCACAAGAGTGCACAAACTCCTAAGTGTCTCACAAATAAAATAATGCAAAATAAATAAATAATGCATTAACCTAAGTAAACTTAAGTAAGTGTAATAAGTAAATACTTATTTACACCAACACCCCCCCTTAAGTGCAACTTAGGGGAATGCCCTTAAGCTTACAAACTAGGATGAAGATGCATAATGGGTCCTGGCTACTAGGCCATGTTAGGTACCCATGTACATAATGAAAATACAAATCTCCCATAAAGAGGGGAAAGAGGGAAAACCTCATGGGAAAAACCCTCTCCCAAAAAGAGAGATAAATAAGGATGCATCGATGGATGGAGTAATCAAGACCTCCTGATTATGACATACATCCATGTATATACAAGAAAGAATGGAGAAGTAAAAAACCTCCTATGAGAAAAAAACCCCCCCTAAAAAGGAGAAGAAGGAGACAAGGTAGCCCCCCCCCCCTCAAAAGTAGTGTGCCAATCAATGAGAAATTCTCTAATGTAGAAGCTAATCCATGACCTCTGTATGATGTTCCTCCCCTTTGGAAGAAACAAAAGTAGGGGTACCTATGAGATGTGCCCTCTGGATGGAGAAGGAATTTCTATGATGACTGGTATCTTTAAAACCTGTTCAAAAGTCCCAGTGTTGATACAGATGATGGCTTCTTCCAAAACTACTAAAGAGAAGAGTAGATTGAACAAGGAAGGAGGTAGAACCTGTCTGAAGAAATCAACAGTCTTCTCAACTGATGAAGAGACCTCCTACAGATGCTATAAAGAAGAATCCACAATCAAACCAATCTGGAAGGATTGATCATGTAGAGCATGGAATTGAGGGTTAGAGTGGGCCCTCAGAATAATTGTAGAGGACTCCTCAGCAAAGAGAAGCTAGAAATCATCATAAGAGTCTCCCACGTCTACTATGTGTGACTCCAAGAATAGAACTAAAATGCCTAGCAAGAAATGATCACCTAGAAGACCATGAGTACCCTATAGTGCTAAAGTACATGAATCTATCACTGTGGCAAAGGATAGAGTATCCACCTCAAATAGAAGATGAATGTCATCAAGAATATCTCCCACATCTTCAATATGAGACTCCACGAACAACTGTGCAATGTCTGAGAGGAAGTCTTCACATGAAGGTAGAGTAGGAAGACATAAAGTATCATGTTGCACTAATTCTAAAGCATCTATGGCTAAAATAGGATCAGTAGGAGCAACAGGAGGTGGAGGTGTGATCTCATCTAAAGAGGAGTCAGCTACAACTAGAGGAAGAAGATCTTCTGGGAATGGAGGAATAGTTGGATCTCCATAATGCTCCCAAAGATACATCCGTAAAACATATGGATCAAATGACTTAATTTTGAATGTCTTTTTTAGAAATTTAGACTCCATATAGCAATAAAGAGTAGGAATAAGGAAGTCAAATTGATCAACATTATACTCAAGATCTGGTGTATATGGCAGTACATTGTGCTGAGAGTGATATCTGACCATAAGTTGACTCCATTCCTTATAGTTATCTGGGTTCACGTAGATCAAATCTGACACTTCCATGATGGACCAATCAAAGAAACCTCCAAAAAAATAAAAGTACCCCCCTTGAAAGAGATGTTGTTGGCACTTGAAAGCCACTTGCCAATTTAGGGCCTATTTCTGAAAGTAGTATTTCTGTCTACAAAATCTTTAATGTGATTGCATATCTGGAAAGTAGACAAAAAACATGCACTTTCAAAAAAAATGGAACCTAATTTGGAGTCCGGATGAGCTCGTACCAAGCATTTTAAGTGGCAAAATTTGAGATTTTGGAGTTGCAAAAAAATTCAAAAGTAGAGATCTCAAACCACTTGCACCAATGTGTAGATCATGAAATCCTACCCCAAAACAAAAAACATTTCTCGCAAAAAGGAGTCCATATGAGGAAGATATTGCTGTTTGAAAATCACTGCTACTATTATTTTTTCTATATCGCCGCCGTGCCTCCAAAAAATAAATGGCTCTAGATTTTGCCTCAGATGTCCAATTTGGATGAAACAAAATTTGATCTAAGGGTTTTTGGACCTTTTGAATGTGATTCTTATATCAGATTTGCACTAGCAAGCTTCAATCTTCACTTGCAAAAAATCTCTCCTATGGCCCCATGGCCAAAAAAAATTTGAAAAATGATGTAGATCCGAAAAAAAAGCAAAGATGCAAATGAAAAAAAATTAGATCTCAGAATTAAATGTACATATTTGAAATGATCATACCAATTTTGCAAATCAATCCTTCGAGTGCCAATTTGCAAGAATTTGCCTCACAATCGACTTTGACCTCGGGTAGGCAGCTTTGTAGCCAATTTTCACCGATTCAGCATTCCGGATGCAATGGTGAGGTCAAATCTAGCGCTAGACACTCCCAATTTCTGTAGTACTCCAAATTTGTGCTGAGGTATTGAAGCAAGCATGGTCTCAAAATGGCTATGCGATGAGAAAGTCTCCAAGTTGCTCTAATACCATGTAAGAATTTTCCTAAGGGAAAAATTCACCTAGGAACTAAGAACTCAAACAGAAGCACACAATAGACCAAAAATGGATATGATCAATTAATCAGAGTATGTTTGAATACATTACTCTGTTCAGAATGTGATGTTCAAACACACTAGGAGTGCTTGTATATAAAGTCCTCTTAGAAAGTACCTAGAATGTCTCTAGAAACAACCAGGAGATAAGACAACTAAGCACCTTATCCAACATTCTAGATGAATGGATAAGAATGACTAAGTGTCATGTGTGTAGAAGATTCTTGTGTTGTAGACAACACGTGCTTAAAAGAGGTGTGGACCCTTGTGATGTCATCATGACAACTCACAAGAGTGCACAAACTCCTAAGTGTCTCACAAATAAAATAATGCAAAATAAATAAATAATGCATTAACCTAAGTAAACTTAAGTAAGTGTAATAAGTAAATACTTATTCACACCAATAGCAAGAAAGTGAGAACATTGTCCAATATTGGACACAAATTAAAGATTTTGTGAATTCTATTAGAGGAGATAATGGTACTATTGCTGATAAGACTATAATCATAAAAGTAATGAGAACATTACTACCTATTTATGCTATTAGAGTTTATGCAATATAAGAATTAATTTCTATACCTAGTAGTATTTTGAGCCATGAAGGATTGATGGGTAGACTCATTGAATTTGAATTCTCTAATTTTGATAATTTGAAAATTGAAAATTTTGAATCTACTTTCGAACATAAACTGTCATTAAAGAAACCTAAAGAGAAAAAGAAAAGTGTCAAATATGTTTCTAGTGAAAGTGATACATATGAGGAGGCTGTAGAACAACTTGAAGCATTTTTGGTAAAGATATTTCATAGAAGCAAAGGGAAATTCAAAGGTAAGCTACTTATCACGTACTTTAATTATAATAAGGTTGCTCATATTGTTGCTAGATGTCCAAAGAAGAAGAACAATAGAAGTGGAGACAAATGCAAAAATGAAAGAGATGAGGACAATAAAGATTATAAAGATAAAGGAAAGAAGTCTTACTACATTTCTTTGGAGGAAATGAAAAATGAATCTGATGACAATGATGATTAAGTGGTGTATGTTGTAATGAAGGATGATTATGATGAGGATGAGGCAGCTACACTAGTATCTTAAGTGAACAAGAGTGATAGATGGATCATTGATAGTGGGTGTTCACATCACATGTCTAGAGATAAAAGTATGTTCATTACTCTTGATTATTACAAAGGAAATAGTGTAAGGTTTGGTAATGATACACCTTGTTAGTTAAAAGGTAAAGGATCAATCAAACTAACAAAAAAGATCATATATGACAATGCTTATTATGTAGGACTTAACTATAACTTGTTGAGTGTGTCACAATTGAATAGTTTAGGCTGTAAAGTTGAGTATGAGAACAAGAAAGAAAATGTGTATGACACTGATGGGAAACTAATTGGAAAAGGTGATCAGACTAGAGGTAATCTATTTTATCTTGACATGAATGATGCTACTTGTCTTTTTGTAGAGTTTGATGATGTGTGGCTATGGCACAAGAGGTTATGCCATGTTAACTTTGATAACTTAGTCAGTATGAGTAACATGAAAAGATTTAAAAGTTTTCCTAAAATGAAGAAACTTGACAATATGATTTGCAAACAATGTTAATTAGGTAAGATTGTTGGAATTCTTCAGAATAACTAAGAGGGGGGTGAATCAATTATCCAAGGCCCAAATGTACAAATAAAATTTCTCAATTCTTAGTAGAACCATATTCATAAAACCTTATTATGCATGCATCCATTAGATCATACAAATCTTAAACTTTGTAGGTTACTATCCTAGGTCAAAACAACTTTTCAAAAATGTAAACATGAAACATAATAGTTTAAATAACACATTTGACACAAGGATTTTATGTGGAAACCCAATTTGGGAAAAACCCACCAGCAACATGCTACTTATTCTCACTCATCTAAAGTTATCTCTTGTGAAAAGCCAACCATGTTAAAGGTTATAAAACACATTGTTAAATGTGACATGGTTAAAGGATTTTAATCACTCTTTTAGGAGTGAGCCTTGTTAGAGGAATTTAGACCATTCCATTAGAATGTCACCTAGTTAAAGGATTTACAAGTGACTATTAGGTCAACCTTAATCTAAAGGATTTATCCTTGACTAATACAATGTTTAGAAAGTAATAATAAGACTTGATCTAACAAAAAATTAAAACTCACTTGTAGATTATAGATCTCTATTTCAATCCTCCATTCTGTTTGGCTTTTACAAACTTTAGCTCTAATAACTTGTTCAACCTTCACGCATTCATACTCTTAGGCCTTGTTTCTTTGCATTCCAATTGAAATCTCTTCTATTCGGCCACTGAATGAAGCAATACCCTAGACTCCTTTTCTGTCTTAGGTTCTCACACATGACAATGTTTTCTTCTAACCAAATCTCTCTATAAATAGAGAATTATGATCTTTTCTTGCTTAACCAAAATCATCTATTTTAGGGTTAGGTAGGATATAATGAATCTACCCACTTTTCCATTTGGTTCCTCTAGAAAATTCTTTCTCAGTCTTTCTTGAATTCATGACAAAATAGTTTACCTTAAATTTTGTGCCACTAGCTCATCATAGTTATCTGCCACATGATTTACACAATTCAAGAAAATAAAATAGTTAGCTCAGATTCTTCAAATCTATGATTTAATATGAATACTGGTACTCAACATCAATATGCTATCACTCAACTTCTATACTATTCTTCCACTCAATGAACACTAGTTTACTTAATGAACACTAAAGTTTACTGATGCTCGGTATTAACTAAACTTTACTCGACATATATTGAAAATCACTTGAGTTGTAGTAATTTTCATCTTTTCTTAAAACCTCTTATTTTTTACTTGGCTTCCATTGATTTTTTCTTGACTTGTAGTGATTTCTCAACAATGCTCGACAACCACTTTTCATACTTGATCTTCTTCCAATCTTAATTTAAGTAATTTTTCATTTCAAAATTTAAATAGATAAACAATTCACTATAGTATCAATGTCTTACTTGGTCTTAGTGCTTCTTTCACATACCAAATAACTCAACCTTTCTTTACTTGCTATTGTTATCTCCTCTTTTCAAATCCTCTTCATCAATAAGCTAAATGATAGCTTTCAGACCAAAAAGAAATTGTCTCACTCATAGGTATCAAGTTTGAAATCATTGAACAAATAATGATTATTTTATTACATGTTCTTCACTTCAAAACAATCTTATATCAACAATCTCCCTCTTTGGCATTGATGGAAAACTAATACAAACAACAATACTAAAGAGAAAATAGATCTTTGAAATTTATCTCTCTATCAATGTAGTATATGTCCTTCCTCTATGTAGGGTAACGTGAGATTTGTCAAGTTCCTTTACTATTTTCTGTATGTTCTCCCTCTAACTTATATCTCCCTCAATACTTGCACTCCCTCTATTAGTGTAGTATACATCCTTCCTCTGTGTAGAATAATATGAGCTTTGTCAAGTTTATTTACTATTTATTATATCTTCTCCCTCTAACTTATATCTCCCTTAGTACCTGCTCCCTCTTACTAAGTAGATGCATTTCTTCAGTTTTATTTCTCTCTTAATAGGTCATTTCTCCCTCTTTTATAATAATGCAAAAGACATGTCATCTCTATATTTAGATATAGTCAACTTAAGATTCTCCCTTTGTCACCTTACATGTGACTGTAAATCTTCTAATTCAATTCCTTCATTACTTTAGACATCTCCTAAAATAATATCCACCGTATCAAGTTGTAAGATGCAATATTAGGTCTGCTATGTACTATATATTCCAATTTTCTAATCATAGACCTGTATAGTGTTTGATTCACTTCAGCTGGATCATCAAAATTTGAGAACTTTTGTCCTATCACCATAGGTGTGCTAACTAGTTTAGAATCTTCCAATCTAAAAGTTTTCAATATTTCCATCACATACTTAGACTCAGTGATTTATATATATCATATTTCATCTGATATACTTGCAAACCAACAAAGAACTTGATCTCTCCAAACATAGACATCTCAAATTCTTTCTTCATTTCATTTGAAAATGCCTTACATAATCCACTTTGACCTCTAAATATTATATCATCAACATGAATTTCAGCTAGTAAAATACCTTCACCTCCTTCTATCTTCAAGTAAAGATTGATGTTATCATTAGTCCTCTTAAAAAAAATCTTCACAAGATAATTGTGAAGCCTTTCATACCATGCTCTTGGAGCTTTCTTTTAACCATATAAAGCTTTGTGTAGTTTACATACCATATTCTTTTTATTATCATCAACAAATCCTTCTAGTTGTTCTATGTAAACTTCTTCTTCTAATATACCATTCAAAAATGTTGACTTCACATCCATTTGATAAACTTTGAAACCTTTGTATATAGACTAAGCAAGTAGAGTTCTTACTGCTTCCAATCTTGCAATAGGGGAAAATATTTCTCCATTGTCTGTTCCTTCTTCTTTTGCATACCCCTTGCAAAATAATCTTTCCTTATTCCTTGTGACTTCACCATTTTCATCTAACTTATTTCTATACACCCATTTGGTTCCAATCACATTCTTGTCCTTTGGGCTAGGAACTAGAGTCTATGCCATGTTCTTCTCAATCTTCTCAATCTCTTCATCCATGGATTTACTCTGGTCCTCTTTTTCTAAGGCATATTTCACTATCTTAGGCATATGCATACTTAGAAAACATGTATCACTTCTTAGACTATTTCTTGCCATTGGTCTAACATCTTTGTCTCCAATAATTTGTTTAGTAGGGTGATGCTTTTTGACATACTTTGACAATCTTGATTCTGCTCTACTTTCTTCATTAGGTTTGTCAACTTCTGAATCACTGTGCACTTCTCTATTAGGTAATTCAATGTCTCTTTCATGTACACTAATCTTAGAATGCAGCTTAATTCTTGAATGCATCTCAACATTCATTGTATGTGATTCTGCAATCATTGAACCTTTTTGTTGATTGAAAACTTGGTTTACAACATCTTCATAGCAAGAATACCTTCATAATGGTATAAAAAATATTTGTACTCCTTTAGTTCCTTCATAGGTTCAACTTCATGTACCTTTGTATATTCATCAAACTTCACATTTGCACTTTCTACAACTTTTTTAGTGTTAGTATTCAAACAATTATAGGCTTTACTTCTTGTGGAATAGCCAAGGACTATACCTTCTTCAATTTTAGTATCTAATTTACCATTCATGAAATCCTTAAGAATGTAGTGCTTGCTTCCAAATACCTTAAAATATTTTACATTTCGTGACTATCCATACCATAATTCAAAAGGTGTTGAATAAGTACCTTTCTTGACTTGCACATGGTTCAAGGTATAGAAAACTATACTTACTATCTCTCTCGAGTATTTCAAAGCAACATTCTTCTCCATCATGAGTGTCCTAGCACAATCCATTAAATATTTGTTCCTCCTTTCAGAAATCCCCTTTTTTGGAGGGGTCCTACATGTAGATGTCTATATTTTGATTCCTCTTTCATTACAAAAAATCTCAAACTCATTTGATATAAATTATCCACTTCTATCAAATCTCAAACATTTTAGGATTTTTCCTATCTCCTTTTCAACTCTAGCTTAATACCACTTAAATATTTGGAAAGCATCAGATTTCTATTTTATAAACATAATTTTCATCATCCTAGAATAATCACTAAAAAATAGGATAATGTACTTGTCACCCTTGTATGTTTGGACATTAATTGGTTCACACACGTCAGTATGAAAAATCTCAATAATTTGTTTACAGGTGTGAGTCTTACTCTTAAAACTATATTTTGTCATCTTGCCTAATTGACATTGTTTGCAAATTATATTGTTAGGTTTCTTTAATTTTTTGAAAATCACTGACTCTTTTCATATTACTGATACTCACTAAGCTATCAAAGTTAGCATGACATAACCTCTTGTGTCATAACTACACATCATAAAATTCTACAACAAGACATCATCATTCATCTCAAGATAAAATATATTACCTCTAGTTTTATCACCTTTCCCAATTAGTTTTCCATTAGTATTATAGATGTTAGATATCTTGTTCTCAAACTCAACTTTGCAACTTGAACTATTCAATTGTGACATACTCAACAATTCATAGTTAAGCCTTCAACATAATAAGTATTGTCACACATGATCTTTTCTATGAGTTTGATAGATCTTTACCTTTTATTAGATAGGGTGCATCATTAACAAACCCTACACTATTTCCATAATAATAATTTAGGGTAATGAACTTAATTTTATCTCCAGTCGTGTGATGTGAAAACCCACTATCAATGATCCATCTATCATTTGTGTTCACATAAGACACTAGTGTAGTTGCTTCATCCTCATCAGAATCATCCTTCATTGCAACATACACTACTTAATCATCATGGTCATAAGATCCATCTTTGGTTTCCTCTTCTAAAATGTAGCAAGACTTCTTGCCTTTGTATTTCTAAGCTTTTCTATCCTTATCTCTTTTACTTATGTATTTGTCTCCACTTCTATTGTTCTTCTTCTTTGGACATCTAGCGACAATATAATCAACCTCATTGCAATTAAGACACATGATAGGTAGCTTACATTTGAATTTTCCTTTTCCTCTGTGAAATCTCCATACTAGTAGTGCTTCAATATATTCTACATCTATCCCATCTATATCACTATCACTAGAAACATATTTTATCTTTTGATTAGGTTCCTTTAATGATAGTTTAGCTTTGAAAATAGATTTAACATTCTCATATTTGAAGTTATCAAAATTAGAGAGCTCAAAAGTAGTGAGCCTACCTACCAAAATTTGAAGAGTCAGATTAGAACCTAGTATACATCTTAGTTCTTGTATGGCAGAAACTCAAATAGCATAGATGGGCAACAGTGTTCTCAATACTTTTTTAATATAGTTTCATCATTTTTTTTATTATTAGCTTCTCATATAGAATTAACATCTTTTATTCTATAGCAATATTGAGCAACATTCTCACCTTCTTGCATCCCCATGTCATTGAACTTACCTCTAAGACTTCCAAATTTGGCTCTCAAAACATTTACATCTCAACATAAATGGTCTAAAGAGCATCCCACATCTTCTTTGTAGTATTACAACCCATGATGTCATCAAACTTAGAATAACTTAGGGTAGAGGACATCTCCAACATTGCCTAATTTTTTTGTTTTTTGTTTTGCTTTTCATATCATCAACAATTAGGGCTCCAATAGGGTTGACATGCTTAGTGATGATGGTAGATTGTGCATGGTCTCAAAAACCTCTTAGGTATAGCTTCATCTAAATTTTCCATTTAGGGAAGTTCTCCTTATTGATATTGGGTACCTTCCTTTTAGACATCTTGATCTTTTTCTTCTAAACCTTCAAACTAGTCCTCTTAAGCAATGGGACACTCTGATACCAATTGTTAGTACTCTTTAGAAAAACTAAGAGGGGGGTAAATTAGTTATCCAAGATCCAAATGTATAGATACAACTTTTCAATTCTTAGTAGACCCATATTCATAAAACCTTATTATGCATGCATCCATTAGATCATACAAATCTTGAACTTTATAGGTTACTATCCTAGGCCAAAAAAACTTTGGAGAAATGTAAACATGAAGCATAAAAAATTCAATAACACATTTGAGTAAAGGATTTTATGTGGAAACCCAATTTGGGAAAATCTCTCAGTAACATGCTACTAATTCTCAGTCTTTTAAAGTGATGCCCTATGAAAGGCCAACCCTATTAAAGGTTATAATACATATTGTTAAATGTGACCCAATTAAAGGATTTCAATCACCATCTTAGGAGTGAGCCTTGTTATAAGAATTTAGACCATTCCATTAGAATGTCACCCTTTGTAAAGGATTTTAATCATGCTGTTAGGAGTGAGCCTTGTTAGAGAATTTTAGACCATTCCATTAGAATGTCACCTGATTAAAGGATTTATAAATGACTATTAGGTTAACCTTAATCCAAAGGATTTACCCTTGACTAATATAATGATTAGAATGTAAAAATAAGGCTTGATCTGCTAACAAATTAAAACTCACTTGTAGATTATAGATCTCTATTTCAGTCCTCAATTCTACTTGGCTTTCACACACTTCAACTTTGATAGGTTGTTCATCCTTCAAGCATTCATACTCTTAAGCCTTCTTTCTTTGCATGCCAATTGTAGTCTCTTCTATTTAGCCACTGAATGAAGCAATACCCTAGACTCCTTTTATTCCTTAGGTTCTTGCATAGCACAACATTTTCTTTTGACCAACTCACTCTATAAATAGAGAATTAAGATATTTTTTTGCATAACCATAATTCTCTATTTTAGGGCTAGGTAGGATTAGGTAGGATATGACGAATTTACCCAATTTTCAATTGGGTTCCTTAAGAAATTTCTTCCTTAATATTCCTTGAATTCACTACAAAATAGTTTACCTTGATTTCTATGCCACTAGCTCATCATAGCTATCTTCTACATGCTTCACACAATTCAAGAAAATAAAATAGTAAGCTCAGATTCATCAAATCTATGATTTAACATGAATACTGGGACTCGACATCAATATGTCATTACTTAGCTTCTATACTATTCTTTCACTTAGTCAACACTAGTTTACTCGGTGAACACTAAAGCTTATTGATACGTAGTATCAACTAAACTTTACTTGGCATATACTGACAATCACTCAGCTTGTACTAATTTTCATCTTTTCTTGACACCTCTTGTTTTTCACGGATTCCACTAATTTCTTCTTAGATTTCACTAACTTCTCAAAAAGGCTTGATAGACACTTTTAATACTTGGTCTTCTTTGAGTCTTAAGTTGAGTAATCTTTCATTTCAAACTTTAAGTAGATAAAAAATTCACTATATTTTCAATGTCTTAGTTTGTGTTAGTTCTTATTTTACATACCAAATAACTCAAACTTTCTCTAGGTGCTATTGTTATCCCCTCTTTTCAAATCCCCTTCATCAATCAACTAAATGATAGCTTTCAAACCAAAAAGCAATTGTCACACTAATAGGTAGCAAGTATGACATGATTGAAAAAATAATAATTGTTCCATTATAGATTCTTCACTTCAGAATAATCTTATATCAACAAAGATAAAAAAATATAGTTTTAAAAGTAAAACTCACTCCTCTAAAGAAATTCTAGAATTATTTCATATTGATTTATGTCGACCAATTGATGTGCAAAGCTACAAAGGTGACAAGAACATTATACTATTTGTTGATGATTATTTTAGGATGATGACAGTTATATTTTTGGAAAAAATTATGATGCTTTCCAAATGTTTAAGTGGTACTTGGCTAGAGTTGAAAATGAGATTGGAAAAATCTTTAATATATGAGATCTGATAGAGGTGGAGAATTTACACCAAATGAGTTTGAGATATTTTGTAATGATAGAGGAATCAAGACAAAATTTTGCACTGAGGACCACTCCTCATGATGGAGAAGACTGTTACCTTGAAATACTGAAGACTGGCTATAAGTACAACTGTCTATACCTTTGAACGATGTGAAAATCAAGAAAGGTACTCATTTAACACCTTTTGAAATATTGTATGAATACTCACCCAATGTAAAAGATTTTAAGGTATTTGGAAGCAAGTGCTACATTCTTAAAGATAATAGGAATGGTAAATTTGATGCTAAAAGAGAAGAAGGTAAATTTTGATTATGAGATAAGTGTACAAAAAAGGAATGCTGATCTACCTAATAAAGAAGTATGTAGTGATTCTAAAGTTGATAGACCTATTGAGGAAAGAAGAGGAGAACCAAGATTCTCAAACTATGTTAGATGACATCACCTTGCTAAACAAATTATTGTTGATCTTAGATTTTTTTTGACTAGTGAGTGTCTATACACTTAAGTCATTTACTTAGTTCATGCTGAAAAAGTAGTATATGCTAAGCACAACATGTATAAGATAGAGAATGCCAAGTCACTCAAGTAATGAGCAGATATTGTATGTTGAGTGATTTAGGAGATGAGTAAGTAGTGCATGCTGAGTCATTTACATGTTGAGTCACAATATAAAAATTAGTATATGCCAAGCATCAGAGACTTCTGATGCTGAGTAACATAGTTTTGTCATAGTTGTTTGTATTGGCACACACTACTATATAAACCATTTTTTGAGCTGACTTATAGATTAATATATGATATTTTGGTGATAAGGATGAATATTAAGCTAGAATCCCTATGAAGTACATGCATCCAATCAGGTAAAGGGAAGGTTTAAGTGGAAAAATAGATGAATCATAGCCATTAATTCATATCTAACCCTAAGTCACCTAGGCCTTCTTAAGGAAGCTAAACCCTAAACATTATATGTGTGAGTGGGAGGAGCAAAGAGAGAAGTTTTCATGCACAAATAGAGTATTCATCATGGCTAAGGAGTTGTGAATTGAAATTGCATTGTAAAATCAGTTAAATTAGAATAGAGGAAGGAAATACTAAACAACAGAGATACATCTAATCAGAAAGGATTAAGAATACATTAGTTTAGAGGTGATCTGTCATCAAGCAACATAGTTCTAACCATAGGATGAATTCTAAGACATTATAATAGGTGAATCAGTTAAACATCTTAACAGAGTAGTCCTAACAGGATGTATTGCAATCCTCAAACAAGGTGCTGACTTTATTATGAGTTGAAGTTCTTTAACAAGGAACACTTTTAAAAAGGTGTTGAAATCCTTTTATAGGGTAAGACCTAATAGTATTTGTAAGACTTTAACAAGGAAGACCTTTCACAAGGTAGGTCATGTCTCATGATCAAATATTTTAACCTTCATTGGATACATTTTATTACTCCAATAGTGAAGATTTTTGGTTGTCATCCCACCCCAGGTTTATCTTTTTCTAGGTAATCATATCTGGTGTCATATATGTGTGAATGCTTACTTTTTAACATAATTTAGATGTATATGCTTTACATGGTATTTTAGTTTACTTATTGAATGTATGAGATGGATGTGTGGTGAATATTTTAAGGGTCAAATTTTAAAGCATTGATTCACCCCCCCAGAAGTTTACCTTTCCTATTGTAAATTCCAATAATTAGTATCATAGCATTGGTTCTCTAAAAGAGAAGCTTTTTATCTTTGAGGAAAGATCCTAAAATTGAAGTCTATAGGTTGGGAAAGATCATTGAAAATTAGGGAATTGAAATACAACTCATTCTACATCAGCTGAATGAAGCAAGAGAAGACTTAAAGAAATCTCTAAAGAGAAGGAAGGAAATTGCTATTGAGAAGAGTGAAACACATTATAGAGAGATGGACACAACTAAGCTACTTGCTAATGGAGACTCAAATGAATTTTATGAAACAGTTGTAGATCTAATGGAAAAGAATATATCTCAAGTTAAAAAAATCATAAATATCAAGTTAAGCAAGAATCATAAGCCATACTACTATGTGAGGTGACTGAATAGAAAAATAATGCTATGGAAGACAAAACCATGATTGAATATGAAAAAATAGTTTTGACCACCAAACAAGAAGATAAATCATCATAGATAACTAGGATTGCTAACATGCAATTGGATACTTTGGGTCAAATGATGAATGCCAACTATGAATTAAGTGTCAAGGAAATTGATATAACAACATTAAAGTTACAAAATGAGAAATTTAATAATGACCTAAAAAGGGAAAAGGAATTTTCTAAAAGTTTTAATAAAACTAATGAAGCCATCAAATACTTTGAGCAATTATTGAGACCCTGGACTGGGATACATAAGTACTAAAAAAGGAGAGTCATCCAAAAGTGTTGAAGAAAGGAGTAACAAAAGTATGAATTCCAAACCTCCTTGTCATAATTGTGATAAGAAAGGACACACTACAAATATATGCAAGAGCAAGATTGTAAATGAGAGTATTAAGAAAAAGAGCATGTGTCACTATCATAAGTGCAAAAAACAAGGTCATCAAGCACATGAATTCAAAACTAAGACCATGCACACTCAAAGATTTGAAGGATATTTTTATAACTATCAGAAGTATGGACATAGAGCTTTTGAGTGCAAATCCAAACCCATGTGGTCATCAAACATGCAAACAAAAGTAAAGAATAATGACAACTCTTATAACTAGGATTATTATACAAGGTATAGTTATCATTATTGTGAAGAGGATGGACATGTTACTGAGAATTGTATTAGAACACACTTTAGAAGTGACTAAAAAGGTGGTTGAGTCAAACCAAATGTTTTAGCTATTTGAAGATTGGTCACATTAGTCAATATTGTTCAATAAGGTCAAAGGCACCAAGTTGTGAGTTCAATAACGACAAAGGAAAGGCGAATATTGAAAATCTCAAAAGTGAAATGAACATGACATGGAAGAAAAAGGAGGATTGCAACACATAAAGTGTAGAAAGGATCACTTCACCCAATAGGTGAAGTGATCACACCTCATCAAACTAAGTAATCAAGAGGTATGTGGGACTGGTATTCAAAAATTTATATAATACATCAATTCCAAAGGATTTAGTTCTAAATTTTTTACATAAGCATGAATAAAGATGCAAGGTGTTATTAGGAATCAAAGAAAAATATTTAAGTTTTTCATGTTACTATCGAGAAAATAGACTGGCTAGTTGTTTCCCAGTTTGTAATGGTTGTTGAATGAATGTAAAGACTAGTGGATACCAAGTGAGCCAAAAATTAGTTGATGCTGAGTTTATAGCTATGTAAGCACTCAACATTGATTGTAGTAATGCAAAGGGGTATTTGGTCAATTTTTTTTCATTTAACATCATTTAGAATTGAAAGAGATCAAGAAGAGCTAGAGGTGATCTAGAAATTCATCCAAAGTGATTGTAGGAGATTTGAACAGCTATTCGACATCATTTCATCAGATTTTGCAAGGTATTTTTCATGTGCCAAGCCATGTTGTTTATAATTTCATAAACCCTAGTTTTGTAAAGTGGCATCTAGTTCTTCAAAGGAAAAAGGTACAGAGGAAAATAGGTTTTGAATGTTCATTTGGTTAGCAACAAATTAAAACAACCTATTTTCAATGATATACCAAACATAGCATACAAACAAGATCCCTTTAGTGCGTATCTATCATACCACCAAAAGTTTTAGTGATTCAAGATGTCAGAAAATGCTATAATTGTAAAATTGGGAGTATTGGTGACATGAAAATCATAGAAAAATATGATAAAACATGTGAAAATGGTGTGTTTAGGGAAGAATTCAAGATTGTAGAAAAGAAAGGGTTAACTTGTGCCCTAGATTTTCTTAACATTTTCAAAATTGAATGGATAAGGATTGTTTTTAGTAGGATTCATGATAGGTCATTGTGGTTAGATAATGGGCCAATCAAAATAAAAAAAAGAATAATCCATAGGGTAATAGGGTATTGAACCCTAGATTGGCCAAAGACTATAAGGAGCAAGTCTAAAGAAGTTATTGAAAAGAACATAGGGGCTATGTGGAACAAGAGAAGAATGACCATAGACACCATCATGGATGTATAGTTCCATAATAGATGAAGATAATCACACCATTATTCCTCTCAAGGATACTATGTCCATTTTGAAAATTATCCATTCCATCATGAAATACACTTGAATTATCAACCTAGGGACGTAGGACTTGAAATGGGTCAACACAGTATATGCACTAAGTTCCTTTAAGAGTCTTGACACCTATGCTACAAGAGAGTAAAATGCATGAAAGGAATCGATACTATTGATACAAAACAATAAAAACACTTGGACTAATAATGGATAACTATAGAAAACTTTGAAAAATTAATTCTAAACTAGTTAACTATTCAAGCATCCACCATGATCATTTCCCTCAAGTGCTATAGGAACTTTCACAGTAAAAATGCTATAGGACTAACACAGTAAATCTATCTTAAAATAGGAGGTTGCAAGAAATGAATATATTCTACCTAAATTTATTCCACCTCCCAAGTGGGCCCCATGGTTGGCTTCAAATAACTAAGAACACAACAGGTATTCCAAAATCACTCTCTCATTAGAATCCTTCTTTGTTTACATCATTGAATAATTCATGAAGAACAAAAAGGAATAACTTTTGAATCTCAAACTAATATTATTATTTTTTCATTACCTTTTCTCCTCTTTACCAAAATGATTCCAAATCCATTATATAGATGATTGGATACTTATTAAAAACATGACATAAAAGCTACAAATAAACATTGCCAAAAAATAAGGTGGAATGTCAACCATGACATAGAACATTGATTAATCAACAAAATAACAACTCGTAGGAAATAGAAAGTTGGGTCTTCCTAGTTTTTCTTAGAACAATAACTCCTCTACGTGTGTGGCTTATTGTTAGGAACTAATTTGTGCTTCCTTTTCCATGACTGGTCCTCATCTTCTTCTTCATTTAATATGGTAATCACCACTCTTTGCACCACTTCTCCATTCCCTAAAAAGTAGAAACATTCATAACACATATGCATGACAACATTTCTACTCTTATTCAAATATTAGAACATAGCTTAAAATATTTATATGAAATACTACATTCTATACATAATCTTAAGGATAGTATGTCATAGCCACTATCCACTGGTTCAATAGGTTCTAACAGTATTTGACATAAGTTCACACAATATTTAAAACAAATGTGTTGGAAATTTTTTTCACAAGGCTCAAAAAGTAAGTTCAAACTATAAAAACTATATCAAGTTTGAGACATTAATATGCCTCATCATCTACCCCCCACTATGCCAATGCTTTTCCTCAAGCATTGTATTTCTTTTCCATGGCTCTAAAATATCCCATTGTAGTCTTCCCCTACTTCCCACTTCTAAAAGTGTAGAAATATCCTTTGGTACATCTCCAATGTTCATCCAGTGTTTTTCAACCAATGGTTCTAGTCTGGTAGTATTATTGTCATACAAATGCCAAAGAAGGGTAGGAGGCTGAAAAGTTAATGGCATCCATAGCTATTTTCTGATTTTTCTTCCCAGTTGCATATATTTAGCCACCCTATTAAATACTACCTCAAAATTGAAAGTGTCATATGGTTTAGCCTTTTTGAAAGCTTCTGGTAGTCGATTCCATTGATTTCTAAGCCCTGCAATTTCTCTTTGCTGTTTAAAGTTTAGAAGTGTCTAGTATTCTCTATAAACCTTTTCCCTTGCTTCAAATACTTTCTCCCTAATTTTTGGTTTTGGTCTCCCATAGGTTAATTTGAACCAATTTCTCAAAAGGTCATAAGGCTTATGGGATTGAGCTCGGAGTGGTAAAGGTTCATATTTCTCCAGATCCCTATAGGTATCCAACTGCCTATCATAATTTTTCTCATTGTGCATCTAGGACATTAAAGCTCTACGGTGAACATCCCCTATATAAAGATTTCCACTCTATCTCATGTGGAATTATGAAATTATGTAAATAGAGTTCACACAACAAATTCTTTTGCCATGAAGGAAAAGTCTAATACACATTATAAAAATCTTGAGTATTTTTAAATTCACAATCAATATCTCTCATTATCATCATCACTTGAATAACAAAAATTGTTCCTTCACCTGGTTAGCTAGCTTTAAAGCTTTATTCATCTATTTTTTCTATTTCTCAAGTTGTTCCTTCAATGATTTAATTTTGTAAGAATTTGGCTTAGGTGAGAATTCACTCAAGAACTAAAGAACTCAACACAAGCACACAATAGACCAAAATAGATAGAGTATGATCAGATTGACGATATTCATTCAATAACTTGATTGAGAGTACACTAGGAGTGCCTGAATATAAAGGCCTCAAGAGAGCTTCTAGAATGCATAGAAGTCAGCATCATGATATGTCATACAACTAGGCACATGTCCACCAGATATGGATTATCCTCCATTAAGCACAGGATTAAGTGTGATGATGTGAGGATAAACCTACAATGGTGTAGCATGCAAATTAGTGGTGTAGACAACATGTGCTAAATGAGGAGTGCTGATAACTATGTTGTCATCATGAAAACTCAGTGAATCATGCATACTCCTATGTTGTAGACACCATGTGCATAATTAGAGTTGCATAACTCAATGAGATTAGAAAAACTCCTAAGTGTCTCACCTAAAATAATAATAAAACAATGCAAAATAATTAAATAATGCATTAATCTAAGTAAAACTTAAGTAAGTGTAATAAGTAAATACTTATTTACACCAACACCCCCCCTTAAGTGCAACTTAGGGGAATGCCCTTAAGCTTACGAAATGTAGGATGAAATGCAATATGGGTCTTGGCTACTAGGCCATATTAGGTACCCATGTACATAATGGTATGCAATCTCCGTAAAGTGGGGAAAGAGGGAAAACCTCATGGGAAACCCACCCCCCCCGCAAAAAAAAAAAAAGAGAGATAAAAAGGGATGCATGGATGGATGGAGTAATCAAGAACCCCCCATTATGACATACATCTAGTATATACATAAGAGAATGATGAGAAGAGGTAGAGAGACATAATAGGCTCCCCCTCCCCCCCAAGGAAGAATGCCAAACAGTGACTACTTCGATGAAGAAGCTAATCCAAGACTGCAGAATGGTGTTCCTCCCCTTAGGAAGAAACAATGCCAAGGGTACAAATGAGATGCTTCCACTGTGTGTGGAAAGAATCCCATGGATAAGTGATGTCTCTAAAACCTACTCAACAGGCTAAAGAACCTATCCCAAAGAACTGTTTATACCTACAACTGATGAAGAACCCACTACAACTACTGATCATAAGTATCCACAACCACTTCAACCTATGAGGATTGATCATGTAGAGAATGAACAAGAGAGTTTGATGGAACCCTCGTGACAATTGAAGAGGGTAATTATACATAAAAAAGAAGAGGCAGATTATCAATACTGTCCCCCAAATCTATTACCGAACCTATAGCTAGAAGACTGGATGTACCCTGCTGTTTTGGACCTATCATTGTGGTGACATATGCATGTGGACTAAACTGATGAAGTGACCTCTCACTATATCTGTTGACAAAACCCCACATTTTAAAATTTTTTGAAGCACTATAGCTAGAGTCACTATCAGTATCCACACTATATGTATCCACACTATATGATCTGCGAAGAGGAGTAGAGGACAAGCTGGGTGAACTTTAATCAAAATGTACATCCTTCTCCACAAAAATCTGACATGTCTTAGGATCTAGAAGTCTGTATGCCTTCAAACTATCTTCATAACCAATGAAAGTACAAGGCTAAGATGACTGTACCTTACATCCCCTGGAAGATCTGTTTGCCCATGCAGGACAACTGAAGACTCTGAAGTGTGTCACAATAGGTTTTCTATCGCACCATGCCTCAAAAGGAGTTTTTCCATCTAAGGCTGAATGAGGAGAACGATTAAGTATGTGAGTGGCACTTGAGATTGATTCAAATTCTAATGATGGATCAAGAGACTTGGCATGAATCATGCAACTTTCCATAGACTTAAGAGTGCAGATCCTCAAAGCTACAACATCTGTCTTATGTGGACTGAATGCTGGCAAAGTCTAAAGATCAATTCCATCATGTTTGCAAAAGTCCTTAAGTCTTCTGTTCACATCCATTTTTCCATTATCCATTCGGTGTACTTTGATGGCTTTCTTGGATTGCCATTCTACATGAGCCTTGAAGGCTAGAAATGTGTCCAACACTTCATCCTTACTATGCAAAAAGTAGACCCAAGTGAACCTTGAAAAGTCATCAACTAAGGTGAGTATGTAGCGACCCTAGCTAAATGCAAAAGGACCAGCTAATACCATGTGAACCATTTGAAGAACACTTGTTGCTCTAGAAGAATTCCCTCTTCATAACTTCTGCTTTGGATGTATATCCACTAAATCTATTGAACATTTACCCTTAGAAAAGTTGATTTGAGGTAGACCTTTCACCATGTGGTATGTGCAAAGTTGTTGAAGATAGCGAAAGTCAAGATGACCATACCACTGATGCCATAATTGTATGTTTGAATGTGATTGTGATAACAATGCCTTTGAAGGAGACTTGGGCACAAAATGGGAGAAAGAGTACAACCTCTTGTGATCATTCACTTTCCCCACTACAACCAAGGAATTATCTTTAAGACTATGCACTTTTACTGAGTCAAGAAGGAACTCAACTCTATGTCCATCTCCAAAGTGAGTGACTTGGTAGATTGATAGGAGATTTGAACTTAGTTTGGAACATAGAGAACCTCTTGAAACTCTCCATTTTCCATCTCCACATTTACTTTTCCTTCAACTTCCATTTTGCTATCATTCCCCATGAAGATGTGTGGTACCTTTGAGTGATTCAATGAAGAAAAATCCTCCTTTGAAGAATCCATATGATATGAGGCACCTGAGTCAAATATCCATTCCTTTGAAGAGTTTGAATTAGCCATGAGTGCTTGCCCTTTGCCCTTTGAATCCAAAGATGATTCTTTATCCATATAAGCATTAGGCAATGGAACATTATGTTTCTTCATGATGTTGGTTAATTCATCAATCTTTTTAAGATAACACTCATGCTCTTCATGACCCAATTTCTTGCAATAAGCACACTTCTTCTTCTCCTTATTATTGTCCCCTTTCTTGTTGGAATTTGAGGACTTGCCTTGTTGATTGGATTGAGGTGTTGTCTTTTCTACATCCTTAGATTTGTCCTTCCATTTCTTCTTACCCTTTCCTTTATTTGAAGATTGTCCAGCTGAATTTTAAGAATCCTCATTGGCCACCAATGCTTTGGACTGAGGTGTTTTGAGAATCCCAATTGATTTCAACTTCTTTTCTTCATCATCCAATAGTTTAGCATATTCATCAAAAGTAACTTTCTTGTAGGCAGACCCTAAGGTAGTCTTTGAGGTGTTAAAAGAAGATACAAATGTGGAATACTCTGATGGCAACTTGTTATGAATGAGATAGATCAGTTTGTCATCTTTGATAGAACTCCTACAATCAGTAAGCTTTGTCCTTAATTCATTCACCTTAATGATGAAGTCTTGTATTGAGTCATATGACTTAGGATCTAAGGAAACAAGCTCATCTTCAATTTTGAAAACATCCTCTTCAAAAAATTTACCATAAAGGCTTTCAAGGGTATCCCAAGCTTCCTTGGATGTAGTAAATTTCTTGATTTGATACATGATTTTATCATCTACCCCCAAACATATATTACCTAGGGCTTTTCTATCCATGGCTACCCATTCTGAAATTTCACTTGCTGATACATTATCACTTGCTAGTTTAGGAAGAGTACCATCTACATATTGTGAAACTCCATTATGCATTAAGTGATACAACATTTTGATTGACCATGAAGCATAGTTATGAGGAGTTAATTTAGGAAACTTAAAGTTTCCCATAATGCACAAAAGAGAGAACACAACACCAAGAACACCCCACCTTTTCACTAAATCAAGAAACCCCCCCAAAATAGATGCTTTGGGCACTTTATCAGTAGTGTGATTACAATGGGCCACTTGCCAATTTTGGCCTTCATGAACTTTTGATTTTTCTTGTTCCAACCTCTTAATGGAGTACAAATCTAAAACTTTACAAAGTGCTACAATACTAAAGCATTACAAAGAAAAGAAAGGCCCTATTGCTGAAAGTGACAATTTTGTCTACACAAAACTACAATTTGATGCCAGATCTAGAAAGTAGACAAAAAAATACGCACTTTCAAAAAAAATAGAACTTGTTTTCGACTCCAGATGTGTCCATACGGAGTGTTTGAAGTTGCAAAATGCAAGATTATCTAGGTACAATCACCAAAAAATGCAATTTTTGAAAAATCTGGGTGACAAAGCCAAAAAATAGCTAACCACTAAAAAATTTAGAAAATTCTACCCAATTTAAAAAAAAATTGCACTTGATTTGGACTCTAGATGTGCGAGTTATAGCCTCTTGAAGTCGAACTACAAAAACCAAAATCAATTTGAAGAGGGGTTGCACTAGCAAAAGATGAGGTTAAATTTGATGGTGATACGACAATTACAACAGTTCAATATTGACCTAGAATAACATCCAAATGGGCATCAATTTTTAGACGAAAAAATGATGATGTCAGCAAACTCTGCCCTCGGATGACATCATGATGATGTCATCATGTACAAAAATTTATGGATGGTGATGAAGCAAAATTTGTATGTTGACTGTGCAAAGGAATCAGTGATGACATGTCTAGGCCACATGTGTACGACCTATCCTGTGTGTCAGGAGGAAATGCTAACTATATCTTTGCTAGCTAGCTCACAATTTGCCACGTGGCGGGAAGGGATTGGCCTTATGGGTGCTGATTGTTGTATGCATGAATTGTGGCCTCAGGCTTCACACACACTTCAACATGATCATTATTTGTGGATTCATCCGAGAATGAACATTGGATTGTTCATCCGAGAATCAGCCTGCAAGGCGACCTGTTGCCTTCTATCTAGAGGGATTTGCTTATTAGATATCCTCAGATTTGAGGTGTTTAAGCAACCAGACCCTCTACAAATGAAGGATTTGAGAATGAGATGCAAATAATCTATATGATTGTGCAATTTAATCTAGAATACGAAATGCATTTTAATCTAGAAACATGTAAAAGAGATTATGCTAGATGGATATGCATATTAAATCTATATGAGAATTAAACTAACAATGAAAATCTATATGAGAATTCGATGAGATTAAATGAGAATGCAATTTGACATCAATTTGATGCAAATTCTCTTCAACCTCCCCCTGAAATGAAGAGAGGAGGGTCTCTTATATAGATTTTCCTGAAAAACTCCAACGGTTGAGATTGATTTCAATCAACGGTTAGGATTGAAGATGAAGTTCAGTTATAAAGGAAGATTCCCAAATTAGAGGGAGTTAACTGATTTCTTTTGAGTAGAATAAGGAGTTAACTAATTTAATTCCTTTTTGATCAACAGTGAATGGGGAATTTCCCTTTTTGAATTGAAGAAGGATTTTGGAGAGATATTTAATTTAATAAAATGAGATATGCTCTCATAAATATATTTTCTATTTAATTAAATAATTTGACTTAATTAATTAGAGACACTTTCTTATTTAATTGAATAACTATAATTAATTAATTAGGAATTACTCCCATTTAATTAAATAACTTTGTTTAATTAATTAAAGAATAGCCTTCCATTTAATTAAATAATTTTCTTTAATTAATTAGAAATACCTTTCCCATTTAATTAAATAATTACATTTAATTAATCAAGATAGGCGTATTTATTAAATTAAATAAATTTAATCCCATAGTACATTAGCCTTAGGAGATAATTTAATTTAATAAAGTATAAATACTTTAAATTAAATTATAATTAAATCAAATAGGTTTAATGCGACTAATATGAGTACGTAATATAGGAATTAAATAAGAAATATGATGAATGCAGATTAGGGTCTTCTACATTTGATAATTAAGTCAAGTAGCGAGTTAGATCAAGAATGTGTCTAATGAAATAGGACTTTAGCAAAAATAGACCAGAATTGGTATCATGGCAATAAGCCAATTTTGGGGTATTACATTTTGTGCCTCTTTGAATGAATGTGCAAGCATCACGTTCAATTCAAAGAAAATCAGAAAGTATGATGCACAGATCAAAAAATGAGATTGGTTCTAAAATTGATTCTACAGAGACCAATTGACAAGCTTTTAAGGATTATCTCCAGCACAAAGCTTAATCCTAAGGAATCTAAGTAGAAAACTCAAATACCTGAATTGAAACAAATAAGCTTTTAAGGATCATCTCCAACATGAAGCTTAATCCTAAGGAGTCCAAGTAGAACACCTAGATACCTAAGTTGAAACAAGCTTTTAAGGATTATCTCCAGCATGAAGCTTAATCCTAAGGAATCGAGGTAGAACACCTAGATAGCTAAGTTGAAACAACATTTTAAGGATTATCTCGAGCACAAAGCTTAATCCTAAGGGGTCCAGATAGAACACCTAGATACCCGAATTGAGATTGATAAGCTTTTAAGGATTATCTTTGACATGAAGCTTAATCCTAAGGGATCCAGATAGAACACCTAGATACCTAGATGAGACAAGCTTTTAAGGATTATCTCCAGCACGAAGCTTAATCCTAAGGAATCTAGGTAGAACACCCAGATACCTAAATTGAGACTGATAAGCTTTTAAGGATTATCTCCAACACGAAGCTTAATCCTAAGGGATCCAGATAGAACACCTAGATACCTAAGTTGAAACAAGCTTTTAAGGATTATCTCCATCACGAAGCTTAATCCTAAGGGATCCAAGTAGAACACCTAGATACCTAAGATTGATAGCATTTAGAAGATTATCTCTAGAACAGAGCTTAACCTTCAAGGATCTAGATAGAACACCTAGATACTTGAGATTGATGAGCATTTAGAAGATTATCTCTAGAACGGAGCTTAACCTTCAAGGATCCAGATAGAACACCTAGATACCTGAGATTGATAGCATTTAGAAGATTATCTCCAGAATGGAGCTTAACCTTCAAGGATCTGCATAGAACACCTAGATGCCCAAGATTGATAGCATTTAGAAGATTATCTCTAGAATAGAGCTTGACCTTCAATGATCCAGATAGAACACCTAGATACCTAAGATTGATAAAAGATAACAAGGTCCAATCATGAGTCATAGAATCATCCCTAGAACAAGGCTTGATCCTCAAGAGTCGGGGTTTAGATTGTCCCAATACCTATCCATCAAACTCTAAGAAGAGCTATTATAAGATTGACCAGTTGATGAAAAGATAAGATAGATAGCAAAGATGCTAGATAGAAAGGAGCAAGATGTCCTGAGTGATGAGATGCCCCAAGTGAAAGGGACATAAGATAGGAACAAGATGCCCCAAGCGATGAAGATTCAAATTGATTTGAAATTCAAGTTCAATAATGTAATCATTCTGCCCCCTTGGGAGCGAAATCAAAAGATGACACACCAGAAATATGATGTAAAAAAGTATACAAAGAGATACAAAAGAAATCCAAGATGTAGTAGAGTGTAAATAGATCAGAACGATCTGAAGAAATATGAAGAGATCAAAACGATCTGAAGAAATATGAAGAGATTAGAATGATCTGAAGAAATATGAAGAGATCAAAATGATCAAAAGAAATATAAAGAGATCAAAACGATTATAAGAAATATAAAGAGATTTGAATGATTTGAAGAAATATGAAGAGATCAAAATGATCTGAAGAAATATAGAAAAGATCAAAATGATCTGAAGAATATGAAGAGTTGATCCAAAGTAATTTTGAGGTCCAAAAGACCAAATTTGAGTTGAAAAGATTCCAAGAATCACAAAGTATCAAAAAAATTTGGACTGCACAAGCATCTGATCACGTCGGCCCCAAAATTTTAAAATGCATTTCTAGACTACTTATGTGTGTCAGATTTTGAATTCGATCTCAAAAATGGGTTTAAAGCAACTAAAGTAGCCAAGAGATTGATTAATTGATCATTTGTGTAGTCGTGAAGAACATGATGCTTTGAAGAGATCCACAATTCCTCATCATGAAGGATGGAAGCAATTTTGCAATTGAATCATTTGCATATGCAAGTTAAGTATGTAATGCAAGACTATACTAAATGCAACCCTAGGTTTGGTTACCAAGCCTCAATATTTACCATCACCGAATATAGAACAGAGCTCGAAAGCCATAAAATTCCCACTAACATTGAAATCATGGAAATATGAATATAACATACGTTATTAATTTGTTGAAATTAAATGTAAGCATTCGAGGCACAAGAAGCCAGAATGACCAGAACATTTGTCCCTTTTAATGTAGCAAGTTAACATAAGCATCAGAGCATAAACACTAGGATGACCTTTATGTTGCTTGCATGCAATCATGCCAGACACACGGGAGATCCCTCTTATGCTAAGTATTCAATATTTATTCTGTCTGCAACAACCCTTGCATTCATAACCTGAGGCAAAAGTGTGCTAGATATACTCGCAGTGACCCATACGTTCACTTAGCAAGACAAGTATCAGTATTTACTATAGCATGAAGATTTCACTCCAACAAAAAAGGAGAAGAACCAATGTTATTGATGTATTCATATAAAATGATTCGAGGTACACACAACCATCCAATATAAGATGGAGGCTCTTATAGTGGACACCCCTCTTATAGGAATATGTCAACTAATTGGAATTAAACTACAAATAGAGAGCAAAGAAAAGATCATGCCCCCAATCATTACTTCTCTAGTCAAAGATGACATCATCGAGTTGCTTGAGGAGATATGATAAAGAAAAAACAAAGCAAACAAAGAAAAAGCTCAACATATCTAAACAAGTATATCATTTTTGAGTTCATTTTTTGGATTGATGTCAAGTATTAGTGTCCAAAACATGTTTGAAAGACATCTCTTTAGTAAGGTGACAATAGTAGGCAGATGCAGTCAGAACGACTGGTGACTGAGGTCAAGAAGGAATCTTCACGATGAAGAACCTAAGAAGGACTGAGCGATAGTAGACAAACACAGCCAGGACCACTGGTGACTGACGCAAGAGAGATCTTCCATAAAAGAATCTGGAGACATGAAATTAGCAATATAGGAAGACACAGCTAAAACAACTGGTGACTATTGCGAAAGAGATTCTATGAGGAGAATCTTGAAGAGAGTGGCACTAACGATAGTAGGTAAATGCAGTGAGAACCATTGGTGGCTATCATGAAGGAGATTCTATGAGGAGAATCTCAAAAATAGTGGCACTAGCGACAGTAGGCAGATGTAGTGAGGACCATTGGTGACTATAGTGAAGGAGATTCTATGAGGAGAATCTCAAAAATAGTGACACTCACGATAGTAGGTAGAAGCAGTGAGAACCACTAGTGACTGTCACAAAGGAGATTCTATGAGGAGAATCTCAAAAATAGTGTCACTAGCGACAGTAGGCAGACATAGTGAGAACCACTGGTGACTTTCATGAAGGAGATTCTATGAAGAGAATCTCAAAACTAGTGACACTAGCGACAGTAGGCATACGTAGTGAGAAACACTGGTGACTGTCATGAAGGAGATTCTATGAGGAAAATCTCAAAAGTAGTGATACTAAAGGGGGAATGCCCCCGATTTGTGACAAGACTTAATCCATGGATACATGAGCGGAAAGTAGGAAAAGTAGGAAAGCAAAAGCATGAAAGTGACTATACAAAGTAGCCAGAAGATGCATTGCAAGATGGAGCATTAGGAACAAGAGGTGCCTATTTACTAGGTTTTCACCTTCTTGGTAGGATTCTCTTTTTTTGCTACCATGATGCCTATTTCTAGATTTTCACCAATGGCACTTTTCTATTTTTTCAATTTTTTTGTATTTTTCTCTTTTTGATTTTTTTTTTGAATTTTTGAGATTTTTCACTTTTTTTTGTGTTACAAAGGTGCTTATTGCTAGGTTTTCACCAAGGTAACAATTTTTTTTAGGACTTTTTCTTATTTTTATGATTTTTTTAAGGACATATAGATATGTACAGAGAGCTTGCTGAGATTAAATCAACTATAAAACCACTTTAGGTGGAGAGTGTTGACAGGCTCTTTAAGCACTTCTCCTTCGGTTGTGGAAAGTTGATAGGTGCCAGATCCATATACTATAGTAATGATGTAAGGACCTAGCCAGTTTGGTTCAAACTTTCCCTTTTGCCTTCGCTGTTGTTGATTCTTAGGGTTCTCTCTCAGGACGAGGTCACCTAGCTGGAAGTCACATGACCTGATCCTTCGATTGTAGCTTTGTGTCATTCTTTGTTGATATTCTTGCAGATGATCACATGCCACTTGTTGTCATTCATCTAGTAACAAAAGCCCTTGAATATGAGCTATCCTATAGTCATCATCAGTGATAAGGCCTTTCATAGAGATTCTCAAGGTAGGAATCTTGACCTCTACTGGAAGCACAGTATCCGCCCCATACACCAATGCAAAGGGAGTTGTGCCCGTTGGAGTTATGATGCTTGTCCTATTTGCCTACAGAGCTAGATTGATCTTGAGATGCTAGTCTCTCCCTAATTTGCTAACTGTGCGATGAAGAATTTTGAGGAATGCCTTATTGGATGCCTCAACTTGGCCATTACCCTAGGGGTAATAAATGGAAGACCAATGTTGTGTGATCTTGAATTTATTGCACAATTCCTTGAGGTCTTTATTCTTGAATTGTCCTCCATTGTTAGTAATGATTGAGGATGGTACACCATATCTATAGATGATGTAGTTTGTGATGAAAAGTGCTACAATTTTTCCATCAGCAACCATGAGAGGTACTGCCTCTACCCATTTTGTGAAATAATCTATAGCCATGATGATGAACTTATGTCCATTAGATGAGGTTGGGTGAATCTGCGCCACCAAGTCGAAGGCCCATTGTTGAAATGGCCATGTTGTAGTAGAGGGAATCAACTTCTTGGCTGGAGCATAAATGAGATTCTCATGTAGCTGACACTACTTTTAGGACCTAGCATACTTAATAGCTTCTTGCTCCATTTTAGGCTAGTAGTAACCAACACGAAGGAGTTTGTGAGCTAGTGTCAGGCCATTGGAATGAGATCTGTAGTTGCCTTTGTGAACATCAATTAGTGCACATTTGGACTCATCAAGTTCTAAACACCTAAGGAGTGTTCCATCGAGACCTCTCCTATATAGATCATCAGCAATAATGACATAATGTGAAGCATTATGGATTAGCTATAGTTTCTCATTCTGAGTTAGACCTTTCAGAATGGTTTGATTACAAAGGTAGGAATAGATGTGATGGTAGCAGGATGATTCTTTACCTATAATAGAATAGATCATCCTAGAATCAAGGGTGTCATAGGCTGGGTAGTGTAACGCTTCCACCAAGAACTCATGTCGAAGATCATTTTCTGGCATTTGTAGCAGGGAGGCCAAAGTGGCCATGGCATCAGCCACTTTATTATCTGCTCATGGAACTTGCTGGAAGGTGATGTGTGCAAAATACTTCTTCAAGTCATCAACCATGCATTTGTAAGGAATTAGTTTCTCATCCTTTGTTTGATACACATCATTTACTTGGTTGATAACAAGTTGAGAGTCACCAAAGATGTCTAACTGATCCACTCTCCATTCAGTTGCAATTTTCATGCCATTGATCAAAGCCTCATATTTAGCAATGTTATTTGTACAAGGAAACATAATCTTGCATGCTTTGGGAAATGAGTATCTTTGTGGTGTAATAAAGAGTAATCCAGCACCTGATCCCTCTTGCATGAAGGACCCACCGAAGAACATAACCCATGTATGGTGCGCGAGTGTCAGAATTGACTCATCTAGGAAATCTATGTTCATTGGTAGAAGACTCTATATGGGTGCCTCGGCCAGCTGGTCTGCAATTGCCTATCCCTTAATAGCCTTGCATTCAACATATTGGATGTTAAACTCACTGAGTATCATGACCCATTTAATCAATCTTCCTGTGAGAGCTACCTTACTGAGCAAGTACTTTAGTGGATCTATTTTAGGCACAAGCTGTGTAGTGTGGGCAAGCATGTAGTGTTTCAACTTTTTGGAAGCAAAGACAACTGCCAAGCAAGCTTTCTCAATAATGCTATAGTTCTTCTCATAAAAAACCAATGCTTGGCTCAAGTAGTAAATAGCTATTTCTTTGTTGTTTTTATCTTCCTGAGCCAACAGGATTCCCAAAGATGTTTCAGTGGCTGAATGTATAAAAGAAAAAGCTTCCCATGAATAGGAGGCATAAGAATTGGAGGATTGACAAGATATTGTTTGATCTGTGTTAAGCTTTGCTCACAATCCTAGCTCCAATTGAATTTCACACCCTTATGTAAGGTCTTTGTGAAGGGTTGTTATCTATCCGCCAATTGTGAAATAAACCTACAAATATATTTAAGCCTTCCCTATAGTCCTCTCATTTGACTGATGTTCCGAGGTGGTGGCATGTCCATTATCACTTGTACTTTCTTCAGATCTACTTTAATTCCTTTTGTAGAAACAATGTATCCCAACAACTTCCCTGATGTGACACCAAATGCACATTTCTTAGGATTGAGCCGAAGATTAAATTTTTCCATACGATCTAGGATGGGTCTCAAATCTTGCAGATGAGTATTGCGTTTAGCGCTTTTGACCAAGGTATCATCGACATAGTCCTCCATGGTTCTATGCATCATGTCATGGAAAATTGTAGTAACAACCCACTGATATGTAGCACCAGCATTCTTTAAACCAAATGGCATCACTTTCCAACAAAAGGTTCCCCATGCACATGTGAAAGCCATTTTCTCTTGATCTTCTAGCACAATTTTTATCTGATTATATCTAGAAAAACCATTTATAAGTGAGTACATCTCATAGCCAACTGTCATGTCCATGATCATATCAATATTAGGGAGCAGAAAGTTGTCTTTAGGACATGCCAAGTTAAGATCACGAAAGTCTGTACAAACCTTGATAGATTTATTCTGCTTGGAAATTGGAACAATATTTGATATCTATTTAGCATAATCAATTGCACAGATGAAACCAGCCTTTAGGAGTTTCTCCAATTTTGCTTTGATGAGCAATGCAATGTGAGGGTGCATTTTTTGAAGCTTTTGTTTAACTGGTTTGATGCCTGATGCTATGGACAAATGATGTATGATAAGATCAGGATCTAATCCTGGCATGTCAAAATATGTCCAGGAAAAATTTATTTTCTTTTCCTTGAAAAAGGCAATGAATTGTTCCTTCTCTTCAGGTGACAGTGACTATGCTAGATGTATCATATGAGGATGCTCTTCTGTACCCAGGTTAATTGGCTATTTTGGCTCTATTAACACTAATGATCTCTCTTCAAAGTGACTAGGAAGGACATCAAATATCTCATCCCCAAGCACCGTAAAGAGGTTTTCACCCTTGGATATGTCTTTGGTTTTTACTTTTTTTGGATCCGACACCGCTACAATGTGGTTTTTACCATCGGACCTCTTGCATTTTTTCTTTTTAATTGTATGATTGATATATTTGATGTTAGCCTCAATCATGTTGACACTCTGCTCATTGGTGGAAGATGTTACAGGTTTGATAGTTTTTAGGTAACAGGCAAGAGCATAGTCATTCTAGAATGTGCGGACTTCATTAGATGCATTGGGGTTCCAGTCTATAAGCTTGGGATGTGTGAGTGAGAGAGTAGTGGCTGGTTCAATTGCATTCATAGTATAGTCATTAAGTGCGTGGACCAACAATTTGAGACCTACGACGACTTTGTCTACAAGTGTGTTCAAATGCCTCAGAATACGAATGTCAGTAAGTGACAACTCTAGTACACTAGTTGGAGAAGACCCCCATGACCTAACCCTAGACATTTCACCCACCTCAATTTGGTTTTCATAAACATGCACTTGATCAATGTCTTTATCAATAGTAGCTTTTGAAAGAGAGTCAAATTCATATTCATGAGAATCAGTGCTACATGGTGAGAGATTATAGAACTCCCCAATAGTGATAGGGACATATTCACCTTCATCCTCTGGGTTCTTACACAAATACTCAACACAGCATGACTGATTGGATTCTTCCTTTTCTGAATGATATTTGAGTTGCTCAGTATTGTCCTCAAAAGAATCACTAGTATCATCCACAGTGCTAACACGTGGTACAAAGTCATCTGGCTCAACAAAAAATTTAGCAAGATCATAAGGGATAGGATGAGGATAGAATCCTCATCATCAAATTCTTCCTCTTGAGTATCTGACTCAGCTTGTGACTCATTTTCAGATGAACTATCAGGTTTGGGAACAAATTTATTGGATCCCAAATGGGAAGGGACCTTCTTAAACCCTAGGCCAGTTGTGTCACTATTGCTTTGAGCTGTTGCTTTGATAGGATTAATTAGGCCATTTTTATTGCACTCAATAGGGCTAGTTCCCTTGTAACCAAAATGCTTCATAAGCCTAAGGCCAGGCCCATATTTCTTAGGAGTAATTTCTCGAGCTTGTTCTGTTAGGCCCACTAGAGCTTCTTCTCTGTAAAGCCATGCAACAATGGCTCTATTTTCACTTTCATCTTCTAAGGGAACTATAGCCTTGACAAAAGTGCCATTATACTTGGTTTGAGGTGTCAGCATGAATGGCTTCTTTGCCTCTGAGGGTCTCCCATAATGTCGAGGAGACTCTAGGAGAGATGTCAATGATAGCACTAGTTCAATGTGATACTCTCCCATGCTAGTTTCTTTTAGTTTGAATAATTGCTCAAATTATTTCAGCTTATTGTCGTGATAATCAGTGGACTCATGATTAGTAGGGACACAAGTTTCAGCAGCTTTGAGCATATTGCAGGTGTAGCTAGTAGTGGTAGGAATAGTAACTTTTGAGCCATGAAATGGGAATTTAATGCATTAATGGTATGTGGATGGCACAGTGTGCATCTCATGTATCCATGGCTGTCCTAACAAAATTTTGTAAGCCAAGGGAATGTCAAGCACTTGATAGGTGACATCCCTCTCTACAGGACCGACATGGATGGGTAAAACTACAAGGCCTAGAGACTTTCGTTCCACTTCATCATACACTTTGATAGTGATCTTTTGTTGAGGATTGATAGAGTCCTCAGACTAATTCAATTGTCTAAGAAGAGCAACATAGACAATATTTAGGCTAGCACCATTGTTAATGAATACCTGACGAACACGTGTCTAAAGGATAATAACCTCAATGTGCAGAGGTTGATTGTGTGGGTGATTCAGTGAGTTATCATCCTCTTCGAAGAAGGTCATAAGGTATGGTGAGGTCTGGTGACCTACCATGGATTGAAATTACTCAAGATCACGATCTTGAGGAATATTTTCCTTAGTGAGGGTTTTATCTAGAATCTACCTATGAGTAGGCAAGATTTTAAGTAGCTCAAAGATAGAAATCTAAGGATTAGTTCATTTCAGTTGATCAAGAACACTATAAATGGTTGTTGTTGTGGGTTTTGCACCTTTATCAGAAGGACTAGCAAGGGCTTTGTCTTTGTGTTGTTCAAGATTTGAAGTAGGAGGCGCAGGGCCTTTGAGCACCAACTTGGAGTGAGAATGAGTGACAACATTAGCATAGTGTTGTGAAGGCACATTATTCATTGCATTGGAAGTAGGTCCCCTCAAGACAAATGGTGTGTTGGGTTTTTTGTTATCTTGCTTGCCCTTAATGGTAATAACGTTGCAATATTCAGAATCCATAGGTTCAACCATATGAATGACATTGTCATCATTGGAATATGTATAGTTGACATTATTGTAGGGTTGTGGTTTTGAAGTCTCTCCTTTTTCATAAGCTGGGAAAGGTTCTTTGAATGCCTTGTGATCCGAGTTTTTGTTATGTCCATCTACCACAAGATCACCAACATCAATCATGTCTTGGACTTTATGGTGCAAGTTTATAAAGTTGCTAGTTTTGTGTCCCTTGTTTTGGTGATACTTAGAGAATGAGGTCTCATTCCACCATGGTGGATGTGGTTATGGATCATAGGGATGAGGGTTATCCATTGGTGAAATAAGCTTGTGTTGTAGCAATGTTTTGTAAACCACATCCAAGGGTTCTCCCAAAGGTGTGTATTCTCACTTAGGGCATGTTGCCCATGAGTTTCTCGATTTGTTCCCAGACATCTTATTGTCAAGAGGAGGTTTCTTAGCATTTTTGGCCGCTTTGAGGCCATCTGTGAGATTAAATACAACTTTAGTAGGTTTGGATGTGACATTGTCAACAACTCCATCATGTATAATTTTTTGGTTCTTGTTGACATGTTTGGTTTTATCCCTATTGGAAGTGGAACCTTGTTTTATGTCTCTCTGAAGAGTGAGTTCACCTTTCTTGACCATGAATTCTTCAATTCAGATAGCCTATGTAATCATGTCTTCAAAGGTACATGGACCTTGAAGTTGGACTCTATATTCAAAATCAGGTAGGAGATTATCAGTGAAAATGTCAAGCTTCTCCATTTCTGGGATTTTGCGAGAATACTTAGTGTATAGTTGTCTCCACTGTTGGAGGAATGTGAGAAAAGGCTCACCAACTTTCTGTTTAAGGTTGCATAGATCTCGAATATTGATAGGATGTTGAATGTTATGAGAACATTGTTGAACAAAGAGATTGGAAATTTTGTCAAACATCTTGATACTAGGAGGTAAATGTGAGAACCACTCCAAAGCCTGACCACCTAGGCTTCTAGGGAATAAACACATGAGGTAGGTTTGATTGTGTATAAATTCCATAGACAAAGCACCAAATTCCTGCAAGTGATCTTGGGGATCAGTACTACCAAAGTACTTGTCATATTTGGGTAGCTCTATGCCTCATGGGAAAAGTGGCATGTTTATGCTTTTGTCAAATGTAAATGGATAAAGAGTGTCCAATTTGTAGTCTTTGTGGGTTTCTCTTTCTCATACATAATCTGAGCCAATTGGTCTTGCATAATTTTTAGTTGTTTTTGGAATTTAGAAGTCTCAGTTTCTTCTTCAGGCATGATAATTGTTTCCACATTGAAATGAGAAGGTAACTTTGCTCCCTCTTGGGCAAGTTTGAGAAAGTACTTTTCTTTCTCTTCGTTGAGTTGGATTCCCATGACCTTTTGGAAGTTTTGTCTCTTTGACATTTTGCTATGTGTTTAGGTACTATTTCCACCTCTTCCTATTCCTCATTGGTGTCATAGTCTTTCTCTTTCTCTTTGTTATTCCTAGGTGGTTCTTGATGTTGACTATGACTACTATGTTCAGGTTCATGATTAGTTATTATAGGAATGTGTTCAGTTTTAGTGTGTTGTGTTTCAAAAGGTCCTCTAAAAAAAAGATTAGACATCATGTTTGGTAATGCAGTACCTCTTCCTGTCTTAGTATCCTCTTGGTACAAAGGATTTCTAACTTGTTGTAGGTTTATGGAAAATGTTTGCTGAGTTTGAGGTAACCTGGCAGGCGAGGGGATCGTGAAGATGCCTCACTAGCCGAACTAGATACTAATTGTGTAACAAAAGGTAAGTGACCTTTGCAAAAATTACAACCCCTAGCACAACCATGTCTAAGTCTAAGAGGATAAAACACATTTCTTCTTCTAGTTGCGATAGTCATAGATGAGGACAAGAAGCTAGAACCTGGACAAGGACTATACTAAGATTGAGTCTCAAAAAGGACAAGATAATAGCAAGAATGCTGTACACTAAGGCACAAATGGTTTGATTTAAAGGCTAGAACAGCCAGAGATATTGACCAATGCGACACAAAGTGTGACAAGCATTAAGAAACAAAGACAAAAGGTAACTTAAGAGATGAGACCAGTCAAAGTACAAGACATGAGTCTTCAACTAAGCCAAGTGTTGCTGTTTTAGGACTATTTGTAGACAAAGAGCAATAACATGATGCAAAAAAGGACAGTGTGTAGGCCACAGATAGTTAAAATAGACCCAAATTGGTAATGCTAACATAGGATTTTGCACGAAAAACCTTTACAAGCCGCATGAAGAAGTGCAGGAAATGACCAATTTTAACAAGTTTTTGGTAGTGTTTCAGTAGAGTTTTGCGTGAGAATCTACAATGGTCACGTGAGACAGGATCTTAGATTTGGTGAGAAAATAGAATAGCAAGTCTCTAAAGTTAATCTTCGTGCGACTGTAGTGAAAAGTTGAAGTGTTTTGATAGTTTTAGTTTAACAGGCAGAATGTTTTGACAAATTTTGATCATTTAGTAACCAGGCAGATAAACAGGCACATAGAATAGCAAGCAGGTGATTTCAAGCATGTCTGAAAATAATGAGCAAGGGCAAAAGCAACCTTGTGCATGACTAATCAAGTGACTTAGTTTGTGCTAATCCCTAGGAGAGCTATTTGCATATGTTTTCAAAGAGTTTTGCAATCATTGCACACATTCCTAGAAAGTGAAAAGTTTGGCCTCTCTAAGGTTTTTAGTAATATTTTTACTCTGCAACTTTTATGACTCACTAGGGTGACCTCCAATCCTGACACACTGAGGTTTCAACACAGTCCAAGAACTTAATCTTCAAGAGCTGCTGGGGAGAGCTGACAACCCACAATGAACCACACCCATGGAGATTTCTTCCACAAGGACATTTATATAGTGGTTGTCACTACAATGTCAAAAATGGCTATTACCGCTCAAGGTTTTGTCCATGTAGTTTTCCCTATAGAGGGATTGTCTGCTATGGTTAACCCTCTCTAAAGTTGATCGACTCACAATAGTGTACCACAAGGGGACTTAGCTTCCAGATCCAAGGTTTTGACACCTTTACACTTTTAGCCCAATCAAAGTAAGCAGATTAATCTGACACGCTAAACTAAGATTATCTCTTTAAGATCTATGATGTTAACTTCCAATGATCTATCAACCTGTTCAGGGAAAGGATGACTCATTTATCTGCAAGATGCTCAAAGTATCCTCCCCACCTATAAGGAATCCATCATAGAGAGGAGTTTCCCTAGGAACCCACTCTCTTAAGATCTATGAATAGTGTTCATGGGGCCTAATTACTATGTGTGTATAGATGTTAATTCTCAAAAGAAAATCTATCCAAAAGTAGTCAAAGAGCACAAGGTGGTACACTTAACACTTTAACTAATGTGAGGTGAGTCCAAAGATGTGGAACATTTAACCCCTCACACAAGCCAAAATGAGTCCACAACTCAGAAACTAGTGAGTTCTAGAAAGCACAAAAGGGTTGCCTTGTGGAGCATTTAACGCTTCTTTCCTGTAGATGCCTCCCCTTTAACATGGTGCTGATCTTGCAACCACAGGGTGAAATGAGGGGCTGGTGGATTTAGCAAGTCCAATAACCCAAAATAGCTATCTAAATCTATCACTAGTACCTAAGCCTGCTAAATGAATACTAACGGAGATCACACCCTAGTATCAAATTATGCATGTGTTGTAAAATGAAAACATGGAAGGAAACACACACAAGCTTGACATGAGAGATGTTTTTTTTAGTTCCAAATGAAGTGTTATCAGCTAAGGAAGATTACCTGGTGATCCTCACAATGCGCTTAGTAGATTTTACCTATTTTTAACAATTCTTGTGCTGTTTTCGAAGCTAGCAAAAGTGAGATGCATTTTTATTTTTATTTTGCTTTCATTTTTCATATTTGGATGGCCTTTCTTTCTTCCTTGCTATTTTCCAAAAACCTGCATTAAAAATTATTGATTAAAATTCCAAGATTTGCATCATGAGTTAATAATTTTTTTTATGAAAACACATAAAAAAATTATAAAAAATAGAATTATGATCCAAAAAATTTGAAATTTTTACTATAGTCCACAGAAAGCCTCCCAAACATTCAATAAATTTTTTGGATTGAAATTCTTTGATTTATGTCAAGAATTAATTTTTTTATGAAAATACATAAATTTATAAATAATCATTTTTTGCTCAAAAAAAACCAAAATTTTTAATATGATCTCCTAAAATCTTCCCAAATTTGTAATATAATTTTAAAATTAAAATTCAATGATTTGGGTTATGAAATAAAATTTTTCATCAAAATACATTAAAAAAATTACTAAAAATTCAATTTTGATCAAATAAATCCAAAATGTTTACTGTGAACTGAGGATTGCATGCCAAATATGAAATAAAATTTTTAGATTGAAATAATGAACCGTTTGAAGGATATGTTCAAATCTTTCAAGAACCCCAAGATATTTTTTGCCTGCAACTCAGCCTGCACAAGGGTTAGCCTTAAAAGCTAAAATAAGAACCTAAAAAAACACTTGATTAGAACCATTAAGTTGCCACAAAAAAAAAAAAAAAAAGTTAGAAAAATAGATTGAAGATAAAATGCAAGAAAAGAAGATGGAGCTAGAAACTTGGTTTAGGCCCCACGGTGGGCACCAGAAATGTATGCATGAATTGTGGCCTCAGGCTTCACACACACTTCAATAGAATCATTATTTGTGGATTCATCCCATAATGAACATTGGATTATTCATCCGAGAATCAGCCTACAAGGCGACCTGTTGCCTTCTATCTAGAGGGATTTACTTATTAGATATCCTCAGATTTGAGGTGTTTAAGCAACCAGACCCTCTACGAACGAAGGTTTTGAGAATGAGATGCAAATAATCTATATGATTGTGCAATTTAATCTAGAATAATAAATGCATTTTAATCTAGAAACATGTAAAAGAGATTATGCTAGATGAATATGCATATTAAATCTATATGAGAATTAAACTAATAATGAAAATCTATATGAGAGTTTGATGAGATTAAATGAGAATGCAATTTGACAACAATTTGATGCAAATTCTCTTCAACCTCCCCCTAAAATGAAGAGAGGAGGGTTTCTTATATAGATTTTCCTGAAATCCTCTGACAGTTGAGATTGATTTCAATCAACGGTCAGGATTGAAGATGAAGTTTAGTCATAAAGGAAGATTCCCAAATTAGAGGGAGTTAACTGATTTCTTTTGAGTAGAATAAGGAGTTAATTTATTTAATTTGAGTAGAATAAGGAGTTAACTAACTTAATTCCTTTTTGATCAACAATGAATTGAGAATTTCCCTTTTTGAACTGAAAAAAGATTTTGGAGAGATATTTAATTTAATAAAATGAGATATGCTCTCAAAAATATATTTTCTATTTAATTAAATAATTTGACTTAATTAATTAGAGACACTTTCTTATTTAATTAAATAACTATATTTAATTAATTAGGAATTACTCCCATTTAATTAAATAAATTTGTTTAATTAATTAAAGAATAGCCTTCCATTTAATTAAATAATTTTCTTTAATTAATTAGAAATACCTTTCCCATTTAATTAAATAATTACATTTAATTAATCAAGATAGGCATATTTATTAAATTAAATAAATTTAATCCCATAGTACATTAGCCTTAGGAGATAATTTAGTTTAATAAAGTATAAATACTTTAAATTAAATTATAATTAAATCAAGTAGGTTTAATGCAACTAATATGAGTACGTACTATAGGAATTAAATAAGAAATATGATGAATGTAGATTAGGGTCTTCTGCATCTGACAATTAAGTCAAGTAGCGAGTTAGATCAAGAATGTGTCTAATGAAATAGGACTTTAGCAAAAATAGACTAGAATTGGTATCATGGCAATGAGCCAATTTTGGAGTATTACAACTGTGTGGGGTCTATAGGTACAATTGATGCTGATATGGAAATGATGTGTACTTCTTTGTGTCAAAGTGCGTAGAGAGTGACAGAGGCCGCTAGAAGCTACAGAAGTGCTGAAACTTCGACCCCCGACACCAGCTTTTTTAATACAATGAATGTTGGAAGTGTTCAGATTTTAATCCCACATTCATTGGGATATGGGGTCGAGTGCTATTTTAATTAAAGTGCTTACAGATATCAAACCAAATGAGGTTTGCGGCGATGCTTGGCTGGATGTTTGTGTCACCGGTCATCTAGGGTGTAGCCAGCTTGTGGTCACCATGCTGGAATATGTTGAGCGATTTGCAAGATTTACAAGTGGTTGGGCCTGGCTTTAATCAGCCCCCTAATTTAATAATAAACCCTGCAAAACAATAATATGTTCGCCAAAATATACAAGGCCGAGCTAGGGTGTAACTACCTGGTTTGGCACAATTTTTCCCTCTAACTGAACAAAAAATAATTGCGAAAATAAAATTCAAAAAATGCCCAGTATGCAGAGATGAAATTATATGCAGATCTGAAAATCAAACAATCAAATCAAAGAAACAATGATACCCAATTTGCAAATCAGTGCCTCCGAGTTCCGTTTTGCAAAATTTTTTGCCTCACGATCAACTTTCACCCAATATAGGAAAGTTTATCATCGATATTCATTGAATTGACACTCTAGACACAATGGTGAGGTTAGATCTGGCTTTAGACGCTCCCAATTTTTTTGGATCCTCTAAATTTGTGTCGAGGTGCTAAAGCATGAATGGTCTCGAACGACTACATGATGAGAATCTCCCTTGGCTCTGATACCATGTAAGAATTTGGCTTAGGCCAGAATTCATCCAAGAACTAAAGAACTCAACACAAGCACTCAATAGACCAAAATAGACAGAGTATGATCAGAATGACGATATTCATTCAATAACTTGATTGATAGTACACTAGGAGTGCCTAAATATAAAGGCCTCATGAGAGCTTCTAGAATGCATAGAAGTCAACATCATGATATGTCATACAACCAGGCACATGTCCACCAGATATGGATTATTCTCCACTAAGCACACGATTAAGTGTGATGATGTGAGGATAAGCCAACAATGGTGTAGCATGCAAATCAGTGGTGTAGACAACATGTGCTAAATGAGGAGTGCTGATAACTATGTTGTCATCATGACAACTCAGCGAATGATGCATACTCCTATGTTGTAGACACCATGTGCATAATTAGAGTTGCGTAACTCAATGAGATTAGATTAACTCCTAAGTGTCTCACCTAAAATAATAATAAAATAATGCAAAATAATTAAATAATGCATTAACCTAAGTAAAACTTAAGTAAGTGTAATAAGTAAATACTTATTTACACCAACAAATTTCCTCATCTCTATCAAATATTGCCTTCTACATTTGGTCTCTTTCTTTCCTCGACAAGGTTTTTTGAAAAGTGAAATGATTATATAGACCAAACAATATCGATTGAATTGAAGATGAAGGAAATTCTTGAGCCTTAGATTTCATCTTTTGTTCTTTGGAAACTTGTTGGAAATATTGAGGGTACTAGGAGGATGTATAAGGTATACGAGAAATATTAGAATATACAACAAAATGTAGAATAGTAGGTTGATCATTGTTAGTGGATTTTTCAAGAATAGTAGTAGGGTTTGATTTACACATTTCCTAATTCTCTTATAGTATCTCATGGATAGGCTCATTTTCATGTGTTTCCACATTTTGGAGTTCCAATTGTATAGGAGAATCATCTAAATATTTTCAAATACTAATTCGATATGAGAATTTAAAATTGGGGCATTTGGGTTTTCAATGGAAACTAGGGATACTCGACCTCACATATGAGGGCTTCTGTGCACATGAACCTCTTTAGCTTTGACCATTTTGCAGGTCTTCTTTGGTTTAGGCATGACTAGAGTAGATGTTGCAAGAGTGGTTGTTGTAGGAATAGACCTTTTTCTCTTTGTTACTTTAATAGAGGGGTTTTGGGCTTCCTTTTCAAGATTAGGGGTTTCATTACCAACCTTATGCTTGCCTTTATCTATAGAAGAGCTAGGTATATCATCCTCTAAAATAGGCTCAACAAGCTTATTAGGAGAGGGTTCTTTTTCTATTTCATCCAAATTTTGACTAGGCTCTACGATTTATTCCTCATTTCCTAAATTTTGAGGAATAGGGCTGGCTTGAGGCTCCAAGGTTTTAAATTCAATTTTTTTTTCCCATGATATAGGAAAAGAATCCCTAAGAGACCTTTCAACTAAAAGTTTGATGAGGGCATGATGAGAGACAAAATTCACATTTCTGTTTTGAGTTTCTTTAGCACTAATACACAACATATTATAAAGGAAATTAGGTACATTAACTTGAATGTTATGTCTTATACAAATAAGCAACTTAAAATGATGAGCATGCAAGTTTGAAAACCTACCTTCATAGGTCAAATACCTGATAATGTGGGTTGCCAATTCTAGATATGGAGCTGGAAGAGGAAATCTTTTACACCCTTGCTTTGAAATGTCTAGTTGAGGGTCACCTGGCCAAGTGAAATGTGCCTATGAGGACCTAACATCATATTCATTTGCATAATGCTCCCCAATTTTTGGTGGTCCTATAAATTTTTCTATCCCCTCCTCAGTGGCAATCACTTTTAATCCCCATACTATGGCTTCCCCTTCATCAAATGTCATCATAAAATCTATTTCTACTTCTTCATTGTACTTACTTAATTGTAAGAAATAGCCAAACCATCCATAGGCATGAAATCACCAGACTACTTCAATGTCTATGAGTAAAATATTATGAATGACCAGCTCATACCTCTATAATTGTCCCTCCATCTCAAAATGTCTAGTTTTGATTTTATCTACTCTCACCACTTTGATAAGTTTTTTCCCTTTTAAGCTCTGCAAATTCCCTCTTCTCAGAATTTAAAATTAATCTTTTTGAGAAATGTTGTTACCACTTCCCTTAACAAGACTCCATTTTGTTTGGCATTTAAAATAATGATCATTAATTATGAAGTACATCAAGGTTTAAATGAATGTGTTTTTGTAATAACTCTTAGTTCTTTCAATCATGTCAAACATAGGTGATCTTCCCCAAAATCACAATGAAAAGCTATGGTAGATACAAAAAGATTTTAAAAATTAATGAAAAATATTGGATTGCCACCAAAGTACAACCTATAATGTGGACATGACTAGGATAACATGAAGATAACATTTGAAAATTAATACACTTTCTCGGCCTTCCACTAAAATTTGACCAGTGTCTAGACATTAAAAATTTTGGCATAGGAATGAGAAACTAGCTTAAGACTTATACAATACATTTAATGTAGTATTATATATAAATATCAAAACCTAATTGCTAACAATGAATAAAGAGTAAAAAAATTTATTGTACCTAAAAATTTGAGAGTGTACATCCACATGTAGGTTGATGGTGTGGCAAAGTCTGGTGATTGCAAAAAAGGTGCTAATGGTATGGTTTATTGAAAATAGTAAAAATAGAATTTTTGGGTGATTTGGAGCATGAGTGGATGGTAGATGGAGAAATGAGATGGATTGATATGAAGAAAAAGAAAAATGAATGAAAGAATGTACCTCATATTAAATGAGGTTTTATTATGAGGGCTTTGTGAAAGTTTGTCATGGAATGGCTATAGGAAGAAGGTTGTCACCCTCTGCTTGCCCATTTGCTTGAGGGTGCTAGTGACTAGATTTGTGGTGTCTTATACTATAACTTTAGTGATCAAGTTTGATGTGAACCAAGATCCTTGATCTATGAAAAGTTCTCTAGGGACTTCATAGTGGGTGAATATTTCTTCATATAGGAATTTAGGTACTTTCTCATCTCTTGCATCTTTCATTACTCTAACTTCCACCCATTTGGTTACATAATTCACAAATACTAAGATATAGGATTTTCCACTTGAAGGTGGGTCAATTGGACCTATGAATTCCACACCCCAATTGTAAAAAGGTGTTACTACAATTTATGGAGTGAGTGGCATCTCATCAGTTTTGGTTGGTCAGCCCATCCTTTGGTATTTTTCACAGTTGGTGGTATAAGTTACTACATCCTAATGTAAGGTTGGCCAATAATATCTAGTTGTAAATACTTTGAGTGCTATTCATTTTCCTACAAAATTGCCTCCACATGGTTCATCATGACAAGGATGCAATATATCATATATCTTATCTTCCCTAGCACATCTCCTCATGACTTGATCTAGTCCAACATAGAAGAGATTATTATCTATCCAGGAATAATAATTTTTTTTCTCTACTAGTTTCCTCATTTTTTTATGAGAGAAGTGTGTGGGCATTCTATTTGTAGCAAGATAATTTTTTATATCTACATAACATGGTGTATGAGTTTCTATATGGAACAAGTGCTCATCTAGAAATGTATCTTTAATTGGAGTTGGATCTTCATCAGTTAAGTTCAATATAGACAAATAATCTGCAAGTATGTTGGATTTTCTTGGCTTATCAATAATGGTAATATCAAACTCTTGCAATAACAAGAGCCATATTGCCAATCTACCAATTAAAGTAGGTTTTTTCATTAAGTACCTTATAGCTAAGTGATCAGTATGAATGAAAATAGGATATCTAGTTACATAATCTCTGAATTTGTTCAATGCATAAACTACAGCTAGAAGTTTTTTCTTAGTTACTATGTAATTCAGTTCAAGTCCATGAAGGCTTTTACTAATATAGTAGATGGTATTTTTATGATTAGTAGAATTTTTTCCTAATACAACTCCTACGACATAGTTTGATGCATCAATATGGATATGAACTAGAATTGACCAATCAGGTCCCTTTAAAACTGGTGCCATAGTGAGGAGTTTCTTAAGCTACAGGAAGGCTTCATTAGATTCGAGTGTTGAAATGAATTCAACTTCCTTAGTCAATAGTGTATACAAAAGGACTAGTTATTTTACTGAAATCTTTTATGAAATGCCTATAATAGCTAGCATGACCTAAAAAATATCTCACATCCTTTGGTTTTGTAGGTATGGGCAATTTTAGAATTGTTGGTGTAAATAAGTATTTACTATTTACACTTACTTAAGTTTACTTAGGTTAATGCATGTTTTTTATTATTTATTTATTAGCCACCTAGGAGTATGTATACTCTTGTGAGTTGTCATGTTGACAACATAGGAATTTGCACCTCTTTTATGCACATGATGTCTACAACATAGGTGTTAGCACAATAACTAAGCACATGGTGTCTACAACTTCTCCACTTGAGATACACCTTGTCATTCTTATCCTCTCATCGAGAATGATGGATAAGATGTGTGCTTAGTTGTGATGCCTATCTTATCTCCTAGTTCTTTCTAGAGACATTCTAGGTACTTTCTGAGAGGCCTTTATATACACACACTCCTAGTTTGTTTATACATACAATACAGAGCAATGTATTAGGACATACTTTGATATATTGATCATATCCCTTTTTGGTCTATAGTTGTGCTTATGTTCGAGTTCTATGATCTTGGGTGAATCTTTCCCTAAGGAAAATTCTTACATGGTATCAAAGCTATACCAAATTCTTGCATGGTATTAGAGCTCTTGGAGAATCTCTCTTCACATTGCCATTCGAGACCATCTTGTTGCTTCAACACCTCGGCCTGAATTTGGAGTATCATAGAAATTGGGAGCATCTAGAGAAAAATGGACCCTTACCATTGCATCTGGAATGTTGATTCGGTGAATTTGACTATAAATTTGCCTACCCTAGGCATAGTCAAGATTGAGGTAATTTTTTTTGCAAACCAACACCTAAAGGACTGATTTGCCAAATTGGTAAGATCATTTTAGATCTATACATTTAATTTTCAGATCTACATTTTTTTCATCTACATCTTTGCTATATTTTTTGGATCTGCATTATTTTTTGGAATTCTTTTGGCCATTGAGCCATAGGAGAGATTTTTTGAAGGTGAAGATTGGTGCTTGCTGGTGCAAATCAAATATTTGCATCACATTTAAAAGGTCAAAAAACCCCCAAATCAACTTTTGTTTCACCAAAATAGGACATCCAAAGTGAAATCTAGAGTTATTTGATTTTTGGAGGCATAGTGGCAATTCAGAAAAATAAGAATGGTGATATTCAAACAGTGATATCTCCCTCATACAAACTCATTTTTTTGAGCAATTTTTTTTTGTTTTGGGGTAGAATTTTATGATCTACAAATTGGTGCAAGAAGTTTTACATCTTTATTCCTAAACTCAAAAATCCCAAATTTTGCCACTTCAAATGCTTAGTACAGGCTCATCTGGACACACAATCAGGTTCCATTTTGTTTGAAAGTGCATATTTTTTGCCTACTTTCCAGATCTATAGTTAGATTATAAGTTCTATAGACATAAATACTACTTTTATAAATAGGCCCTAAATTGGAAAGTGGCTATAGAGTGTCCAAATAATTCATTGGGGAGGGTTCTTTGATTTTTTTGGAGGTTTTATTGATTAGTCCATCATGGAAGAGGAAGATTTAATTTACTTGACACCAGAAAATTATAAGGAATGGAGTCAATCAGCTATCAGATATCTTAGTCAACACAATGCACTACCATATGCAAGAGGACTTACATATGATGTTGAGACTTCTTCTCTCATTGGTATTATTCTCTTTCTACATACAGATATGGAGGTTTAGGATTCACTTATTGACTTTAATGAAACTAATCATTATGATTGTTGGATTCATCTTTGGGAGATGTATGGAGATCCACACATTCCTTCATTCTCAAAATATCTTATACCTCCAGTTGTAGCTACATCCTCTCTAGATGAGATCACACCTCCAGATGCTTTTGTTGTTTCTATTGATCCTATTCCAGCCACAAATGCTTCAAATTTAGTGTAGTAGGACCCATAATGTCTTCCTACTTTACCTTCATATGATGACTTATATCTTGCCATTGCAGGCCTATTTGTGGAGTCTCACATTGAAGATGTGGTAGAAATCCTTGATGATATTCATCTTCTCTTTAAGGTGAATAATTCATTCATTGCCACAATGACAAATTTATGTACTTTAGCACAATAGGGTACACTTTGTCTTCCAGTTCTAGCCTCAGGTGATGACTTCTTGACTGACATTTTAGGTATGTTGATGGAGTCACATACAATAGATTTGAAGGACTTCCTTGATGATATATCACTTCTCTTTTCTAAGAATGATCCTTCTACGATTTTTATGAGGGCCCACTTTGACCCTCATGTCTATTCTCTACATCAATCATTACAAGTTGGCGTGATTGTGGATACTTATGTACAACAATTGTCAAAGGTATCTTTGACATTTGAGAAGACTATTGGTTATTTGAAATAGGTTCTACATCACTCCTTGTTTGATGTGCTCATGTTCTTTTCCACAGTCTTGAAGGGAGCAACCATCAGTATCGACACAACAACACTTGAATAGGTTTCTAAGGCACCTCGTATCATCAAGATTCTTTCTCTAATCAGGGGCCACATCTCCTTTGTACCCTTGCCTTTGTTTCTTCCAAAGGGGAGGAACATCATCCAATGGTCATGAATAAGCTTCTACATTGGAGCATCTTTCATTGGTCAACACACTACCTTTAGGGGGGGGGGGGCTACCTCATCTCCTTTTTCTCCTTTTTGGGGCGAATTGTTTCCTCTTGGGAGGTTTTGTCTTTCTCATTTTTCTCACCTGTATATACTAGATATATGTCATAATGGGGGGGTCTTGATTACTCCATCCATCCATGCATCCCTTTTTATCTCTCTTTTTGGGGGAGGGGTTTTCCCATGAGGTTTTCCCTCTTTCTCTTCTTTATGAGAGATTGTATTTTTATTATGTACATGGGTACCTAATATGGCCTCGTAGTTGGGACCCATCATGCATTTCATCCTAGTTCTTGTGAACTTAAGCGCATTCCCCTAAGTTTCACTTAAGGTGGGGTGTTGGTGTAAATAAGTATTTACTATTTACACTTACTTAAGTTTACTTAGGTTAATGCATATTTTTATTATTTATTTATTAGCCACCTAGGAGTATGCATACTCTTGTGAGTTTTCATGTTGACAATACAAGAGTTTGCACCTCTTTTATGCACATGGTGTCTACAACATCTCCACTTGAGATACACTTGGTCATTCTCATCCTCTCATCTAGAATGATGGATAATATGTGTGCTTAGTTTTCATGCTTATCTTATGTCCTGGTTCTTTCTAAAGACATTCTAGGTGCTTCTTGAGAGGCCTTTACATATAGGCACTCCTAGTGTATTTATACATACAATATAGAGTAATGTATGAGGACATACTATGATATATTGATCATATGAATTTTTGATCTACAATTGTGCTTGTGTTTGATTTCTATGATCTTGGGTGAATCTTGCCCTAATGCAAATTCTTACATGGTATCAGAGCTATACCAAATTCTTACAAGAATTACCTTTATCTTAGCCAAATCCACTTGTATTCCTACAACTGATATGAAATGACCAAGCACCACTCCTTCTTGCATGAGCATGAAACATTTCTCACTATTCAGCGATATATTATGTTCTTTGCATCAAATAAGAACATTTTCAAGATTCATCAAGGCTTCTTCAAAGGTGACTCCAAATGTTGTGAAATTGTCCATGTATATTTCATGCAATCATGTGATATATTAGCAAAAATTTTGATCACAGCTTGTTAAAATGTTGCAAGGGAATTACATAGGCCAAATGGAAAGAAAAAATATGAAAAACTACCCCATGGGCATGTAAATGTGGTTTTATCTTGATCTTTAGGAACTATACTTACCTAATTATAACCACTGTACCCATATAGGAAAGAAAAATATTTCTTACTAGCTAGAGTGTCTAGAACTTGATCAATGAAGGGTAAAGGAAAGTGATCCTTTTTTGTTTCCTTATTCAATTCTCTATAATCTACACAAATCCACCATTTTGCTCCATTTTTAGGCACTATGACTAGATCTACTATTAGATATAGGGTATATAAAACCAACATCAAGCAACTTTTGTAGTTCAATTTTAACTATTTCTTTGAGGGCTAGATTAATCCTTCTCTAGGGTTGACAGAGTGGAAAGTACCCTTCATTGATGTATATTCTATGAGTGCATAATGTAGGACTTAACCCTTTCATATCCCCATAGTCCCATGCAAAAGCCTTTTCATGTTTTTGAAGAAGCTCTATTAATTGTTTCATTTGTGTGGAAGGAAATTTGGGATTGACATGGAGATTATGACCTTTTGATAACCCAATAGTAGTTGTTTGATCAACTATAGCATCTTCAAAGATTGGACTTGTATCTAGTTCACATGGTAAGAGTTTATGGATAATGTTTGGCTCCTTGGGTAGAAAAAAACTCTCAATACATTTCTCATATATAGTTAATTCTAATACAAAATTGTTAGATACATCTTTTTCTACCACATAAGTGTTATTAAGAATACTTTGAATTACTAAATCATCTTCCCATAGCTTTAGAAAACACTATCTATGTAATATCATAAGTTGTGATATAGAGTTTAACTCTTCTTCTCCATTCCCCAAATCTAGCCATACAAATGTACTTAAATCTAGTTGTGGTTGTGTTGGAGGATATAGATCAAATTTGTTTATTACCTGTTCATTAGATATGATCATACTCCCTAACGTACAACTTATATTTGCATCAGTTGTAGCTAACCATGGCCATCCTAAAATGATAGGGTAACTAGACGACTTGAATTTTGGGGACAAAATCATGAAATCTATATGGTACTCTAGAGAGTCTAGGGTTACTACTATGTCTTCTATGATCCCATCAGAAGTGATCGTAGAACTATCTAAAAGTTGCAGGGTTGCCCTTAATCCTTCTATATTTAGTTTTTTAATAATATCCTTAGTCATGATATTTATAGCAGCACCAAGATCAATTAATTTTTTTTCAATAGACTGACCATTTATAATCACATTCTCAACTAGAATTCCTGGATCAGAATATTTAGGAATAATCAATTTTTCTAATATAATGTTAGCCAATTGTCCTACAAAATGGACTGTAGTTGGGTCCTTTTTTTTCCTCCCATTCTTTTTCAGATAGGCTTCTCTAATGGTTTTTCCATAAATAGGAACATCTTTAATATCTTGGAGTAAGGATATTTGGACATGTATGTTTTTAAACTAATCAATGATGTCAAAGGATTGTTCCTCTATTTGTGTAGGTTTACATTGTATGGACTTCTCTAGAAAAGGAGGTTCAACTACTATTTGAGTTTTGAGATGAACTAGTTATGTTGGTTGGGTCAACAACTTGTGGTTGAGAAGTTGTGGGTTCTAATGTTGTAGGAACATTTGGTATTTCAGTTATGAGAGGCAATCTAGGCATTGGTAGGGTTGTACTAGATCCCAAATGTATATCTATAACATTTAGAGTATAAGTAGGGTATTTCTAAGTATCAATAGAATACATGGATTGGTGTGGTTGCTAGCTTTTTGGATTTGGCTAAGGTTGTGCAAGAAATTGAGTCTACTTTTGAGGTCCAAGACTTGTAGGTGGTGGGATTAGTGCGGGTTGTTGGACTAGAGGTGGTAATTGTGGATTGGCCATTACTGAGGTCCTCTCCATTGGTTACTAGACTGTCAATTCCCTTGGGGTGGTTGCCATTGGTTCTAGTAATTTTTCCATTGATTATTTTGTTGGTTTGGCTAGGAAGGTTGGGAATTATTAGGCCATTGAGGCTATTGTGATTATTTTTCCAAGCATATTCCACTTAGGTTGACTATATTGTGGAGGACCCTGGGTACTATGGTTTTGTCATTGATTACTATATAGATTTGAATTTTTTAAATGGTCTTGAGGCATACCTTAACATTGGGCCCATGACCAACATTGAGCAACAAAGAATACTTGCTCATCCTCTCCATCTATCTTGATGTACTCAGTTGGAAGATTCTAGTTTTCCATGCTAGCAACCAATTTGCATTAACAATATTTCTCCTGCTTTTGATAGTGTGGACAATACTCAACTAATTGCACCTCAGCTTTTGCATGCTTCTTCTTTGCAATCATTGTGTTGAGATGTGTAGCAACATCATTTATGATGCCATTCTTAAAATTTGAGAGCAAATTAGATATCTCAAGCTTTGAAATACCCTGACTGATTCCTTTAGTAGCTATAGTCAGGCGTCCTCTTCCTTTCTTTATAGTTGACCTTGAGTAGTTAAGACATATTTTCTTAAGTTCATCCAAAGAATATTTATATACATCACCACTAGCTATTAGGTCTTGTGCTTCTAGACAATTATTTTTCATCCCTCTCAAGAAGAATAGCTTTTTTGAATCCTTTTCAAGGACGTGCTGAGGGTTCTTCTATAGTGTATACAAGAAACATGAAACATAGTCTTGCAATGTTTCATTCTCTTTTTGTAATATTCTAAGGATATCATCTCCTCTTGAATCATTTTCCTTGCAATACTCTTTGTATTTATCTAGAAACAGAGTTTGCATTTCATCCCAAGTACCTACTATATTGGCTCCTAAGCCCATGAACCATCATAAAGCTAATTCTTTTAGTGTTGCTAGAAACAACTTGAGCTTATGATCATTAATGTTCTAGTCAAAGCTATGATAAAGTATGTCAAAATCAAACAAGAAAGTATTAGGATCTTTAGTTGCAAGGCCATAAAACTTTGGAAGAGTAGTTGGAGGTATATTTTTTAGATTTGCATTGGTTATGAGGCTTGGGAGAGGAAATGAAAAAGTGGGTTGTGCCATTACTGCAGGCATTTGATTATGGGGTTGCTGCTAAAAAGGAGCATTGGGTATTGGATTATTAACAACTAGTGGATTTGGAGCAGCACTATCAAGGAAACTGGCCAAAATTTCAGCAAAAGGTTGAAGACCACTTGTATCTAAAGCTTCTTCTCTTGAGGATGATTCTATAGGAAAAATAGGGCTTGCATTTGAAAAAGGCAACTCAACTTCTTCTTTAATTTCTTCATTCAAATTAACAAAATCTTGTGGAAGAAATCTCCCTTATTCATCTCAATTTCTTCCTCTTTGATACATGCAATTGAATTGGTGACTTGTTAATCAAGCACACAATTTTTGTGGTTTGTACCTAACACTCTAATTTGAAAATAAAGGACTCATGAAGGTTCCTAGTTTGACACCATCCCTAGAAATGGTGCTAAAAATGTATGGTTCCATAATAGATGAAGATAATCACACCATTATTCCTCTCAAGGATACTATGTCCATTTTGAAAATTATCCATTCCATCATGAAATACACTTGAATTGTCAAACCAGGGACATAGGACTTGAAATGGGTCAACATAGTATGTACACTAAGTTCCTTTAAGAGTCTTAACACCTATGCTATAGGAAAGTAAAATGCATGAAAGGAATCTATTCTACTAATACAAAATAGTAAACATACTTGGACTAACAAAAAAGCTACAGAAAAATTTAGAAATGGAATTCTAAATTAGTTAACTATTGAAACATCCACCATGATCATTTCTCACAAGTGCTATATGAACTTTTACAGTAATAATGTTGCAGGACTAATAGAATAAATCTATCTTAAAATAGGAGATTGCAAGAAATGAATCTTCTCTCCCTAAATATATTCCACCTCCCAAGTGGGCCCCATTGGTTGGCTTCAACTAACTAAGAACACAACAGGTATTCCAAAATCACTCTCTCACTAGAATCCTTCTTTGTTTACATCATTGACTAATTCACGAAGAACAAAAAAGAGTAACTTCTAAATGTTAAAATAATATATATTTTCTCATTACCTTTTCTCCTCCTTACCAAAATGATCCCAAATCCATTATATAGAGGATTGGATACTTTTTAAAAATATGACATAAAAGTTGTGAACAAACATCACCAAAAAAGAAGGCAGAATGTCAACCATGACATAGAACATTGATTAAGCCATAGAATAGCTGTATGCAAGAAATATAGAAAGTTGAGTCTACCTAGTTTTTCTTAGAACAATATCTCCTCTACAAGTGTGGCTTATCATTAGGAACAGATCTGTGCTTCCTTTGCCATGACTAGTCCTCATCATCTTCTTCATTTAATATGGTAATCACCACACTTTGTGCCACTTCTCCATTCCTTGAAAAATTATAAAAATTTAGGAAAAATATGCATGAAATTATTTCTACTCTTATTCAAATATTAGAACATAGCTTAAAATATTTATATGAAATACTACATTCTATATATAATATTAAGCATAGTATGTCATAGCGAATATCAGCAGTTCAACAAGTTTTGGCCATATTTGGCATGAGTTCATAAGATATTTAAAACAAATGTGTTGGAAACATTTTTCATAAGGCTCAGAGAGTAAGTTCAAACTATAAAAGCTATATCAAATTTGAGACATTAATATGCCTCATCAACAAATCCTCTAATAGATTTTGCAATAAGGGTAATTGCACATCAGCTTTATCAATCAAGCAGATTGAATAATGTACCCTATATTGTAGTAGATGTGGGTTACAAGATTATGAAGAAGGATCATACATATGATCTTGCTAAGTTGTAACTACAATAATTGATTGAAAACCTAGGAGCAGTAAGGAAAACAAAGAGTGCTTAGTGTAAATTTGGATCTATTTTGATATGTATCTTCTTTTATGCTCAAAACACATTTTCTACAATTGGGACTATGGCATGGAAGAGAAATAGTAGAGTACATTGAACAGTTAGGTGAAAATTTTGAGTCAATAATGACTAGTTACTTTGAAGACTTCAAGAAATCCATGAAGAAGAGATTGGGGATTCTAGTACCATTTGTGGAAAAAAATTACGATGATGTTTGTTTCCTAGTTAATTCTGATTATACATTTTTTCAAGAAGCAAATCCAAGAGAAAGATGGCTAAGGTCATTAGACTATGAAATTAATGTAGATGAGGACTTTTCAGCAATAATAAAATTACTTGTAGAAGAAATCAGCAAAGATGCCAAAGCATTTGGTAATATGAGATGGCCAACAATAAGATTACTATAGAATTAAAGACTACCTCTATCATTAAAAAGAAGGATAAATTAGTAAAGAAATTGAATTTTTTTTTTGGTGAAGGTGCCAAGCAGGAAGAGGATGAAGAGGAAGAAGACACTTAGATTCAAGCACCACTTGCATTGACACAAGGAAAGGGTGAAGATCAGCAAGAGGAAGAAACATCAACTACAGAAGGTGCCAAGGAAGAAGAAGCCAAGGAAACACCTATTCCTACTAATCAAAAGAAGAGAAAGGCTAAGGCAAAAATAGCGACAAGATCCAAGAAGGTTGCTAAACTAAGCTAGCCCAAAATCAAAACACCTACCACAAGGGCTAGTGCACATGTCACTATAAAAAAGGCTACAGAGAAAGCCAAGCCTATAGAGCAAGAAGGTGGAGCACAAAAAAGATCAAGGAGAAAATATGTTACTCAAGATGAATTTGATGAGGATAGAACTGAATCTAATGACAATAGCCAATTCCAAGTGGTGAGTCATAATCCATATTCAAATTTAGACAACCTATGTGAGAATGTTAGAAATAATGTAGATTTGTTAGGTTTTTCTCACATTGACTTTGAAAATCTTGGAAAAGTTGAAAAGAATCAAGTAGAGGATGCAATATATGTCATGAAGGCTAATTTAAAGAAAGCCCCTCTAAAGATTGCCAACTCCATACCTAATATCCTATATGAAAGAGTTGAGCAAAAAAAGCACTATTGTTTGAACTTAGTGTAAGGAAACTTGGCAATAAAGAATATAACTGTTTCCACATAACCCATAATAGATCTGAAATAAACATGAAATTAAAATCCACATGCAAGAGAATAGACAACATACCCACAAAATGTGACACAAGATATACCCTGGGAAATCCTCATTGAGGGAAAAACCCAGCCTCCAAAAGCATCCATCACCATGTATTATTTAGCAAAAATACCATTGCCATACAACCATGGAAGCCTTCATGGCCATAGCCACAACTGAGAAAACTATGTGAACAAGCATGAATCCACACATCCCATGCCATGCTTTCATCCTTAACAAATGCTCCCTTGGCTAACCTGTCAAGCCTTGTCCCGCTTGACTCTTGCCTTTTGTCTTCTCCTTGTCACTCTCTCTCTCTCTCTCTACAACAACTACCCTTGTGGCTGCTTATATAGTAGCAAGTCCCACAAAACCACTAAGTGGTATTACATAAACCATGTGCTACCTAACCCACTAACCCCACATTTAATATTGGGCATTTAATTCTTGTCCCCATTATTAAATAATTACATAAAATATTTTTACAATGTTAGAATAAAACTCATCAAGAATATTCCATTGGAATCTTTACATGTTGCACATCCATCTAGGTACAACATTACATAATAAAAAAATAAAATAATCAAATAACAATATTATGCAATGTGTGCAACACCCATTATCTCAACAATCTCCCACTTGTTGTATACATTGCATAGGGTCAATCCGTAGCCACATAAATGAACAAGGGAACAATCCCTCCCAGCACATCCACCATCATGGATCAAAATACACCGAGTGCTCCATCCTGGTACCCACAACAAAATCAAAGTATCCAGCATCTCAAACATGAATGATCTCACCTCCTATTATGCCACTCCCACTGGACATACATAGAAGCCATCCAAAGAGAAAACCACCCAACCTGTCGCATTAGAAGATCATAAAATCCTGTACCAATTGAAAAATTATGAGCACCAATAACCTGATCCAAAGGTAATCACATGTATCCGTAGTTGTCAAAATATCCATAGCTGAAATAGCACCCACAACAAAGTGCCAAACCCATCCAACTATCCATACCTCAAAGGTACAACAAGTGAATCTTATATCACTGACATATCCAATCTATAACCTACAATCACAAGCCTCAAGAGCAATACCTGCCACATATATACCAAGAAGCTCCCACTGCAAAAGATAATGTCAAATCTATAACCAATCCACTCAACACATCTCAAAGAAGTGAATCCATGTAGTATCAAGGACATCCACAATACATAAACTAATATCCTGCAAGAACAACTCTCATAACAAGTCTCCAATGCTCTCCCAAGTTCTCCACAACCAATAGAGGAAAGAGATAAACATGTCATCTCTCACATGACATACATGAACACAAACTAGTGATCACAATCTCTAACCAATCTCAAATCCAATGTAAGCAAAACTAAACATCCAGGAAGATAATCAAGACCAGAGAAACCATGCAAATCATAACCTGTATCATGTCCTTCCACACACACCTCTAGATGTAAACTGTGCAAGAATGATCTCCTCCATAAAACTCCAACAAGAAACCTCAACAACACCCAAACCATACCATATAACTAATCATGGATGTAAGCCTCTCACAAGAAGATCAAACTCAATAAACCATTCCTAAACCAAGGAATAACCATTCCTAATCCAAGGAAAATTCCCAATATAAAACCATCTCCCAAACTCAACCAGCATAACAACATATGCACATGGAGATAACCAATGCTAAACCATCTCTCAAATGAACCCTCCAGAACTAACTCATGTACCATAGCTCAAGATCCATATCCATGAAAGACAAGCATAAATATAATGCACCTGTGAAAAAACAATGGGCTATACCTCTCAAGTAGCAAACCGCCGAGTAGACAAAGAGTGGGGAATGAGAATGCTCATCAAGATACCCAAGTCTCCAACCAAGACTCATCTAAGAACAATCTCATCTCAAGTCCATATCAGGTGACTGCCCCTCAGACTTCCTGCTGAAACCATCAACCGTCCCAACAAATACTTCTCTAATCCAAAAGAAATCAGCATCACCACCATCTCTAAGTATCCATGAGCACCTGTAACCAATCAATCTATGCCAACTCCAAATGCAACATAGCAATATCATGAAGTATCCAGCTTATGATCAGTGTACTCAATACCAAGAAACTAAACCAAGATCAATGTCAAAGTTCCAACCATGGCCTCAGGAACATAAACATGACAACATGATCTTACCATCTCAACCAAAGAGATAACATGCTCCATATGAACATACTATAACATGTCACAACTCTAAACGCGTATCAAGAGTATACCATGACATAATAATGAAACCATCCTCATACCAAGAATAACATGCCAAATAAAAGCATAAACCACACCTTTGCCAAGAACCTTGTAAGTCCTCAATATGCAACCATCTCCACACACCATGAAGAAAACCATCTCCACATACTAGGAAGAACCATCTCCACATACCATGAAGATAACCAAGAACTCCATGAGTCCTCAAGATCTAACCATCTTCAAACACCATGAAGATAACAAGTGCACCATGCAAATGTCAAAGACGCTTCTGTAGCAACAGGATCTAAGATAAACCTCTAACATCTACAAACACTCAATAAATATATCAATGCCAACAACTCCCACTCAACTGTGGTACCAAGTCACCTATGGCATCATAAAATCCATCTTCTATATGAAGATCCAAACCAAACCAGGAACTAATCCTGCACTGTCACCCCATGACTGTCGCAAGCTCCCACTAAACTGTGTATCCAAGCTATCCATGACATCATGATGAAAATACCATCCTCTAACCATGAGAATCAACCAAGGCATCAAACCATCAAAGAACTCAAAGTGCACATCATGAGCTCCTCAAAAGAAAACTAAATAACCATGATCCTCAACCAAGAAGATATACCACCATAACCGAATCAGAAATCTAAGCTAATGAACATCAAGGATGTACCTGTATAACCAGTCATGTCATGCCAAAATCCATGGCACCATGATCACATCCATGAACCGAGCATCAGGCTCTTAATATGTCCAACCTGTCAGCATAAAATAGTTAACCACAATCCTCCACCATGACTGTACCTGGTAACAACATCTCATCCCTTCTACATGAAGATAAAATCATGTGACTTAGGGTATAGACAACCCAAATCCAAGCCACCAATCTGAATATGCATCAATAATGAAAGATCAATGGGAAAAGACAACCCATAACCAAGCTATAAATGCAACCTGTAAGTATAGACCGCTTACAGCACTACACAACTTGTAGACCCAACAAGTCATCATGCATATCCAAACCAAACACTAATAACCATATCATCATGAGACCAATCTGAAATATGAATTGAGTATACAATGACATCAAATCTTAAATTTTCAATGCCATAAACTCACAATGTTACCATAGTCAAATTATACCTATAAACTGTTCAGATCAATATATCAATAAATAAATCATGCCAAACCTACACCAAATATGAACCAATGTGTGAAGCTCTCCAAGAGCTTTCCATTGACTACTTGAAGTCCAAAATTTGACTCCGTATGCTCAAGTTATGCCCTAATCCATGCTCAAAATAAACAACATCTAACTTTAGGGCTCTCAAAACCTAACAAAATATCAAAATTATGGAACCAAACCTACACCATGTTGTAGTGCTCTGAATTAGCTTTCCAACGCCTATAAGAACTCTGAAATTTGATATTCTGAGAGAAAGTTATGGTTGTTTTACTAAGACAATCTTTTTACCATTTTCAGTACGATTTTTCATTTTTAAATTTTTTCAGTGACGAAAATTCCGACGGGATTAAATTTGACGGCCATCATGGGCTGAAATCAAAAAACTCTTTCATTTTCTCTGAACATGGCCAAACTAGGGCATATTATATATCAAAATTTATGGAAATGTCGACCCGGATCCAATGGTGAGGTCTGTTTTTACCCAAGAGGTCATTTATGCAAGCTACCCCCAAAAACCCTCATTTAAATGAAACATCCAAAAAAATATTTTTGTCCAACAATTTCACATGCCCAAATCTTTTAACATACCATCATAACAGCAAACCCAAAACCCTCAGATCTGCAATAAATCATTCATATATCTTGCCCTTTTTTTTTTAATCCTCTCATGCATTCCCATGGATTCAATCTAGGGTTACAATAATAAAACCATAGCTCTGATACCACTTGTAAGGAAACTTGGCAATAAAGAATATAACCGTTTCCACATAACCCATAACAGATTTGAAATAAACATGAAATTAAAATCCACATGCAAGAGAATAGACAAGATACCCACAAAATGTGACACAAGATATACCCTAGAAAACCCTCATTGAGGGAAAAACCCAGCCTCCAAAAGCATCCATCACCATGTATTATTCAGCAAAAATACCATTTCCATACAACCATGGAAGCCTTCATGGCCATAGCCACAACTGAGCAAACTATGTGAACAAGCATGAATCCACACATCCCATGCCATGCTTTCATCCTTAACAAATGCTCCCTTGGCTAACCTGTCAAGCCTTGTCCCACTTGACTCTTGCCTTTTGTCTTCTCCTTGTCACTCTCTCTCTCTCTACAACAACTACCCTTGTGGGTGCTTATATAGTAGCAAGTCCCACAAAACCACTAAGTGGTATTACATAAACCATGTGCTAAAACCATGTGCTACCTAACCCACTAACCCCACATTTAATATTGGGCATTTAATTCTTGTCCCCAATATTAAATAATTACATAAAATATTTTTACAATGTTAGAATACAACTCATCAAGAATATTCCATTGGAATCTTTACATGTTGCATGCCCATCTAGGTACAACATTACATAATAAAAAAATAAAATAATCAAATAACAATATTATGCAATGTGTGCAACACCCATTATCTCAACACTTAGAAAGGAAAATTAGGGAGTGGTCCCTTGCTCAAGTTATGCCTAAATTTAGCAAGGCACAGATTGATAAAGCCATAAAGAAATATGTTGTTAGATTTTTTCCTAATTATAGAGCCTTCAACATATTACAAAATAACATTGAAGATGTTTTAAAGAAGACTACATATATGTGGAAAGTTACATATGAGTTAGCTATAGTTAAAGTAGGAGAACTAGAGCTTATTGAGGTTAAAGATGATGAGGAAGATGAAAATATAACTAATTACATGCAATGTTCTAGGCTGTAAGGCATTCTTGGTTATAACCAAATGCAAAGAAAGTAATAGTTCTACAAGATCCCTCAAGATCCAATCCAAACACTAGCTAGTCTAGGTCCACACTCTGGTAGAAATCTCCAAGGAAGATCTCAACTTGTGCTCACAAGCCCACCAAGAAATCTCCTTGTTTTCCAAGCCATATCTACATGGTCTACTCCAAATTCATCCAAGATCCAAGTGTAAACTACCTCACATTTAGTGCTCTATCCACACATTCACAACTCCATCACAATCCTGCTATACACTACCTCACATTCAATGCTCTGCTCACAAACTTAGGAAAACTCACTTTTTGGCTACTCCTCTTCTCCACAATGGATGAATCATGACTAAAGACTTCACCACAACCACTAATTATACCAATCCAAGCCACAAGTCAGCCCAGAACACAAATACATAAATTAAATCCCACAAGTCGGCTTGCAACAACAATTAAATACCCAAAATCAATGTCTGAGTAAAATTGCAATGTCTCCTAGCTTAAATTGAATTAGAACTTTCACTTCAAACCATAGGTATAAATATAGGTCCACTTTAGTTCCTATAATTTTCATCCTCTAACTCATTGTGGAAAATTAGTTACATGGCCTACAATAGGCACCAAAATAATATATCTCCAAAAGCAAGGTAAAATGACTCAAACTTCAACTCAATCCATCCAATCTCTATTCAATCATGAGGAAAGGTTCTCCAATGTGTCTCCATCACATCCCTAACCATGAAAAGCATAAATCCACCAAAATCCAAGCTCAATGCTCTTACATCAGACTCCCTAGGTAAATAGAAAAGTGTGTCCCGCACTTTGATGCCCAAAGAAAGATCAACAACCATCTTTATCTTCATCAACGGCTTCCTGTCCAATAGAGACAAGAAAAGGAATTGGCTCATCATCCACATTTGCATCACTCTACCAAACACTAAAATCTCAACCATCTAATTAGCATGATCACTCCCAGGAACAAACTGAACATAATGCTTCATCAACAAACCCTCATCCACATCAATAACTAGTAAATCCACACCAAAAACAAAAAACTCCATATTAGTAGCAACATGTAGATTTATATCAACACATGCAAAATTCACAACTCTAGCAATCTCATTGCTCACAACAAGATGCTCTACAATACACAACTCATCACCAACAACAACTGGATCATCTATGACCAAGTGCTCTACAATTTCCATGTAAGACTCAACCAACTGATCATGAAAACCAACCTCTATCCCAACATCAACAAGGTTAGTAATACCTTCAGCAACAAACTCTAGCTACTGTACAAGTTCTATATTAGGCTCCATAATTTGATCAACAAAACCAACCTCTTCCACCTTGACCTCAGTATGCCATCTTCTTTCATGAACAAGTCTCTTAACTGACCAAACAAATCTCTTCCAAATTGGTAGACTCCAGCTCCACAAACATCTACAAAATTCCTTCCTCACCCCATCCTTAACTTGATTAGCCAAGCTAGCTTCAAACTAAGTAGACATCTTAGAAAACCTCCTCTTCACCACATCACAGATATTTGAAATCATCCTAGGGTCCAGTCCTCTCAAAGCCATCTTCCAAGATCTTTATAAACCCTCTACAACAAATCTTTCCTACACTCCTTGTGACAACCTTGAATTGTTTGCAGGTTAGATCGCAACTTGCCACCTCGCATGAATAATCAGGTACCAAATCAAAAGTCTAGGACCATGGATCTACAATCCAAAAAAATCCCTACAATCATGCCTCAATAAGATTAGTCTTCCATGTTCACATCCATCAATCCATATATAAGCCCTCTACTATTTCAGGTTAGAACCATGATCTACCACCTCACAACCAAGAGATCTAGGACTCCAAAAAGAATAGTACACCACTAGATCAAGATCTACTTAGATTGACATCTCCAACCCAAATCCTGCTCCAAATTGCCTCAGCTTCAGTGATCTATCTACACATTTAGGAACAACCTTTGCTCTAGTACATTTGACACAATGCAAGGCAAGAGAATCCCCAAAGGAGATGTCCTAGTCCCTAGAAAATAGCCACATAGGGGAAACACAACAAGAACTAATAATGCAAGATTTGATAACAAATTATAATAATATGTTCATAAAATATAATTGATTACATGTAATGTGCTGGGCTATAAGGCCTTCCCAGTTACAGCCAAATAAAAGCAAGTAATAGTTCTATAATATCCCTCAAGATCCAATTCAAACACTAGCTAGTCCAGGTCCACACTCTGGTAGAAATCTCTAAGGAAGATCTCAACTTGTGCTCGCAAGCCCACCAAGAAATCTCCTTGTTTTCCAAGCCCTAGCTACTAGCTCTACTCCAACTTCATCCAAGATCCAAGTGTAAAATGCCTCACATTTGGTTCTCTATCCATACATTCACAACTCCATCACAATCCTATTGTAAACCACCTCACATTCGGTGCTTTGTTCATAGACTCAGGAAAACTCGCTCTTCGGCTACTCCTCTTCTCCACAATGGATGAATTATGACTAAAGACTTCTCGAGAACCCCTACTTATATCAATCCAAGCCATAAGTCAGACCAAAAAACAAATTAAATACAAATACATAATTAAAATGCCATAAGTCATCCTGTAACAACAATTAAATGCCCAAAACTGATGTCTGAGTAAAATTGTGATCTTTCCTAGCTCCAATTTAATTAGAACTTGCACTTTGAACCATAGGTTGAAACCTATGCCCTCTTCAATCCCTAAAATTCTCATCCTCTAACTCATTGTGGAAAATTAGTACATGGCCTACAACAAGAACCAAAATAATATATCTCTAGAAGTAAGGTAAAATGACTCAAACTTCAACGCAATCCATCCAATCTCTATGCAACAATGAGGAAATGTTATCCAATGTGTCTCCAACACATCCCTAACCATGAAAAACATAAATCCACTAAAATCTAAGCTCAATGCTCCTATATCAAATTTTCTCTTTGTACACCAAATTATGTAATCCTACACTCTTCATACAAGAGACAAGGAGTCACATTCTAAGCTTGCAAAGTCAAATAAATTCATCAGGTGCATAATTTCCCATGAATCCAGCTCAAAGTGAGAAGCTTTTTAGGACTTTATTACAAACCTAGCATCAATTAGTAGCATTACCTATATATGAAGCTATCATAAGGTCCAAACTGATAAGCATCCAAACTATATTAACTCCTCACATGGAGATTTTGCACAAGGAGTTAGGCTATGCAAAAACTCTTATGAAGAAAGACCCCAATCTTTCTACATTAAATGGCATAGTTCACCTAGCTGCTGAGATGGCCATCCAAATTATGTCTTTGGAGGTAGCATGTGATAATTTGGATGTAGCTCTTAAGACTATCCTTGAGGTCCATAAATCTTTCTTAGACAAACACACTATTAATGTATAGCCCATTGACATCAGTGTCAAAATGTGGGAGAAAGTTAGCTTAAGAAAAGGGGAAGAAAGGAAGCTAAACTAAGGAAGAGGAAGAGCATGGGGGAGCAAACAAAGAATAACAAGCACAAAAAGAAAGTAAAAGAGTATCAGTTGAGTCACATCTCCTTAGTAGGAGTAATATTTGAGTACATAACTAGATCTAACAAGTTAGGAGGCGTTATAAGATATTGAGGTATAAGTTGTTGCAAAATTTTAATATTTTGAAATTTTGTATAGAATCCAAATAAGAGATATATTATTCTCATAAGAATAAAAGTATTAATGGATGACCAAATGTTTTCAACACTCATGTCGAAGGGGGAGATTGTTGATCTCAGACTGGTTTTGACTAGTGAGTGTCTATACACTTAAGTTATTCACCTAGTTCATGTTGAACAAGTAGCATATGCTAAGCACAACATGTATAAGATAGAGCATGCCAAGTCACTCATGTGCCAAATCACTCAAGTGCTAAGAAGACAATGTATGCTGAGTGATTCAGGAGCCAAGTAAGTAGTGCATGTAGAGTCATTTAGATGCCAAGTTATAGCATAGAAATTAGTATATATCAAGCATCAAAGCCTTCAGATGCCAAGTAACACAATTTTTTCATAGTTGTTTGTATTAGCACAAAATACTATGTAAACCATTTTTTGAGCCAACTTATAGATTGAATTATGATATTTTGGTGATAAGAACAAATCTTGTGTTGGACTCCCTATGAAGTACATGCATCCAATTAGGTAAAGGGAAGGTTTAAGTGACAAAATGTATGAATCACAGCTGTTGCTTCATACCTAACCCTAAGTCACCTAGGTCTTCTTAAGGAGGAAAAACACTAAACATTATATGTGTGTGTGGGAGGAGAGAAGAGAGAAGTTTGCATGCACAAATAGAGTATTCATGGTGGCTAAGGATTTGTGAATTGAAAGGATCTGATTAGAAAGACATCTAGAATATATGATCAGAAAGGATCTAGAATATATTAGTTTAGAGGTGATAATCATCAAGCAAAAAAGTGTTAACCACAAGATCAATGCTGAGATATTCTAATAGGTGAATCAGTTAAATCTCTTAATAGAGTAGTCTTAATAGGCTATATTGAAATCCTCTAATAAGGTGCTTACTTTATTGTGAGTTGAAGTCCTTTAATAAGGCACACTTTTAACAAGGTGTTGAAATACTTTAACAATGTAAGACCTAACAATCTTTGTAAACCTTTAACAGGGAAGAACTTGTTAGAAGTAATAGTTCAACAATATATCTGAGAGGGGGGGTTGAATTAGTTATATAACAATCATAAATGCATACACACAAATACACCAAATATGTTGACTAGGGAAACCCTTGATCAGAGGGAAAACCCTAGTGGGAATGATGCCGATAGAATAATGTACTAGTCTAAATATTCCTTGTTAGAGGAAATACCTTGTTAGGAGTCTATTACAATGCTGAGTACAAAGAGTCCCTATTAGGAGACTTTAAATCCCTATTAGGAATTGTGGAAGGCAGTTGAACCCACTGTCCAAACAACTTTAGGATCAAACCAATGAACCCACTGTCCAATTGATCTCGGTACTATTCTTTTTAGAATAATAGATGTGGAACAATCTTCTCCTCTCTTTCTCTATCTAGTACATTAGACCTCTTCATCTTTAGATCATTTAAATAAATTTGGAACTCATTAGTAACCCTCAAGGTCACTTACACACATAGCAGATTACTCTACTTTCCTCCTTAGCAATTTACAAGTTTTCTCTACTTCTTGATCACACACAATTCATGCATAGATCATGGAAAACACTTTTCCTTTATACCATACTAAATTATTAACCCTTTGAGTTGGCTCCACATACTTAACATTATTTTGAGTCAGCTCCATATTTAATTAAATGAAATACACATTTAATTAACTCTATCAGCTCTTAGTTGTTCACAAACTTTCACACATGTAGCTTTCATACTTGTGCACTTGCTAATGTCATTAGTTGTTAGTGTACTTCTTTTAGTTAACTATGAAAATCTTCATTTGAAACACAAAGTATTATATTGATCATACAATAGAGACTATTTCCCTAATACTCTATTTCCTATAGTTCTCTATGAATTACTGATATCTTTCGTATGATGTTGATTCAGGTTTTGCGCACTTGACCACATGTTAAATACATGCTATAGTACCTTATGTTAACTATGCATAGGTAGATATGCAATGTGGTGTCCTAAATTTATAAATCTTAGTATATTGCTTTATTAGTCCTACCATGTTGTCATCAATGAAAAACAAAGTCATAACACTATTTTGCACTGCTCCCCCATAACATCAACATTCATGCTAACAATCTCCCACTTTGGCATTGATGGTAAAATAGATGAAAAACATCTAGTTCCAATAATACCAATCAATCAAATCTCTCTTACTAATCCCCCATAATGCAAGTTCATTTTAATGTAATCACTCTATTCTAATGTTTACTCTCTCTCCCATTTTAATGTTTTTCATATTGCTCACTCTCCCCCATTGACATCAATGCCAAATGTAATGCAAAAATAAACTTATTAGCATGATCACAAGTTACTCTATTGCTCTACAATTCTTTTATAAACACCACAAGTATCTAAAGATACTATTGTATACCAATTACCTATTTCCAAGAGTGCTTGACTGACTCTGTTCATCATAGATACTCCCCCATTGGATAAGCTTCAACATTCAATCTAGTCTAACAATGGTGATGTGTGTCATGGATAGATGCACTTTTGCATCTTCTACTCTAAGCTAGGTAGGGGAATAACCCCAATCATACCTCTCAAGTATTCAAATGTGTCCTTTGGTAAGGCCTTTGTGAAAATGTCTGCAATATGTTCCTTAGTGCTAATATATTCCAATTTGATTTCTTTCTTTGCAACTTTCTTTTTTAGTACATGATACTTTATTGCTATATTCTTAGTTTTAAATTGCAAAACAAGATTCTTAGACATGTTGACTATACTTGTGTTATCACAATAAATGATAATAGGTTCTTTGAATGTTATTCCAATATCCTTCAACATCTACTTCATCCATATGACTTGATTAAAATTATTTGCTGCTACAACATACTCTGCTTTTGTAGTACTTTGAGAGGTATAATCTTGCTTCTTACTAAGCCAAGAAACTAATTTTCTTTGGAGGAAAAATGCTCCTCCACTAGTGCTTTTACTGTCATCCCTATCTTTTGCCCAATCAACATTTGTATAAGTGCAAAGAGTAAAGTCATTGTTTCTATCATACAAAAAACCATAATTTGATGTTCCTTTTAGATATTTGAATATTCTTTTTTACTGCTACATAGTGATGCTCCTTAGGATCAGCTTGAAATCTTGCTACAATTTGAACTGCATTAGTTATGTCTAGTATTCTATAAGTCATATACTATAATCCATCAACCATAGATCTATACTTATTTTGTTCAGTAGTAGGTGTCTCATCTTTTCTTGATAACTTATGACCAATTACCATAAGAGTTCCAACAGGTTTGTAATTTTCTAAACCATATATTTTTAGTAAATCATTTAAATACTGGGTTTGAGAAATAAAGATACCTTCTTTTTTTTGAACATTTTATAGTCCCAAGAAAAATTTCATTTCACCTATCATGCTCATTTCAAACTCATTCTTCATGACTTCTAAGAATTTGTTATTGGCTTCATCATTTCCACCAAAAATGATGTCATCAACAAATACAATGATTATTAGCAAACCATCTTCTATTTCCTTCAAATATAAGTTAGTATCTATTGTTCCTTTAGCAAATCCAAGCTCTACTAGGTATTTGTCCAACCTTGCATACCAGATTCTTGGTGCTTGCTTTAATCCATGTAATGCTTTCTTTAATTTGCAAACCATGTCCTTTTCTCTTGTTAAAGAAAAACCCTCTGGTTGTTCAATGTAAACCTCTTCTTCAAGTTCTCCATTTGGGAATGCTAATTTGACATCTATCTGATATACCTTTAACTTCTTATTTTTTGCATATGCTAGGAACATTCTGATTGCTTCCATCCTTGCTATAGGTGCATATGTCTCTTCATAATCAATTCCTTCTTGCTGAGAGTATCCTTTGCATACAAGTCTTGTCTTGTTTCTTATTACTTCTCCCTATTCACTCATTTTATTTCTAAATATCCACTTAGTACCAATCACATATTTATCCTTTGGTCTAGGAACCAATTCCCATGTGTCATTCTTGATTATCTATTGGAGTTCTTCCTCCATTTATTTTACCTAGTGATCATCTTTGATTGCTTCATCTGCACTTCTTGGTTCTACTTGAGATATCAAACATAGTTCTTCATTAATTATACTCCTTGTCATCAATCCCTTTTCTTTACTTCTTATTATCTGATCAATAGGATGATTTCTTGTCAATTTTCTATTTGGAGTAGGAGTTTCTACTTCAACTCTTATCTTAGGTACTGCATTCTATTCTTCTCTCACATCTTCAATTTGCACATTTTTCTATGTGTCATTGTTAGTCTTGAAAAATCACTCATTACCTCTATTAGCCATTCTAGAGTAATCATCTCCATCAGAGTTATAGTCCGTTATCTTTTCCTTTGTACCAAACTTTTCATCAATTTTAACATTTGGGAACTCTACTATGGTTTTTGTTCTATAGTTGAAACATCTGTAAGCTTTTATTTTCAATGAATTGTTAGAGTAAATAATTAATTATTTATTCTATTACTTAAGCTTACTTAGGTAAATTCATGTAGTTAATAGTTGTAGTGATGAGTTGTTGACAACATGGGAGTTTGTTCCCTTCTAGCATGTTCCACCTTTTTGTGGAAGAGTGCTTAGTTGTCAACCTTATCTTCTACCACCTTCCAATGTTGTTCTACAAGCTTCCTTGAGGCCTTTATAAGTGGCCTCTCTCTCATTGTAAACTCATCCATTCACATAGCAATTTCATTTTTGCTATTGTAAAATATTTTCTCTTGCTCCTTCGGTTTCTCTTCAGCAAGCTATTTGCATGTAAGTGATCTTGGAAAATTGTGGAGTTCAATTTTTCCAACTCCTACATGGTAGTAGAGGCTCCCTACTACTTCTTGTTTGAAGGTTTTTTTTTGAAGCCATGATTCAGAGATGCAAACCCTAGTTTGTTTGTGATTTTTTCTTCAATTGGGAGGAAGAGCATTTTTTTAGTATTTGGAGAAAAAGGAGAAAGAGGGTTTGACATAATAGATTTGATATTTTTTGGGCTTTTTAATTTATTTTTTTGAGGTTTGATGGAAGTGATTCAAAAAAAATAACTACAGAGGTGATTATCAAACAGTGATATCTCCCTCATATGGACTCATTTTTTCGAGCAATTTTTTTTGTTTTGGGGTAGGATTTTGTGATCTACACATTGGTGGAGGTGGTTTGAGATCTATGTTCCTAAATTTTTCTACAACTCATAATTCTCAATTTTTGCCACTTCAAATTCTTACTATGGGCTCATCTAGACACATAATCAGGTTCTATTTTTTTTGAAAGTGTATTTTTTTTTGTCTACTTTCTAGATCTGCAATTAGATTATAAGTTCTGTAGACAGAAATACTAATTTCAAAAATAGGCCCTAAATTCACTATTGTAATCACACTAAGTAAAGAGTGCCCAAATATTTGTTGTAGGGGGTTTTTTTTTTCTATAATTTACTTCAGAACAGACCCTTCTACTTTTGTCTTCTTCTCTCTCAATGGTGGAACCATCTGTAACCAGTCTCACACCACACAACTATCACACTTGGAAGGTACAAATGACTAGGCTTCTCATGTCAAGGGGCTTATGGTCATGTCTATATGAGAATGAACCTATTCTTACATGCCCTTTTGAGGTTTTTTAACATAGGAATAAAATGGATGAGGCCATGGGATTGATTGCACTGAATATTTTAGATAGTCTACCATCTCACTTGGATGGTTTGACCACTCCACAAGCTTATTGGCTCAAATTTCAGACTTTTTTTGGCACAGTGAATGAGTTTTAGGCACTTTAGCTTAATAACCACTTTACTTGACTCATTCTTAGTAGGGATTGCCTCAACCCACTTGGTAAAGTAATTAGTAGCTACCAAGATCCAAGAATGGCCAACACTAGATTTGTTTGTAACCTCACCTATAAAATTTATTCTCCATTGTTGAAATGGTGCCTATACTTCAATAGGTCTTAATGGTAAATTTCCAGAATATTTCAACTTTCCACCAAACCTTTGGAAAGTATCAAATGTTTTCACAAATTCATGAGCATCTCTAAAAAGTGTTGGCCATCAAAGCCCTACCCTCAGAACTTTATGAGCAGTAGTTTTAGCCATATAATGACCACCACATACACCTTCATGCATATCCTTCAAAATTCTTTTAGACTCAATCTCATCTACACACTTCAAAAGTACCCCTTCTATATTTCTCCACCATAATTGACCCCACACTATAACATACCTTATGGCTTGCAACTTGAGGGATATTTTTTGGTTATCTATTAGCCTTGATGGAGATTTCATATTTTGTAAATAATAGATCACATCTTTGTACCAGTTAGAGGTATCCATATCACAAAGATTATCCCTACAATTATCATCAAGTTGATTAATTTAATTTGCCTCTAGATTGGCTTCTATCATTAATTTGGCCAAACCTTGACCCCTAACTAGTTGGTAATCTAAATATCAATGTTAAACTCTTGTATCCTATTAAGCCATCTACATCTCCTATCAGATACCTCTTGTTGTGAAAAGATATCCTTCATAGAAGAAGTAGGAACAAAACCAATGACAGTGGCTCCCATTAAGTAACATCTAAAATCTTTCACCCCTTTCACAAATGCATATGCCTATTTTTCATTTATGTCATATTTAAGTTCTACTACTTGCAAAGGCTTACTGAAGAATGCAATGGGTTGTTCATAGCCTTCCTCATTTTTCTATGACAATACTACAGCAATAGTGTGAAATGAGGCAAGGGAAAATATATGCATTGGTTTATCATAATTAGGTGCTCTAAGAATAGGGGCATCTTTAATAGCCTGCTTGATCTTCTAGAATGCAATGCTAGGTTCACTATCCCATTTAATCTCAGATCCTTTCTTTAGCATCCTTGACATAGGCCTACTAATCTCTGCAAAATTAGTCACAAATCTCCTAAGAAAGTTGATCTAACCAAAGAATGATTGAATCCTTTAACACTTTTGGGTTTCTAAATCTTGTCTATTGCTTCTACCCTTTCAAGGTCAATCCTTACTCCATGCTTACCAACTAGATGTCCTAACAATTTTCCTTCAGTAACACCAAAATTACACTTCCTTGGATTCAAAGAAACACCATATTTAAGGGCTCTGATAAATATATTTTCCAAATGTAGGAAATTATCATTCTCATCCTTGGAATAGGCAGTGAGGTCATCTTGATACACAACCAAAAATTTATCAATAATATCAGCAAAAGCCACATCCATAGCCCTTTAAAACATAGCTCCAGCATTAGTAAGCCCAAAAGGCATCTTGACATAAACATAAGTGCCCCATGGAGTAGTAAAGGTAGTCTTAAACTATTTTGATTCTTTAACAACCACATGATTGTAACCTAAAAATCCATCCATCATAGACATTAGTTCATAACTAGTAACCCTTTGCAACATAGCTTCCATGTTTGGCAATCCATAATTATCCTTTAATGAAGATATATTAAGATTCCTTAAATCAACACATAACCTTATGTCTCCATTTTTCTTCCTAATAGGGACTAAATTGGATACCCAAGAGGAATGCCTAATTGGCTTTATAATCCCAGCATCTCTTAACTTGTTCAATTCTTCTTGCATTTTGGGAGCCAAGGTAGGATTTATTGGGCTTTATTTCTGTCTAAAAGGTTTAGCATCTAGTTTCAAAAGGATCTCATGCTGAAAAAAGATCTTCCCTATAGGATTTTAGGTCATCATAACACCATGCAAACACATTTCTATACTTCCTTAATAGGTCTATCAAATCTTTCTTGATTTTAGGAGGCAATTGCTTACCAATATATACCTTTTTAGGTGTTTCCTAAGTTCCCAAGTTTACCTCCTCCACACCTTTGGCATTGTATTCACTAGTATTCATTTGTGACCTGTCTTGGTTGTCAAAAATAGTTTCTAAAACAACTAGACCCTTTGGAATTTTATTTATTTTCAACTACACAACTTCTTGCCCAAAAATAGTATCTCTTTCATTTGTATTCACTACATAAGATGCACAATCAATTTCTTGTCTTGACAACATATTCTCATAGTTCAAAAATCTCAGAATATCCTTATCATCTTCAAACACTTGCCAATTCTGAACATTATCAGGGATAGAAGGTCTAGTTTGAATCTCAATTTTAGACACACCAGAAAATGTGATATCATCAAGCTTTATTGCTATGTTTTCTCGTAAATCTACTATCTTATTATTTGTCCTATCTTTCCAAATTATTCCAAATGCATCAAAACATTCAATCATGTCCCATACTACATTTTTATACTATTTTAATCATTTTTTCTTTGACACATTAGCATTTCTTACTTGGGATACCACCAATTCAAAATCTCCTGCAACATGTAAACACTTTATCGCATGCTCATGAGCTAATCTAAGGCCTAACAATAAAGCCTCATACTCTACTATATTGTTAGTACAAGGAAAACTTAAAGTAAAGGAGAATTTGTATGTTACCTCTGCTAGAGATATCAACAAAATGCCTACACTAGATCCATCTTTGCAACATGCACCATCAAAAAACATAGTCCATAAATCACCCTTGTCTAATTTTGTGTTAGCTTCCATTTCCATCTAAGACTTATGCTTGGATTTCTTCAAAGTCAAAACCTCAACTTTGAATGCATTAATATTTGTATCCACAAAATTTGTCATATTGTCTTTTATAGCTTCCTCTATCATGTATATTCTCTTAGGCTTCCTATTGAATTTTATCAAATTCCCCTCACTATTGAAAGTAGCAAATGACAAATCACACTATAGACTCCATAGTGCCTGTCCCTAGGTCACATTTTTGTTATCATTGTCAAACTCTTTTAGGGCTAGTTTTATGTTGATGATTATTAGTAGCATTATTTTGAGACTATCAAATATTGTGCTATGGATTCAATTTATATGTGATGAAATTATTTAGACTCCACATTTCATGGATGCATGATGATTATTACATTTCTTTTAGTTATTGATGATGATTAGATTACATGGTTTATTATCACAAGTGTTTTCTTATGGATACTTACCCCATACTTGCATGTGTATGGTGTGTGTGTTTGTTCTCTTATTGTATGGCATTTCTGATGTGGTTAAGAAAGGGAGTTGTAGTCACCTGCTAGTCAGGATCTACACGATGCACCACTTCCTCCCATTGCCTATTTAACTTAGCATATATATATATATATATATGTACATGCATGGATTTTATGCAGGTTGCAGGTACCAGGTATCAACTTCCCTAAATTGCCAGGATGAGCGTACCCTATCGCACTATCTCAATGGTAAGAGAGGGGAGATAAATTCTAAAGTCCAAATCCTAAACCCTTAAACCAATTGTCCTAGAAGGTAGGACAAGTATCTGAGATATTTTTACCTTCTGAATGTGTCAAATGACATAATTCGTGATTTTTAACCCTTTAGACTGATTTTGTATGGATTGTTCTATGATGAGTTTTCATATTTTATTTTAAAGGTCTATGGTGAATTTTCTATTAATTAAGTCTAAAATTAAAAGATTTAAATAATAAATTAATTATTTTGGAAAAATTAATATAATATCATGATCTTTAGATATTTTGATTTTAATTAATTAAATGGGAATTAAATTGAGAAAAAGAAATTAAAGTTAATAATAATAATAATAATAATAATAATAAAATAATAAATAAATAATAATAATAGAAATAATAAAAGAATTAAAATAAAAGTTATAAGTCTACCTAGGAGTAAACGCACCTCTTGATTGCACATATGTCAACAACATAGGAGTTAGCACACAAATTAAGCACATGGTGTCTACAACCTTGTGACTCATCTAGAAGGTCAGAAAAGACTCATGCTTAGTTGTCAACACCTTCTGGTTGTTTCTAGAGACATTCTAGGTGCTTCTTAAGAGTTCTTTATATTCAGGCACTCCTAGAAGCTTAGAGAGTGTGTTTGGAGGACTCAGGAACATTGGAGAAGGAAGGAGCTTACTTTGCGGATTTTGAGGAGAAGTGATTTGGCATCAGTGTCTAGGTAGACACTTGTGAATTTTGCATATGAAAATTTTCTTCTTGTACTTCTTGTCTTCTTCATGTCTTCTGAATGCTTTCTGAGGATTCTATGCATGATTGGTCTAGTTATATGCAATTTTTTCATGGATATCTAAATTGCAATATGAGAAACCCCTACATGCGTAGATCTGAGAATTCTATGGACTAGGGTTTAAAGGTTTATAGGAAAACCTATTAGAAAGATTAATAGGTAAATCTAGAGATCAATCATTATAGGGAGAGTTTTTAATTTATGAAATTGAAAAGCCCTATTTGTTTAAAAATTATATTTTAGAAAAGTGGACCATGGAGGGATTCAAAAGTTTTCACTTTGCTAGGGTTTCTTGCCTCATGCAATTTTTCAGTTCTCTTGAGCACGTCTCTTCATCTGATCTTGCCTTTTCTAGGAAACATCTGTCAACCTGCATTTACTGCAGGAGCCTTTAGGCTTTTTTATCATGGCTTTGGCCAGTGGTGCCCCAGTTGTATTTGGTGTGCACACTGCTACTTCAAATTGCCATGGCACCACCTCTGAAAAAATGTCCATGCAAGTTTGTCTCGAAGGTCTTTCATGAGGTAATCTTGATATTATCCTTCCTTTGCAAGAATTTGATGCTACATGTAACTAGTTAGAGCACCACACCTTGATAGGATATTTTGTGGGTCAGACTCCTCCTGAAGCTATTCTCATAGAATGGGTTAACAAGAGTTGGACGCCTCATGGGGTCTGCCTTGATGCTATGCAAAACCTTACCAAAGTTTTTTTTTTAAATTTCATTTTGCCAACCTGTCACAAGCAGAGGTGGTTTTCACCAACGGCCCGTGGTTTGTCCATTCTTCTCTAGTTGTTTTCCAAAAATGGTCTCGAGATTTTGCTATCTTAGGTTTACCCTTGCCATGTTGGTATTTAATCGAGTCCATTGCCCAAACCCTTGGCAAGGTTGTCACCAAGGAGCTAGAGAAATTCTTTAATGCTCGCCCTTAGCGTCGCATTTGCATCAAAGTTGATCTTTCTAAGGATCTTCATGATTTCATAGAAATTTAGATTGGGGCGCAAACCTTCTCTCAGAAGGTGCTTTACCTAAACCTTCCTAACACCTACTATAGGTGCCAATCAGTGGAACACAAGATTTGAGATTGCCCCTTAGTTACCTCCAAGGCAAAACCTACACCTAAAGATGTGCCTACCAAACAAGTTGAAGGGAAAAAAGAAGATTGGGTTACTGTTGGATGCAAGGGCAAGGTTGCCTCGACCCCTTTGCAACCCAAAAAATCTTACGTGGTGGTTGCCGCTGTTCCTCCTATGCCCGTAGGAAGGTCTACACCACCTAGTGTGGAGATGTAGGCAGCTTCGACAATTCCTCCTCTAGGGGGTTTGCAGGTTTCAAACCCTACTTATACATAGGGGATCAAGGCTTCTGCCAGGGCTTCTACCTTGGTTGGGGCTCGCACCTCGCTTTGGGTCTCTTCCATTGTGCCACCAACAACATGACATTCTCACAGTCCTCCTGGACGTGTAGAGGTACCAAAGATAAAGCAACAGGTTGTAAGTTCAGAGGATTTCCTGTCTGACTTTCACTTGGCTCCTACCTTCTTGCAAAATAGCTACTCCTCTCTCGAGGACAAAGAGGACATGGAAGAGTTTTCATGAACTGCCTTTCATGGAATGTTAGAGCTCTTACAGACCTCCCTAGAAAGTACTATGTCTGGGATACCCATCATAGACTTGGTAATTTGGATTTTTTGTGTTTACAAGAAGTAAAGATCTCTAGTTTCATGCTTGATGTTGCATGTCACGTCATTTGGCTGGATGGCATTATGTTTTCCTTGCAACATGATGCTAGTAGAGGTGGTGTAGGTACTCTCCTGTCACCTTGCCTTCATTCTGCTATTATTTCACATGGTACTGACCCTACGCATAGAATTGTTTGGCTTTTGCTTTCCATCCACAATCACTCTTTTGGAGTCATTAATGTTTATGCTTCCAATGATGCTATTGAAAGAGCCCAGTTGTGGGCTTGGCTGGCTAAAAATTTGCCTCCAACTACTTGGGTCATCTGTGGGGACTTCAATATGGTTGAAGTGGTGTTTGAAAAAGAAGGCATTCTTCCTTTTCATTGGACAGCTAGGGAAAGAACAGCCTGGTACCGAACGTGTAATAAATTGGGCCTGTTTGATCCCAACACTAACTGCCGCCAGAGTAGTGGGGTCTAGCACACTTGGTCCAAATTTTGAGCTGGCCTAGATCGTATATTAAAACGTCTTGATCATACCATGATCTCTGCACAATCTTTTTTCTCCTTTTTTGAGGATTGAGATTTACCTATCATTCCCCTATCAGATGTCACTTTATCCAACCACTATCTTATTTATTTTGGCATTACTTGGAAAATAGTTGTCCCCAAGGTGGCTAAATCTTAGTTTTACCTCAAAACATCAGTGTCGATGCATGCTTCCACCATTTCAAATATCCTACATGTCTGGAATTTGGAGCCACGTTCGCACTCTCAAAGGGGATGGATTCAATGGTGGAATGATGCCATTGCTAGAATTGCATGATTCCTATGCATTTATGGGTGTCAAGTTGCTATTTTTAGAAAAAGGGCTTATGCAGCTAACAACCTTGCCCTCAAAAAAGCTTCTGAGGCTCTCACTCTTAACCCTTTTGATACAGATCTGTCAGTTCATCTTGCTAAGATTCGACATAACAAGCAAGTTGCTAACAACTATGCTGCCCATGGTGGTCAACTCAAGGCTCATCTCCACTGGTTGAAGGTTGGAGACAAAGCCTCAAAGGAATTTTTTCATGCTCTCTAATCCTGTCATACCAAAGTTGGGACTTAGAAACTCAAACAGGGCACGACAGTTTTGTCCAACCTCCTCGACATCCTGCAAGTGTTTGTTCATCATTATGAGAATGTCTTTTCTTTGTAGGGAAATTTGGTTGCCCAGGATGAGGCTCTCTAACAATGCATCACTGTTACTCCCAACTGCCTTGTGGGGGAGTAGCATGCTTTCTATGAGCAACTTCTTTCCCTCAGCGATCTTAAGGAGGCTACCTTTTCTATGGTAGATGACAAATCCCCTAGGTGTGAATGATTTCCTTGTGAGTTTTACAAACACCTCTAGGAGCAAATTGGCCCTGATCTGTATAGAGTCTATCTTGAAGCATATCATTCTAAAAGCTTAGGATCCATTATAAATAAGGGAAATATTAAATTCATACCTAAGGCTGGTGATCTGGAGGACATATGCAATTGGAGGCCCATCACCCTTCTGAATGTGGCTTATTAGATAATTTCCAAGGCACTCTCTCTCAAAATTAGGCACATGCTACCTCTAATTGTGCGGCCTGAGAAAACTAGATTCATCAAATCCAGATACATTCTTGATAACATTATTGCTATCTGGGAAGGGATGGAATGGACTAGCAAGTCCAAACAGAAGGCTATCTTTCTGAAGATAGATTTTTCCACAGCTTATGACCGCATTGAGTGGCCCTTCATCCTAGCTATGCTCAAGGCCCTGGGATTTGGTACCAACTTTATTCAATCTTTGGAGATGCCAATGCTTGCATTACCATTAATAATTCATAGTCTGAGGCCTTTGGGCTCTTTTTCTCCATCAGACAAGGTTTCCCTTTGGCTCCTGTACTTTACATTCTTGCTGCTGAAGGGTTTGGGTACTTTCTTGCTCATTCTATCTCCTCAGGATTGGTTTGTGGCATTAGCTTGCCTAATTCTACCTCCGAGCTTGTCAATGGGCATTTTTCTAATGATTCCTTCCTTACTCTTCTTGAAGAGGAGGAATGCATCAACAATGCACTATCTTGTCTGGAGACTTTTTGTCAAGCCTTTGGCTCTACCATTCAATGGCATAAAACACTCTGCTACTGCCAATCTTTTTCACTAGCTCCTCACTAGCTCAGCCAATTTGAGTGGAAATGGGTCACTCATGGTGAATTTTTTCATTTTCTTGGCATCCCTTTTGCCTTTCAAGTTTCCCCTCTAGAGCTTTGGAATGTTGTCCTTGCTAATATTGTGAAAAAACTGGATTACTGGATTACTAAGCCACTCTCTCTTGCTAGTAAATTCTAGATTTTTTCCAAGATTTTTGTGGCCACCCATGTTTATTATTCTTCCTATTGGGCTCCTTCCAAAGCTTCCTATCTTAAGCTAGAATGCCTGCTTAGAGATTTACTCTAGGCTTCTGGTTTCAATCATCATGGATTTCACAGAGTTTCTTGGGAATTTTGTTGCCTCCCTAAAGAATCTAGTGGCTTGATTCTACTTTCCACTCATAAACAAGGCCTTGCACTTTGTGCCAAGTGGATCATTCGTGCTATTACTGGAGATGAAGCTTAGAAGATTCTGGTTCACCATTGCATTTCTTATAGCTTCCCTGTCAATAGACTTGCATGGAAGGGGATTGGTTTTCAAACCCTTCTCATTATGCATGATCTTGTTGTCATACAGGGCTCATTTGTTATCAAGAGCATTTGGAAAGCTTGGGAGGCTATCAAGCCCTGGCTTCATTGGGCTGGGGATGACTTTCATAATGGTCTCTCCTTGAATCAACAGAATATTTGGTGGTCTCCCCTATTTGCCATTCAGGGTAACACTCTTGCTAAGACCCAAGGAGCCAGTGCTCTTCATTTTTTCAAATGTGGCATCCGAATTATCAAAGATCTCTTTTCTAGGGTCACTATGATTTTCAAGACCTGGGAAGACATGCAAGTTCAATACCACCTTGTCCGTGCAAATCGACAGACTTTTGACCTTTTACTTTCCTCCATCCCTGTGCATTTGGTGCACAAGGTTGGAATTCAATCTGATCATCCTTGGTGGCATGATTGGAAGTCGTTTACTAACACTCCTTTTGCCAACTACAAGCCTAATAAGGGATACCAATGGCTTTCGCCCCATCTTTCGATGGTGGACACGCTCAACAAGAGATGGCATTTGCAATCTTCACTTTCTAAATGGCAAAAATGCTTCAATACCATCTAGTGCACTATTACTGAACCCAATATTTCTCACTATTCTTGGTGTCTTCCCTTCCAAGGTCTTCCCCTGGGGCCTTGACTCAAGCACATAGGGGTTCTTGATCCTAGATGCCCCTTTTGTGGTAAGCCTGAGTCCTTTCTGCATATTTTTTGGTTTTGTAAACATGCACAAAATTACTGGCACTAGATTCATGATTTTTTCAAGCCCTTTAGGCTCGAACCATTTTCATGGCACATGATCTTATTGGGTGATTCCCCCAAAATTCCCAAAAAGTTCTCCAAGATCTAGCATACATTTAGGATAGAAATTTTGTTTACTTTGTGGAAAGATAGAAATATTTTTTTATTCACACACAACTTTTTTGATGTTAACATTGCAATGTACACTAAAGCTTGTATTTGTAACAATTTTATTATGCAGATACAGGTGCAATCTAACAAAGTTGCCCTAGAAGTTGCTCACTTGCAAGAGCTGCTCAACCACTAGGCCAATGCCCCTTGCACTGTGGCTCGAGTACCTCCAAATGCCTTGGTAGACACCTTGATGCCTTGTGGCCATCGATAGTTGTGCCACTCCTTAGGCCTCCACTCGCACATTCTGCACTCGCAGGCCTCCCGCCACTACTCTCCCAGTGGTGGGGCTGGTAGCTAGAGGCACTGCTCTGCCTCCCCACCTCATGGTGGTTTTGGCTGGTCCTTGCCTCCTCCTCCTTGTGCTCATCGAGATAATGCTAGAAAGTGGCCCTGCTTGGGTCTGGCAATTTCTCCTCCATGGCTCAAGGTCAAAGATGTGGAGGCTGCCACTAATCCCCCTACTGCTGTTGCTCCTGATGATGGCTGGTCTATGCCCAACCTACCCCCCAATCCTAGAAATGATTGGGGTTTTAATGAAAAAGATGATCCTCTCCCCTCGGATGCCACTACTCTGGCAGCCTGAGGTTGCTATATAATGTTTTTTTTATATGAATAGTTGCTTTTTCCGGTTGGTGTTGTGTGTTTAGTTCTAACTTTGGCCGCTTGAACTCTTTTGCAGGGTGATCTTGTATCCCTCGGCCCCTCTTTTGTGAATTGTATTCTAAGTATATTTTTTAATAGAACAGGACTATTCATCAAAAAAATTATATTTTATTTGCAAACGTTATTGTAAATGTTTCCTTTTTAAATATGCATATATGCTTATAAATTTGCATATACATATACATACACACACACACACATATATATATATATATATATATATATATATATATATATATATATATATATATATATATATATATATATATATATATATATATATATATATATATATATATATATATATATATATATATATATATATACATACATATATATATATATACATACATATATATACATATATACACATATAGGTTTATTTAAAAAAAGAAAAAATGTGCTGCATCTTATTTTAATAAAACACAGAATGGAATAACATTTATAATGAAATCATTTATCGCGTTTTAAAAGAAACATTTTTTGAAAACATTATGGAAAATTTTTATCAAAAAAATTTAATTGAAAAAGTGGGAGGGACGGACCCATGCCCTATGTACCTGCAGATCGCAGGTACCTACCATCGCATGTACTGTTAATATTAATAGTTTTTAATATTAATTATTATATAATATTAAATATTATATACTATTAATTAACATATATATTTATTATAAATAAAATTTAATTAATAGAATATTTCATTTAAATTAATCATTTTATAATATTTTAATTTAATAATAATTTTATCAGATTTAAATGAAGGATAAAGAATAATGGAGAATTTGTTATTTAATTTAATATAACTTGTTATTAGTTATTATTAAATTATTAATTCAAATGTTATTGGAGTTGCTAATATAGTTATGTAATGGTTATTTAATTTAATTAATTATAAAATTAATCAAATTTATTTAAGTAATAGGTTTAATTGAATGATTATCGATAATATCAGTGTTAGGGAAATTACAAATTAGTTAATTGGAAATTGATTTTGAATAATGGAAGTTGTTCTTGGAATCAATAGGGTTTTATTTAATTGTTAGTAATGCTAGTTATTGTAAACTATTGCGAGTGATATTATTGAAAGTCAAAGGAAATGAATTCAATGGTTTAAATAAGTAAATAATTATCTTCTGATTATTTTAGGAAATTGTTTTAAAATTATAGAGGGATAAATCTATGCTTAGTTCAAATAGATAATGGGTCAACTTGTAGATTAAACGAAGAATCTTATACACTTGAAATATTCTTGAAACAAAAACTGAGACGTCCACACTTAATTCAACTATGCAATTTTAAACAAATGCAAACTTGTGCTTGCATCTTGTGTTTTCTCTACGCTTCTGTTTTAGGTTTTTAGGTTGACTAGTTGTTGACCAGTTATAGGACGTCTACTAGAGGCTTAGGGGTTATGATTGTGATTTCATGATGATGTCTTTTGATCTCAATTCTTTATAAACCCAACCATGGTAATGTGATGGTAGGCTCTATGAGATGTTTGTATTTTCTGATTGTTATTGTTCATCAGTCTTCTTGAGTGAAACTGAGTTATATGTATCTAAGACACTCGACTTAACCATTTTGAGTTATTGATCAATTATCCTTGGATTACTTTCCAGTTGCTGTTGGTTTATTTCTTGATGTTGTCATGTTGTGACATGTTTTGACTTGACCATGTTGGAGTCTTTGATTAGTATTATTTTATTCGAGATACTTTTTGGTTGCTTGTTGAGAACCAATGAATATATTGATTACTAGTGATACCTCCAGTTGCCAATAGAGAACTATTGTGGTCATGATTATCTATGGATTCTTTTCAGTTGCTCATGGAGATTTGATGCTCTTATTATGGATTATTCTTTTGATATTTTTCTAGTCACTTGTATAGGACTGAGGTGATTTTGTGATTTATGATTCCATGAGTTTAGGGTAGGTTATCTACTTGTAGTGTCAGGAAGTGGCTTGCAATGGGGGTTGGGGCCCTAAGTGGCTACCAAGGTAACTCATTGTAAGTTGTTTTAATAAGCAAAAAAATTCACACCTAATACTGACTTAAATGGACTTAATAAGATAATTTTTTGTTCTCGCCCATGCCTTGAGTGCTAGTATAGACTAGGATGGGAGTAGAGAGAACGCTTGGTTGTAACCTTGCATTCTGTAGTATGCCTCCTCTATATGAGAGGATACTAGTGGCCACATAGGGATCACTAGGGGGCCAAGGTCTATTGGGAGACTACCATGGTAACTCTAGCATGATCTATGCGATGACACTTTCTCGCTTGCATAGTAGGTTTCCTACATGTCTTTGTTGTGCCTCTAAAATTAGATGTCAGTTTGTGTTGGAACCTTTGAGTTAGTATACTTTTAGGATTCTTGAACTTAGAGAGAGAGTATTTTTCCTATCTAATTTGATAACCTATTTGGGACTTGAGATTATCTCCTTAGCATGGTAGGAGTGGACCAGTTAGGTTCCACACGGTCAAGTGGTAGTGCTTTTTCCACTCTTATCATTTGAGATCTGTTCGAGACACTATGGCTAATGAATTATTTGTTGGCATCTATCTTCATTCTATTCATGGACTATGATGGTGGACACGTATCCTTACATTGATGATTTGCATATGTTAGATGATGTTATCTTATGCTTTACTTAGCATGTTAGATTTCTTTCTGCATATGATGTAGTATGATTTAGGACTGACATTCCTACTATGTTAATACTGATGATTTCTTCGATGATTTGGAATTTCATGCATGGAGGGATGGCTAGGGCCCATGATGGTCTAATGATGCTATTTACGATTGGGAGGAACCGTACACTTAGTTAGTTATGTTTGCGATATATGGTTATCTTTTATGATGATGATGAATCATGTATGACATGTGGTTTCATTTGCTTTATTGAATTTGCATCATGGATTAGAATTAGGATGATGATGTACTTTATTTTCATAGATGTATATTCTTTTAAGCCTTTCATACCTTGTGGTATGTACAGTAGATGATTGAGCATTCAAAAATGTAATATATGAACATTGGACTTTTCATTATTATTTCATGTGGATGTAGTATTAGATGGAATCATTATTAATAGTTAATTAGATGTGGTTCAATGTTAAGGGATCCTTAAAGAATGTAACCTATTCTGTATGTTTATGTTTACTTTCAATTGAATGATGTAAATGGTTTAGCTTTCATGTGTTTTTTAAAAAAATGCTACCAAACTTAGTGAAACTTTAGGTTAATTCTTTAGATCCCTTGGTGGGACATTATAGACTCCCTCCCATGGTAGCACTCCACTTTCTAGATAACAACATGCCATAATGAGGTGGAATGTCAAAAACCAATACACTCATAGTGAGCTCTTTGTCTGGATAGGCTATAAGTCTATATGGTAAAGAATTAATGGTACCTATGACTGTCACTTCTCTTTTATCCATGGCACAACATATTCCTTGAGTAATATCTACCTTCAAAACTAATTCCTTCATTATTTAAAAAGGCATCATAGTATTGGAAGCACTAGAGTCAATCATGCAATTTTTTTTTGTTTTACCATTTACTAAAATGCTTAAGAAAAATGGTTCAACATTTCCCAAACACTAATTTATAGAATTATCCAAAAACATTTGAGGAATTTGAGACACAACTACTTTAGCTTCATTTTCTTTTACCTTTTCTTTACTACTTTCTTTGGGAATATGATTTTCATTACACTCATGTCTCACATTTATACTAGTATTTTCCAACCATGATAAAACTTTATTTCTATGTGTAGGACTAGAAAACGGGTTAAATGCATAACATACTATGAGAAAATCACAAAACTCAATCAACATATGTTAGCACCCACTAGTCTACCATGAAAGCCAAACTAATAAAGAAAGAAATGGAAACCCCCTTTTTCATTTGTAGCTCCCATGTCCTTCTTTCTTCTCCAAATGATTGCAGCTCCAAAGTTGCCTATAGTGCACACAAGATTAAAGCAAAAGCCTATGATATGGATAATTCTATGAGAATACTAGAAGTGTGATTTTAATGTGAGAGCAAGAAGTGTAGATGAAAAGAAGTGGGGACTCAAAGACTCAAGAATTTGGATTTTCAAGACTTAAGCATTAAGATTCAAAGACTCAAGGGTTCAAGAACCGAAAATGAGAGAAAGAGTGTCCAATTTATAATTGACATGGAGGACGAGAGTATTGGATTTTTCACCCATAGATATGTGATGTGGCAAGAGATTCCTTTGAGAATCCATGACGCATATGAAAAAATATGCCAATTGTAAGATTCTATGACACATGAAAGTCAAACTTGGCTAAATGTGGAAGAGAATCTATGATGCATCATAAGACACCTCAACCCACTTAAAGCCAAGAATCTATGACAAATAAGCCAAATAGGGATGTGCATAAGAGATAAGAATATTTGATTATCACAAGTCCTATCCAAGTGTCAAAAGAGAATCCATGAGGTGTCATATCCAAGTGTCATGATGATGCAATATGTTATGGAATATCTGATTAAAAATCCTTTTATTCCACAAAATAAGAATTAGTAGAAAATAGAATTAATGATGGAAAATAGAACTTAGGAAATTGTAAATTTCCATGTTTTGCAAATGATAAATCAATTAACTAATAAAATTAATTAATTGAGGATGATAATTAGGAAGAATAATCAATAAGAATGGTAGGATTAAATTATGGGTTATTTAATCCTATAGAGGAAATTAGTAAATGATTGGCCAAATTGATTAAATGAATGTGACCGTATCCTTTGATGAAAATGTGATGATGATATAGATATCAAATAAGATGATGAAAAGTAGACCAAAGCCATGGTTAGATTTATTTATTGAATTTGATAACATGCCAAGGACACATGACATGAATTGGTTGATATGTAACATTTAACCGACATTGTAAATGCTACAGGATTGAAATTGATTGAAAAGGTTTGATCATAAGAACATCAACGGACATTGTTAATGTTATTAAAATGGTTAATGATGTCATGATCTAATATTGAAAGCCTCAAAAATGTGAAATATTGGATGACATGAATGATAGTTTGACCTAGCACTGAGAGCCATGACAGTACTAAGGTCAAATTGATAAGATTGATAGGTTGATAGGTTTCCAAGGCACTAAAAGCCACAAAAATACCTAAGATAGGATAAATGATGATTGATTTGGGGTGTTTGATATGTTTTGGGTTGATTAGGACTGATTTTGAGTGATTTTGGGTTGATTTGGGGTGATTCTGAGTTGATTTGATATGATTTCGAGTTGACATGAAATTGATGTGAAAGGGGATACAAATGACAAAATATGGTCAATCTAGCCAAAAGATCAAAGTTAGTAGAATGAGAAAATGGGAAAAATTAGTATGAAGAAGTGATGAAGATGTAGATGCAAACCATTTTTGAGCATCTACATTTTGCCCCTCTTTGATACAATGTGATTTAGAGTGTTGTATCAAAGAAAAACTGATGAGAAAGCCACAACATGCCCCAGTAGGGATGATATATATGGGTTCCCCCTCAAGAAATTGACTAAGATAAGAATATTATAAGTCAATTTTTTTACAAAAAGAAGACAAAACCATAGCAATTGACGGATCACAAATCAAAGCTAAGATGTGAAAGTTATGAGGCCTTGAGTGTAAAACATGATCAACTAGTAGCCCGAGAGTGATTGCATGGGTTACCAGTCAAGAAAGACACAAAATGATGAAAATTATAGTTCATGTTGTCCACAATAAAGATACAAATCCAATGCAATTGAAAAATTGCAAATCTAAGTTAAAATGTAACATAGGGGCTCTGGGAGTAGTTCTAGGTATCCTAGGCCCCCAACTGTGCCCAAAACTCAACCAAGTGTGTCATTGATGCACTTGGTAAGCCCAAGTGCATCATGATAGTACCAAGTTCATCAATGATGCACTTGGGAAGCCCAAGTGGTCTCAGAAAGTGCAAAATATGCCCGAGAAGGCTTCGAGGGCTAAATTCAACATGACAAGGGACAAACAAGAGGCCAAGGGTAATCTCAAGGATTACCACTCCATACTGTGACCAAATAATAAAAATGATAGTTCATTTTTTTCACAATAAAGATATGAGTCCAACGCAACTGACAGTTCATAAATCAGAGTTGAAACGCACAAGTTATGGCCTTCGGAGTGCAACCTAGGGGTTCTAGGAGCAGTTCTGGATGCCCTAGGTCCCCAAGTGTGCCCAAACTCTACCAAGTGCATCAATGACGTATTTTTCATGACCAAGTTCATCAATTACATAGTTGGGAACCCCAACTATGCCCTGATAGTGCAGATTGTGCCGTAAAAGGCTCTAGGGGCCAGAATCAGCCTGATTGGACTTGGAATGACCCAAAACTATGTGTGCATGCCCAAAATGATGGAAAGATGTCAAAGCATGAGTAAAATTATCAAAAATGGTCATATTTGGTCAAAGATGATGAAAAAAATGTTAGACTAAGGTTGAACCAGGTGGAAAGCCACAGAAAGTTGATTGATAATGTAGGATGATGCAGGAATGCATGAATATAAGATGAAGATGATTTGGTGAATCAGAAGACATGATCATGGTGATGGAGAATGAGATGAAGAAGAAAGATGAGATGAGGAGATGTTAATATTATGGAAAGAATTTTACTTCTAGAAAGTGCACTATATGTCAAATGGAGCTTTATTTTGATATGGCAAATGGAATGCAACACATCATGGTATAAAGGGCTAGAGCACAAATGCAAGCCTTTTGCGTAAACAAGCACGATGCAGATAGAGAATGACCTTGTCCTTCCTAAGGCATATGTACATGCTCTAGACTCTCAAAGGTACATTGTAATAGACAAAAATGGAAAAATATGACCATGAACCATCCTGGCCACTCTCATAGATCAATTTATATCATTGAGTAGCATAGGGACATGATCAAAAAACAAAGCAAAAATAAATCACTCACTAAATAGCGTGAGCCAACAACTATTCTTGTCCATTATTACATTCTTGTTAATGTTTTAGGTGTGCAGATAGTGTTTGATATGTTGATAATGTGATAGTTTTGTTCATGGATTTAGTTGATAGGTTCATAGTGATATGTTGGGTTGATTGTTGGTTCATATTGCCCGGATAGTGTGATTGTCTTGAAAGTGTAGAGCTTTGATTTTCAATCTACAAAGTGCAAGTGTTTACAGAAAAGGGGTGGTTATCCACAGTGAATATGTACAAGTTTTACTGCATATTTTTGATGGGTTTTGTGATTTTTAGGGTTTTTGATGATATTTGATGTTTTTGCATTTTTTTAGGATCGTATTTGAAAGTTTAGTTTTCAGGACATTATGTGATTTTTAGTGATTTTTTCATGATTGTATTTGAATGTTTACGATTTTTTCAAAACATTATGTGATTTTTAATGATTTTTTTCAAGATCATACTTGAATTTTTAAGGATTTTTTGAGGACATTATGCAATTTTTAGTGATTTTTTTCAAGATCGTATTTGAATTTTTAAGGATTTTTCTAGGACATTATGTGATTTTTAGGGATTTTTTCAAGATCGTATAAGCACATACAAGTGTTAGCTCCAATCCATTATGTGATAGGTCTAATGGATAGAAAGCACTTAGAGATATGCCCCCAGACAAGATGCAAACTATGTACAAAGGCCAATGACAAAGTGTGTGTGTAGACTAGTGATGCTTAGGCAAGGTAACAAAGGACATTAACCAGTTCATGAGCCATGATAAGGGAACAAGGATGTCTTGCAATATGAAGGATATGATCAAGGAACGATAGAGGGGACAAAAGACTAGATGGAATCTTGATAGATGGAGGAGCAACACTGATTACACATGGTGCCTATTTGCCAGGTTTTCACCATGGTACTTGACCAAATCGCCTATTTGCCAAGTTTTCACTTTTGGACAAAATTTTTCTCTTGACTCAAATTTTCATGCCAAGATGCCTATTTGCTAGGTTTTCATCAAGGCATCCATTTTTTCATGACTTTTTTCACTCTTTTCTTTTCTTTTTTCATGACTTTTTACTATTTCTTTTTTGATATTTTTGTAGGACTTTTAGATGGAATCAAGAATGTCACGAACAAATGCTGAGAAGATATCTATTGTTGGTGCTACTAGCTGATGAGCTCTAGATCCATGACTGACCATAACTATGGAGGATTTTTTCTAAGTCTGTAGCTAAATTCAAACCACTAGAAAGGCCTCGAGAGATACCATCATGTACCGTATGTAAGACAATGTCTATCTCTTGCGAATCAAGGCATCTCAGGATAATTGGGTCAATAGAAATGTCATTTGGGATGTTACTAATGATGACATATGCAAAGGCTTGTTGGATAAAGGACTAATTTTGGTTATTGGACAAATTAGGCAGCTGGATTTGGGGATAAACAAAGGGATATAAGGGAGGCTTGAGACTAATGACCTTCTGCATGAATGCTGATTCAGAGAGCTCCAAAAGACTTTGTGGCATGTTGAACACTAGAACATCGATATTCATGGCATCATATTTTTCATTTTGTATCCTTGGGAGCTTCTTAGCTTTTGATTTTGTATGGTCTAATGGTGCCTTTCAATTTTCACCAAGAGATCTATGCTTGTTATTTCTTTCTCTTTTTGCTTTGTAACTAGAAGGTGGAGTGGGCTCCCCAAAGTATGCCAATGTGTTCTCTTTAGAAGGAATTGCTTCTTTATGATATTTAGTCATAATGCCTTCAAAGTCCATTATGAGAGTGTCATCATCATCAAATTGATCAAAAATTGGTGGTCCACGTTGGTCCCAATCCAAATGTTCAGGATAAATTGAGGAGATGTCATCATCAGTATTGAATGGGCTTTGGTTGAAGATAGGTATATGGGTAATTGATTCAACTGGGTCATTGGGGTTATGCTCAAAAGGGAGAGGATTGTTGGTTTTAGGTGGGATATCCTCAGATGCCTTTTCATTGTTCAAAACATCCATAGTCTTAAATGTAGGTACCATGGTACTAGGAGGACCTATTCATAATGGTTTAAATCCAAGCCCCAAACTAGGAGGTTGTCCTTTTGTAGTGATGGGTTCAATTATACCTTGTTTTTGAGATCCAAGACCACTATAGCCATCACAACCCTATTTTTGCATGATAGTAAACCCAAGTCCATACTTTATAGGAGATATCAAAGTGGGTTCTCATTCTACTTTTTCTTTCTTAATACATACAGATGCATTCTCATTGATAGAAGTATCATTCTTTGTACTGATATCTAAATGTTATGATTTACCATGAGATTGGGGAGAAACTAGTGACTCCCTAATGTGAGAGACTTGAGACATAAAGTACTCTCCACAACCATTGTCTTCAATCTTCATCTTTTCCTTGGATTTAATAAGTAGTATATCAGCATCCACATACATAGAGGAATTTTTGGTTTGTGCTTCATTATTTTTTGGGATTTGGTATGAAGTAGCATCTCTTAGATTAGCACAAAATTGGAAAGGATCTGGATCGCCAGGGATGGTAACCTCCATGTTATTATAGGAAAAATTCAAAAATTGATGATATGTAGAAGGGATTGCTTTCATAGCATGAGGCCAAGGGCATCCTAGTATCATGTTGTAATTCATTTCTATATCTAGGACATGGAACACTTTATCTTCAGCAGCTAGACCAACTCCGATAGGTAATGTGATGATGCCCTTGGAGAAGCATTCACTGTCATCATAAGATTTTATTGTGATTCTTCGAGAGGGGTCTACATCATCTTCAAAATAACCCAAATTGTTGACAACCTTAAGAGTACAGATGTTCAGTCCTGCTCCTCCATCTATTAAGACACATTTGACTTTGGCATTATGGATGAAGACTTTGAGATAAAGGGGATCATTATGGTTAGGTTTTTCCTTAGGAATATTTTGAGGGGAAAAGGTGATATGTTGTAACACAGATAGGTTCCCAACCATGGCTTGGAACTGGGCAACATCCATGTTATCTAGGACTATTGACTCTTTAAGGGCTTGCTCTAAGATCTTTTGGTGTTGGGGGGATGGACATAGTAGGTCCAAAATGGATATTTGTGCAGGGGTTTTTCCAAGTTGTTCAACAAGGCTATAATCAGATGAAGTAGGAGTAGTAGGTCTACTTGGGGGTGCAGGTCTAGTAGAAGCAATAGGTCTAGATGGGGCTCTAGGTAGGGTGATCTTGCTACAACATGTAGTGACAACATAATGAGGGTCTTAAACCTTCAATGTGAATGTGGATATGTGAAAATTAGACTCATTAAAGAAATTGATGGTGTAGTCATAGCCAGTGTGTGTGTAATTCACATTACCTTGTGAGTTTGAGTTTGAACTTGAGGGTTTGTCTTTGTCATGATTACCCAAAGGATCTTTGAAAATAGTATGATCAGAGTTGGATGCTAACAGTGATGGGTCAACTATGATTACACCATCATCAATAAGGTCTTGTATTGCATGTTTCAATTGGAAGCATGATGAAGTCTTGTGTCCTTTGGTGTAGTGGTAATCATAGTATTTTTTGTCATCCCACCAATCGGTTTTAGCCAGTGGTTCATCTTTGATTGATGGTAATTGCAAGAAGTTATTACTCAGTAACTATTGCAATGCAGTCTCAAGAGGTATCCCCAATGGTGTGAATTTTCTATCCTTATTTCTAGGATGTCTTTTGTCTTGTGTGGAAGTCTCAATTTTCTATTGTTGAGGTGTTGTTTGATTAGGAGTTTGTGAATTTGTGGGGTTTGCACCTTTCAAAGTCAGTTGAGGTTGTGTTATTCTAATCATGCGAGCATCCACAATGCCATCATTGGTCACATTCTTATTTTTGGAGAAATTTTTTGGCTTGTCATTAGACGAGTTAGTATTGGTGTTGTCCTTGTTTGTCTTGAGGATTCCCTTACAGATAAGAGAATCTTCAATACTGGCCCCTTTTTTCATTAGTTTAGAAATGGTGCTTGGACTCTTGATTTTGAGTTCATACATTAAGTCGGTGACTAAGTTTTCAATGCACAAGTTAACTTGTTGTTCCTCAAGAATGTCTAGTGAGCATTAACTGACTAAGCTTCTCCAACGGAGTAAGAATGTGATCAATGGCTCTCCTACCTTCTGTTTAGTTGAGCACAAATTTAAAAGTGTCACCTCATTTGTAATGTTAAAGGAAAAGTGGGAGATAAACTTATCTGCTAGCTTTGAAAGATTTGATATTACCAGGAAGTTTGGAGTACCATTCAAGTTCAGGCCCACCTAGAGAACGAGGGAACAATCTCATAAGGTAAGTGGGCTCATCACTGAGTTCGGTACATAAAGCACAAAATTCTTAGATTTGATCAATAGGGTTTCCTTTTCCTCAGTATTTTTCAAACCTTGGAGCCTCAAAGTGTCTTGGGAATGGAGGCATATACAAACTTTTATCGAATGGGTTAGGATGTAGGTCCCTTTCTGTATATAGAGCTTATTTCTTTTGGACTCCCAATGCCTTGACTTGTTTGGAAAGTTGTTTGAATTGTTATTATAGTTCTTCATGCATGATGGTCTTTCCTTAAAGTCTTTTGTGTCTGCAAGTAGACCGTTTGTTTTGGCGAGAACTATGTCTACTTGGTTCTGACATTTTTGTGTCTGATGACTCTGATGAAGTGTCACTAGGTGGTGGAGGTATGTTGGCACCTCAAAGATAGAAAGGTCCTTGTTGTTGGGGTACTTGTTGTGGTATTTGATGTGGCACTTGTTGTGGGATTGACTGTGATTGTTGTACCATGTGTTGTTGTTGGGATACCTCTATTGGTTGTATGTGAGACCATGTATGTACTTGTTGTTGTAGAGGTATTTGTTGAGGTTGTTGTGGCACATGTTGTTGTTGTAATAAATGTTGCTGGTATGCGATTTGTTGCTCAAGGTGTCTTTGGTATTCCAACTATTGCTTGAGTTGCTCTTGTTGTTTAGCAAACATTGCTTCTTGTTGTTGGAATTGCTGCTGAATTTGTTGTTGATAAATTGTGTGTAAAGAAAGTGGGTTCACATGGGACTATGTATTAGGAATGTTGGATGTTTGCTCCACTTGAGGTTGTTGCCATTGCGATTGATGTTTTTGTTGATATGTGGTATGTGTGTTAAGTGGATGTATACTTGGTTATGCCTTGGAAGTGTGGAGTCCTTGTACCACTGTAGGTTGTTGTTGTCATGGGGGTTGACTAAGTCCTTGAGAATTGAACATCATGTTTGGATTGTGGTTTTGGTACCTTTGTGTGTTAAATGTTCGTATTTGTGACATCATATTGACTTGATTATGAGATGTGTCCCTATTGGGAATGGGCATAATGTCAATAAGACTTTTCCTTTGTGTGTCCATAGGGATGGTTGCACTTGATGTTTCACATGTATTTATGAGAGGCTCCATAGCATTTGATGTCATAGCACTTGGTAAAGTTAGGAGCAAAGGTTTACTTTATTGATTTGCCTCGAAAGGAGGTATGTTTGGCATCCCTAGAAGAAAAGTCCCTTTAGGTGCATCTTGTTGTTGCATCATGTGACTAAAATCAAGTCTTAATGTCATTTTGAGGTGTTTAGGGATTGGTGGTATTTCCTCAAACAAGGGGTTAACATTGATGTGTTCAAATGTACTTTGGAGGATTTCAATGGTTGAATCTTGATGGGACCTTATAGGTGCCATTATCATGTTTGAAAACTCCAAAGGTTGTTTTCCCTTATCTAAGTCCAAATTGATCATGGGTTGTATGCTTTCAATAGTTGTGTTGGTTTGATGTTTGGACTTAGGATCTTCCAAGTTTGGGTTAAATTTGACAATTTCTTGGGCTGCCAAATGTTTGAAGTTCTTACAAATTTTTTTGTCTTGACATGCCCTAGCCATTTCTTCATTAGTGATGCCATAATTAGTGTCAGAGTCATCACTAAGTTGTACAGTACCTTGTTGTATGTTTGATGTGTTATAGTTGGAGGTACTTGTGTTAGGTTGGCTAAATTCAAAGGAGTGTGATTGTTCATCTTAAGGTGTGGTTGGTACACTTCCTCCTCCTAATGGTATTGGCATGAATATAGGTTCAAATTCAAGACTCCATTGAACCATCCCATGTGTGGAGGAAGTGTTTAGAGGAAATCTCATGGTAGGTGCATTATTCAAGGTTTGGTGTGCCATAGCTTGATTATGAGGATCTTGCGGATACATGTTCAAGGGGTTTGCTAGTAATAGTTGTGATGCCTCAATTTTTTCTTTGTCAAAGGTTTGTTGGGTTTTCTTGCTCTTTCTCTATCTTGGATGAGGTTTTGGTTGTGGTTGTGGGTAAAAGCACAAACCTATGTCACCTTTTATAAAGAAACATGATATCAAAATGTGATAGTTCAACATTAATGACAAAAAGAATGGTATTTGTGTTTAAAATATGAAGATGATGTAAACTAATGAAATGTGTAGAATTGGATGAATTATATGCCTATAATTTTTATAATTTTTTTGATAAGAATTTATTCATTTTATTTTATTTCGAAGTCCCTTTTCTAACTGTAAAAAATATAAGGTATAGTTCTCGTCAAACAAGTATATACAAATCATCTTTTTTTGTTCTAATTTGAAAATATCTTATAAATGACATGTATATCTAGTGAACAAAAAAAAGATATAATTATTTTTGATGTATATTTTCTTTGTTAAAAGTACTCAAGTTCGACCTTATCAGAATCCAACAATTTTTTCCTCCCGTCAAAACTTCCCTATCAAATCTATACCTTCTTGAAAAAAAATTACATATTCATGAAGAGGATTCTCTCCTCTAGAGATAAATATATTTTAAAATTTTTTTTGATATGATTTACTATTTTTTTTCCATTTTTGAGGGAGCATCTTTTGAAATGTTAAAATATTGACTTATAATATTTTGAGATTATAACATATTATAACTAATCAAAACACTCAAAAATTTATATAATAATGATACTGAATTTGAGATCTATAAAAGGGTATTTTTAGTTTTTGAAAAAAAATAAGTTTTGATAGAGAAATGAGATTTGACCAAAATAGGTTTTGGTATCATAAAGGGTGACACAAATCTGTGCTTTTACCCTTGTGCCTCAGAAAACAAAGGTTGATAGAGCTCTTCGGGTCTCTAAGTTGATTGTGTCCTAGTAAGTGCTGGCATGATACCTAAGAATGCATATGCAATGGAAATTTTGAGTGTTTTGAGTGATTTAGAGTGGTGGATATGCAAGAGATGACTATTTTTTGGATTTTTAAGTGTTTAGGAATGTTATGCAATGTGAGAAAATGCTAAATGAATTAGGGTTTTGATGTGCAAAGTGCAAATGTTCTAGGGATGTTATGCAAATGCAAATGCAAGGTGATGTTTTGAGGGTATGCAAAATGAAGGTTAGGGTTATGTTTTGGACTTAGTAATGACACTAAGGTAGGTGTATGCAAGGTAGACTATGCAAAGGATGGTTTCCAAGGGTTGATAATGACGTTTAGGATATGCAAAATGAGGGTAAATGATCAAGAAGGCAATTTGGTTGATGGATAATCTAATAGGGTTTGGTAGTGAGAATGATGCTAAGGTTTGGACCATGCAAGATGAAGGGGATATACCACTAGGGTAAGTCAAAATGATGTTTAGGGATGCTAGGGATATGATTATCCTATGACAAGGGTATAGGGAAAGTTTTGAATTTAGGTAAAACCTTTAGAAAGTATTTTTCCAAGGAGTTTAACCTTGTGATAAAGGACTTTGGATCTTGACCAAAAATTGATAAAAGATGAAAAGATCAAATTGATAAAAGATGACAAGGTCAAATCTATCAAGACATAGACAGATCTTGACCAAATAAAGTGATAAGAAAAGATTAAAATACTAGTCAAGATCCATTATCCATCAACACTAGGAGATACTCTAAGACTCATACTTTATTCTAGATTTTTGACTAAATTCAAAGGTTTTGGGGGTTCAAAATGATGTTTTGAGGACTCAAAATGGTTGTAATTCTGAGTGGATATGTGATATGGAAAATGCCTATGATGCAAAATGGGATTTTGGGTGCAAGATGCGGTTTTGGGTCAAGTGCAGAACGAGGAGGTGTAGAGGCTCCTAGATGCAGTTTTGGGGTCCTAAAGTGCAGTTCAGAGGCCCAAAATGGTCATACAGGTACCCAAGTGCACCCTAATAGTGCCAAGTGTTCTCTAATAGTACCAACTACATCATTGATGCACTTGGAGCTAGTTTGGGTGTAGTTGGTAGTTTCTAGGTGCAGTTGGTAAGATAGGAAGAATGTTTGTTGATTCAGAAGGGTATGGTTACCAAACTGATATGTCAGGAAGCTAAGATGCTGGGGTTGATGTTAGGATGGGTTGGGAGATGCAAAATATAAGTTATGACCTATAGAATGATTTCTTAAGTGAAGGTGACAAAGACTAGGTGATGTAGAATGCAGATATGGGCAAGCTAGTGCAAGGGGAGCTAACCAAGTACCTAAGGACACTGTTGAAGCCCCAAAATGTTATCTGGAACCCAAAACTAGATCTCAAGACCACCAAGTTTTCCCAGATAGTACAAAATATTTCAATGATGTAGTTGGTAGTTTTATGATGCAGTTGGTAGTTTTAGGGCACAATTGGTAAACTGGGCTGAAACTAAAGTAATTCTGGGAGCTATGGTTTCTAGATTGATATCATAGAAAGGTACACAATAGGGAACAATGTTAAGATTAGTATGAATGCTCAAAATGATGGTTAGGACACCTAGAATGATGGTTAAAGTAGTCAAGATGATGAATAGGTATGCAAAGATGCAAGGTGGTGAATGCAAAGTGCTGATTGTGAGATGGGAATGCAAAAACTAAGGGAGGTAAACTGAACCTAAAAGGATGCAATATGAAAGGTAATAGATACTAAATGAGGACTAACATGTGCAATATGAAGTCTATATGATGCATGAATGAGGCCTATACTAGGGTGCATGCAAGTGAATTCTATGCAAGTGTGAGATCTACATATTGCCAAGCACGTTTAAGAGCACAAGTCGCCATGTTTTTCAAGGTTTGAGTGTGTTGAACCAAAGTTTTCAAAGTTTGATAAAGGTTGAAATGTTTTGGCCATGTGTGATGTTTTGAAAAGTTCAAATCATATCCAAGGTGTAAATTTAAAAGTTTGGCTTTTATCTTGATTATGTTTTACACACACGCAAGACACATTAAGACAAGAATAGCTGTTGTTAAAAGTTAACAAACACACCACAACCTAGGCTTTTAGGACTGTATCCACTAAATTCCTACTTGAACCAAAGTTTATCCATGCTAATCCAGAGTAGACAACCTAGGATCTTGGCACCACAGGCTCCCCCTTATAGTGCACTCACTTCTCGGGGCTACCAAGATTCGCTTCCCAAGGGGCATGACTTCCTAAGGGACTGTTGTCTCTATTAAGGACCACGAGAATGTAGGATGTCTTCATGGGCATGGGTGACCCCTTGAGCCAGTGGATAGAAAGGATTTTGGCCACTAAAACACAGTTTTTAGTAAGGGCATTCCATTCGGCAAGTGAATGATAAACTTCCGTAGAAGGTCTCCCAACTCCAAGAATAGGGGTTTGACGCACCACAAGGGTACTGGAGGAGAGATATCATGCAACAATACTATCAAAATGGCTTTCATTGTAATCAAATTTTATATAGTGACTGGAACATTGACCTGGCTTTTGGCCCATTACCGCTCTGAGGTCATCCCCTGGCATACCCAATATCGAGTATCTTGGTCCAAGGCAGGCCTCCTATAGAAGTTACACGAATTTCTCTTACACCCAAGATCCATGAATGGAAAGGGGAGAGGATAAGTCCAATGCAACTCCTAGGGATTTAAAACTATGGACACACCAAGCAGAAAAGAAAAGGGTTCATTTTAAGCACTAAATGAAATGTTATCTAATCTAGGAAATCCACACACATAGTTTGGAAAGACACACAAAGTCTTCGACAACGTCCTGCAAAGCACATATTAGTAGTTTCTTATGATCATATCTTCATCCAACAATCACCACATGCTGCAAATAGACCATCAATAACACCAAATCATGTAATCTCTATTCTAGAAAGTGATAGGAACCTTAGATGTAGATTCTGATTGTTGCATATGCTTACTATGAACCCGGGTGTGCTCTGACAGAGCAAATTGCTCCCCAAAAGGCAAAAATGGCTCAAAACACTCCCAAGTGTGCCTAGACAGTGTAGACTATGTCAATGAAATAGTTGGGGCCCAGTTGGGTGTAGCTAGTAGTTTCTAGGTGCAGTTGGGAGGTCAGGTACAAAGTGTGGGGAAATTGTGCCTAGACAAGATCCAAAAACTAAAATTTTCAAAGCTACACTCCCAAGTGTGCCCAAATAGTGAAAAATATGTCAATGATGTAGTTGGGGCCTAGTTGGGTGTATTTGGTAAGTTAGAAACAATAGAAGGAGGTTTTGGTGGCTTCTAGACTCCTAAAATTGCTCCTAGGGATCCCAAGTTTGCCCTGACAGAGCAGAGTGCACCCTAGGACAACAAGCTAACATAATGCATGAAACAATAGCATACAAGAATTTTACTGAACTCCCTAATTAATCTAGGTGTGAAAAGGAATAGTAGATAGTCGTTATACCCTTCCAAGTGAGCTCCTTCCTTGCACCTACAAGCACAAAACAAGAAAATGCAATTTAGATATGCATGTTCACGTTGAGTTCACCAAATGTAGGACTAGAAAATAGGTTAAATGCATAACATACTATGAGAAAATCACAAAACTCAATCAACATACGTTAGCACCCACTAGTCTACCATGAAATCCAAACTAATAAAGAAAGAAATAGAAACCCCCTTTTTCATTTGTAGCTCCCATGTCCTTCTTTCTTCTCCAAATGATTGTAGCTCCAAAGTTGCCTATAGTGCACACAAGATTGAAGAAAAAGCCTATGATATGGATAATGCCATGAGAATACTAGAAGTGTGATTTTAATTTGAGAGCAACAAGTGTAGATGCAAAGAAGTGGGGACTCAAAGACTCAAGAATTTGGATTTTCAAGACTTAAGCATTAAGATTCAAAGACTCAAGGGTTCAAGGACCAAAAATGAGAGAAAGAGTGTCCAATTTATAATTGGCATGGAGGATGAGAGTATTGGATTTTTCACCCATAGATATGTGATGTGGCAAGAGATTCCTTTGAGAATCCATGACACATATGACAAAATATGCCAATTTTAAGATTCTATGACCCATGAAAGTCAAACTTGGCTAAATGTGGAAGAGAATCTATGACACATCATAAGACACCTCAACCCACTTAAAGCCAAGAATCTATGATGAATAAGCCAAATAGGGACATGCGTAAGAGATAAGAATATTTGATTATGACAAGTCCTATCCAAGTATCAAAAGAGAATCCATGAGGTGTCATATCCAAGTGTCATGATGATGCAATATTTTATGGAATATCTGAATTAAAAATCCTTTTATTCCACAAAATAAGAATTAGTAGAAAATGGAATTAATGATGGAAAAAAAAACTTAGGAAATTGTAAATTTCCATGTTTTGCAAATGATAAATAAATTAACTAATAAAATTAATTAATTGAGGATGATAATTAGGAAGAATAATCAGTAAGAATGGTAGGTGAGAAATGTTTCTGGATTAGATTGTGTGAGTTTTTGTGGTAGGATTAAATTATGGGTTATTTAATCCTATAGAGGAAATTAGTAAATGATTGGCCAAATTGATTAAATGAATGCGACCGTATCCTTTGATGAAAATGTGATGATGATATAGATACCAAATTAGATGATGAAAAGTAGACCAAAGCCATGGTCAGATTGATTGACTAAAGTCGATAACATGCCAAGGACACATGAAATGAATTGGTTGATATGTAACATTTAACCGACATTGTAAATGCTACAGGATTGAAATTGATTGAAAAGGTTTGATCATAATAACATCGAAAAACATTGTCAATGTTATTAAAATGGTTGATGATGTCATGATCTAACATTGAAAGCCTCAACAATGTCAACTATTGGATGACATGAATGATAGTTTGACCTAGCACTTAGAGCCATGACAGTACTAAGGTCAAATTGATAAGATTGATAGGTTGATAGGTTTCCAAGGCACTAAAAGCCACAAAAATAACTAGGATAGGATAAATGATGATTGATTTGGGGTGTTTGATATGTTTTGGTTTGATTAGGACTGATTTCGAGTGATTTCGGGTTGATTTGGGGTGATTCTGAGTTGATTTGATATGATTTCGAGTTGATTTGATATGATTCTGAGTTGACATGAAATTGATGTGAAAGGGGATACAAATGACAAAATATGGTCAATCTGGCCAAAAGATCAAAGTTAGTAGAATGAGAAAATGGGACAAATTAGTATGAAGAAGTGATGAAGATGTAGATTCGAACCATTTTTGAGCATCTACACTATGTTCAAGGATCCTTAACAATTCAAATAAAGGGACTTTGATAGTGAATTTTGATAACACTGTAGTCATATCTATAGAAGAATCTAATGGGCTATTAATAACAATACTCCTTTTGTCATGGTGCTTATCAAAAATACTTACAACACCTTGGTGATCCTTGTCACTTGTAATGATTGCTTTTGGCATCTTCTCATCTAACTTCTTTGGAGCATTATTTGGAGACTCACAAACCCTAGGATTATCCTCCTACTTTGGTTGTGACTTTTTATTTGTAATTTTAACCTTCTCAACAAGGATCTCTTTAGGCTTCATAGCTTCACTCTTCTTATGACTAGTTCCCTTTATGAAGATACTAGTTACCTTGTCCTTCTTATCTCTCTGAGCCATACTTCTGGTCTAAGCCTGGGCTACCATACTACTAGTAATTTGATCAATCTCTTCCCTAGAATTTTTTCTTAATGTTACTTCTTCTTTTGAACCTACCATGTTACACACATTATCTTCAATATCACTTTCATCAGAAAATACTTGCTATTGTATGACACTCTGAAACTATCTTTGGTCATGTACATCTCTATCATAATCTTCATTATCAGAATAATGTGTTTCAAACATGTTACACCCTACATCATCATTGTTTTCCTCTAGCTCATAACATGTTTCTACTATAGTTTGATCTCCTAGAAATGACAATGCTATTGCACAAGATTCAGGAGAATGGGGTAACTGACATGAAAAACACCATGTAGGTCCAATAGTAGATTTAGGATCATCCACCATATTTATAGAATTTTTTGATAGAGGATCAGGAGTCACCTTGTTATTGTTACTCTTAGGGGGAGAAAAATTAGGCTGACCATCTTTCCAAGTAGTTGTACAGGGGAAATTCTGCAACCTATTCTATCTACTGAAGTTAGATTGATAAGGGATCCTATTGTTAGTGGGATTCCAATCATTCTTTACCTAAGGAAGACTTAAATTGTTTATAGCGGTGAGAACCTAACTTACCTCACTAGAATCTTAGTTCTTCCCACCTACAATTTTATGATCTTCCTTTCTATTTCCCTTGTTACCAAAAAATCTAGGGTCAGCCCTTTTACTTTCTAATTTGCCTAAGATTCTCAAATTATTCTCAATGTTAATAGAAATCATGAAGGCTTCTCTTAAAGTCCTAGGTTCCTTATCTATAAGCTAATATGCTATTTTACCATTAATAGAATTTTAAAAGGTGATGAGGCATACCTTATCATCAACTCACATGGTTTGCATTAGCTTTTACATTCTCTTCTAAAATATGTTATTGAACTCAGTGACATAATCATTGGGTAGTCTCTTGATGTTATTGAATTCACTCAAAATATAACTTTGATTTAGCTTGTCACCATATTGTTCTTTGAAACAATATTCAATATGCTTCCAATCCATAAAAGATAATTCAGGAATTCTTTTGAACCACTCTCTAGCATCTTTAGTTAGTGACTAAACAAACAACTTCATTAATACATCTTCAACTTCAACCTCATAATCACTCATCATATCCAAAAAAACTTCTTAAGTGATCCTCACATGTAACAGCATTATTCCCAGCAAATTTAGGCAACCTTTTCCTCATTTCTTGTGGGATGGGGTTATGAAAACTAGGGATTCCATCAAAACATATCTACCTATAACCCTCTAATTTGATAGGTCTTCTTTGCAAATCAATCTTAGGATGATAGGGAACATTTCTCTTAACATTATCAATGGTGTTACTAGTGCTAGCATCACCAATAGGCTTGTTCAGATCTACTTTTTGTGAAAAAGAAGAAAAGAAAGAAATAGATACCTAAGTAGTATTCTGATCTGCATTATCAAATTCACCATATACATTACCTTTAGGCATGGCTGCAGATAGCTTCTTAGAAATTTCTAGAAATTTGATCTTGTTGTTCATCTCAGTTATAGCAGTCTCACTTTTTGCAATCTCCAATTTCTTAGCTAAAGCATCTCTTTCTTTTCTTCTCTTTTACAACTCAATATTAGAAGGTGACATGGAATCATAAATCTAGACAACTTTTGTTAGTTCATTTATCTTAATACCAACTTCCTTTTATTCTCATTTATCTTGAACATTAACAACATTTCCTACATCCCTTTTAGCCTCTAAGGTCTTATAGCTCTTGATCTGTTGTATCATAGGACCCTCTTGGTTTGTATCTTAGTTCTTTATAAAAATTTTCTCTTGTAATTTGACCTATTCAACTTGACCCAAAATTTTAGGCTACCAAGCACTAGCTATTATCTCATTTTTCTTTTTTAAAGTAGCAATTCACCTAAGTAATTCTTGTTTTTCTTCATAGGCTTTCATGATCATTTCTTCCCTTTCCTTTTGAAACCTCCTATCAATGGCTTCTTTCTTAGCAATCTAAACTCTTAGGATTTTGTTCTCATTAGGGTCAAGGACCATAAACTCAGAACTAGTAGTTTTCTCATCATTGAAGCTTTCAGGTTCTAAATTTTTTGGTCTCATCTTTTTAGGAGAATAATCTAACATGAAAGGATTTGTACTATGTTGGAAAAGATTATTTTTATTCCTATCACCCAAACTAAATGGTTGTGGTTGTACAATCTTTTCATGGCATATCATCTCAGGAGTATTATAAAAATCATCGTCAGATAAACCTAGGTGAGATCTAGGACCCTTGGAAAAAGGTTCCTTTTCCATAGTAGAGTGGTCGATATTATCTTTTCTTACCCTTTTCTCTTGGGAATGATTTCCTTTCTACCCCTAATCTCCTTTTACAACCCAATTCTATTTTCTCCTAGGAGGGAGATTAGTTTGTAACTCAATTCCTAGGTTTTGCTACACATTTTCATGTATATTTCTCTTATTTATCATTATTTGAGACAACAAACTTTCAAGTAAAGACACTGGTTAAACCTTTTGAGTCACCACCCACCCTATCAGGATGGGAACAATTACTAAACTAATGACAAATGCTTCACTAACAATTTTAAGCACACTGTATATGAAATATAAATCCATGGGAAAACTTCGTGATAAAATGCTTACCTAAGCACTTTACCCAAGGGAGACACAGATCCTAAATGACACACTAAGTTATGATAATACTAAGTATGTCCCCAACAGAGTCACCATTTTGTTTATGTTTGAAACTATTGAATAATAAAATGCTCAATACCAATATGGTAATACTCATGCAACCTAAGGAATAGCCAATTTCTATTAGCAATTATATGTGCAAATAATTTGGGCCCAACTTCAACAAAACCAAGGATAGTTTTCTACTCTTTAGGTTCTGCTAAACCAAGGTGTGTATACCTAAGGGATAATTTACTAGGATACTACTGTATGAAACTTAATTTAGTTTCATTCTAATTTTCAACTTCTACCCTATCACATATGCAATTTATTCATTTTTTGATACTCCCTAATTCATATATATCCCTTTTAAGCAAATTTTGGTCACAATTCTCCTTAAGTTTATAAAAATCCCTAGTAATAGCAGCTACCTATGACTCAAAAATAATGTATAAATGAGTGCTAACCAGAAATACAACCTTGACTAAAAATAATCTTGAATTCAAAATTGATTTGGCATACAAAAGAAAAATTTACTCTCATCTTTCACTGATTTATATGACTAGTGCCTTATCCATTGGGAAAAAAATTCCTATTGGTAAGAGATCTAATGTAGACAACTTGTAAATGAATTTATCAACCACAATCACCCATTCCCATTCTTATAAAATATCCTTTCCATAAACTCATGAATTCTATTGATCTACTAAAGCATTTATAAAATTCATTGAATAAAAAGCAATAATAGAACCAATATACAATCAATCCAGACTGCATTTAGCCACATGAACCTCATTCAAATGACCTCAAAATAAAAAACCTCATGAAATGGAGATAGGAAGTGATGACATAGAAAAATGGTGTAAATAACCCTTGGTATTATCTATTTGAAATGAGTAAATATAGTAACCAATAGAATTTAAACAAAGGCCAAAAAATTCAACTGGTTATGTCATATTTCTCTGAGAAAAGTAAACTTCAAAGTATCTAGACTGCTGCATGAAACAAGAATGACTATACTATTTCTTGATAATTCCAAAAAATACATCAAAATTTGGACCCTCACATTGCCTTGAAAACTCATATATATAGGCATGAGTTGCAACAAGCAAAGGGAAAATGTGATTGACAGGTGTCCTTCAAAAAGATACATACATACACTTATCACAAAAAGACAAAACTATGGATAGAAGAAAAACTAACACATCAAACATTCTTTTGTGGGTCCCTTTCTATCACACTATTTGGAAAGACAAGGGTACTATGATGTAATTCTTTGATCATTCTCATTCCTCGAAATAAGTGGGCATCAAGCTTGAAAGTGATGAGTCATCTCCATTTACCTACAAATTGACCTTAACCTAAGGATTCTCCTTGTCTTTATCGTTAACAATAATGGTGAGTTTTAATTTTGCACCTTCTTCTTCCTCATCCCTAGAGTCTTTTGGAATGAGCTCCCTCCCTTTAGTTATTTCATGTATAGATAAAGGGAATTGTTCAAGAGAATCATCACATATAGAATGTTTCAGATAATCCATCTGTCCTTTGAATTATTTTCAGGGAGGCATTTTGAATAAACCCTAGAAATTATATAACAATAGATACTTGATTTCGAAGAGTCACAGAGTACTTATCCACTAAAAATTGCACTTATGCTTTGTATGATTTCTTTACAACTCACTAGATTGCTAGATAAAAATTCTATGCCCTGGCTCTAAAAATTTTGTATGCTCTAATACTCTTTCTGTGCTTTGGTGGTTCATTAATGGTGAAATTGTGAGTTTTATTCATGCACTAAAATCACACAATGAGTTCTGCACCACATTTACTCTTAGTAACCGTTACCTCCAAATTGCACCCAGATTTAAATCTTATCTGTAGATTTCACTAGATTGAATGAATTTAATTCAAAAGGAAATGAGCTTTATGGCTTTAAAAATGTTGCCACATGTCACATTACTGCTTACCTACATTCCTTAAATTTCTTGCATCTTAAAATTGTGGGTAAGAGCTATTCGTTAATAAGGACAAGATCAATGATCACACAAGTTTACAATTGAATAAGGCCTAGTTAGCTATACTAACCAATAGGAAGTCTTTACATGAGTTTGTGCCTCATAAAAAATTCCATGCAAGTAGGTACCAAATCATCTTTTGAGTGAGTGAGTACTTGATGTCATTCTTTCCACGTGTCAAGCTGGCGCATCCCTGCTTTCCTTATCTAATTAGCACCTTCATAAAGTAGACATGCACCCTTTGTTGATCTTAACAAGATCAATGGTGACACAGCTTGAATCATTTAATATTTTGAAATAGGAGTGCTGACATCACCACAGACACATGTTTGCATAGTGCATCCCTGCTTTCTTTAAACTTCATTCAAGTTCTTAATGTGGGCAAGTGCCTTTTTTTGATCTTGACAAGATCAATGGTATGAAAAAATTTGCACTTTATGGTCACATCATCCACTTGGACCAATGAAATGACTCTTCTCAACCCTCATGCTCTGACCAATTTGACTATTGCGTTAATTGCTAGAATTTATACACTCGTAGCATAAGTACTTCCAGCTAGGCACATGTGGCATACATCAAGGCATGACTTAGCATTCTCCCCTAGTCTTGGCCCCATTGTAGCATGTAGTGTAAAGGCTCATACTAGAATTTTTTATTTCTCAAGTAGTTTCTTAATGTGGGCTTGCACCAACCCTTGATCTTTGAAGGATCTATAGTTGATAAAACTTTGATCCTTTCTTGCAGACAAACCCCTTCATTGGTACAGCTGGCAATATATATTAGCAATCATTTTATAGCTTGGCACACTATAGCACACACTAGAGATTCTCAACCCCTCCCTACTATGTGTCACAATACTAGTTTCCCACTTTATTTATCTCATGTGCAACTTGAAAATACAGGCATGCGTTGGCCTTTGATTTCTTATAGATCAACGGTCATAGAATCATGTCTCAAAATACCACATCACCCAAACTAACAAATAAAATAATACCACCTGGTCCAACTCATTTAGCAACTGCCATGGAAGGTACTTCAATGTCGCCCTATCAAAAGGTGGGGTCATGATGTTAGATCCTGCTACATGTCTAATTTGTGCTTTCTCACATTATTTAATTCTCATGCATCTTCTAATTGAAATAAATTGCTAGCCCTTCATCTAAATGAGATCAATGGTTGATGAACCTTGGTGAAAAAGAGATACTTCTATTAATAGATCAACCAATGACATAGCAGGAGTTCTAGAATGTGCATGAAAGGTACTAACAAGTATTCAAAAAGGTTTGACAACTTATGACAAATCACAGTCTTTGCAATGCACCGAGACTTTAAACAAGTAAGGGCTATGTGTCATCAAAGCGCATGCCCACATTATTTAAAAACCTTGCATCTCAACATTGAGGGAATGTGATAGGTGTTGGTATGAAAAAGATCAACGATCACATAAAATGTATGCCACATAGGATATTTCTCAATAAAATAATTGAGCCAAATTGTAAACAAAGCACAACCAATAAAAGTTTAAACAAGATTTTAATGAGTTCATGCATGCGTAAGCCCAACCTTAGGGTAAGAGTGATATGCCTTAAAGTTATTTTTGTAATATTATTTTTGAGGGTTTTTAAAAACTAGAGTAAAATAAGATAAGACATTAGGGTTTTTACACACTTAGGGTTTTTCAACTGATTTCTCTAATGACAAACCTTGAGAATTTGATAGAATTCCAACAACACAGAGACCGAGACAAGAAGTTGGGCAAGCTAAGAATTTGAAAAATACAAGGAACAAAACCATAATCTGTGTGATACAATGCCTTAAATGATTTTTTAGTAAAATTTCAAAATTTTCTCTGCACTATGAAAAACTAGACCAACATGTTATAGGTCAAAGCAAGACAGAATGTCACTCCTAGGTTTTTGAGGAACTATGGTGCAGGGGATCTTGGTGCGAGGAAAAAATGAGGAGACTTATGCAAACAAGAGAAAATATCAAGTGAAGAGGGAGGGGACCCACCCTATCAATAGATTTACAATATTTTGGCATAGTGTGTAGGTGCACAACTATGCAAAATATCCCCAATGTCATCTCACATGAGTTTAGCATAGTAGGTGCATCGATGAACCTATTGCACTACTTTTTTACAATTTTGGTTTATTTTTGTTAGAATTTTTCCTTTTGACAACTTGGCTCCGCAAACAGGACCTAAATGTGAGCCAAGGCTCTAGGTGAGACCTCAAAATGACTAAGACCCTCTATTAGGGTCCCAAAAAGCCAAAAAAAAAAAAAAATGAGGTCCCCATTACCCACAAGAAAATTAGGCATGCATTGTGGAACCATAACAAGAAGTCAGCTCTAGTTTTAATATTCACAGGGAATAAGGATATGTTCTAAGCCAAAGAAATTGACTAGGAATAAAGTATGATTCCATTCATACCATGGATAACACATACCATCTCATAATGGTAGTGAAAAAATGGAACATGTCAACTCCTTTCAATAGGAGTTAGAAACTTTCTTTGGCTACTATAACTAAGTCACTCATGGTGATAGTCTTTCTACTAACTACATTGGTCAAACTACAAATATTTTGTGTGGCATCCTAGAGAGTTTCTTGAGAGACCAAATACATGAAGATATGCACACCACTATAGAAAAATGTTTCAAGAGACGTGTAGCCTATGTGTGTGGCATAAGCAATCCATAGAGCCTTTTTGGAGTGGGACAAAGTACATCATAGTCTTTGGACTACTCTCCATATAAGTTTGATAGCCATGAAGAATCCCCAATGCATACAGTTTAGTCAAGTCAAACACAAATCCATTATGAGGCATCCAACAGAAGGCATATTTATAAGAAGACATAATAAGCCTGGTGATTTTAATAGAGTTATGATGGAATTTTTTAGAATAAATAAGAGGGGGGTGAATTATTTATCCAAGGTCTAGATGTAAAAATAAAACTTTTCACAGCTTAGTGAACCCATATCCATAAAACATATTCATCATGCATGCATCCATTAGATCATATAATCAATTAAAATTGTAGGTTACTATTAAATCAACTTTTTAGAAATGTAACCATGAAACGTAATAGATTCCATAACACATTTGACATAATGATTTTAAATGGAAATCCAATTTGGGAAAAACCACTAGTAACATGCTACTCATTCTCACTCTTCTGAAGTGATGCACTATGAAAGGCCAACCCTATTAAAGGTTTCAATGTACATTGTTAAATGTGACATGGTTAGAGGATTTCAATCACCCTATTAGGAGTGAGCCTTGTTAGAGGACTTTAGATCATTCACTTGGAATGTCTCCCAATTAAAGGATTTACAAATAACTATTAGGTCAACCTTAATCCAAAGGATTTATCCTAGATTGGTACAATGATTGGAAAGTAATAGTAAGGCTTGATCTGATGATAATGTAAAACTCACTCTTCAAATTATAGATCTCTATTTTAGTCCTCCACTCTACTTGGCTTTCACAAACTTCAGCTCTGATATCTTTTTCACCCTTTAATCATCATACCCTTAAGCCTTCTTTCTTTACTTGCCAATAGCATTCTCTTCTATTTGGTTATTGAATGAAGCAATAACTTAGACTCCTTTTCATCCTTAGGTTCTCACACATGACAACATTTTCTTCTAACCAACCATCTCTATAAATAGAAAATTAAGATCTATTATCGTTCAACCTCTATCATATATTTTAGGGTTAGGTAGGATTATTTAGGATTCAATGAATCTACCCATATTTTCATCTTATTCCCTTCTATAAACTTCTCCTTTAATCCTCTTTGAATTCCCCTCAAAATGGTTCATCTTCAATTCTATGTCACTAGCTCATCAAGATTATCTTCCACATGCTTCACACAATCCAAGAAATCAAACTTGTCGACTTAGATTCATTGAATTCACAATCTGTCTCATAATGTTGTCACTCGACATCAACTTTCTTTTTTTGCTTGACACCAACTGCATTTCTCAACATCCACTATCAAATCACTCGGCATGAACTAAAGTTTATTGGTGCTTGACATCAACTAAAATTTACTCAGATTACACTGTATCACTCAGCATACACTAAAATTTGACTTTTCTTAACTCCAATGGATTTTTTTCCTAGGTTATACTAACATTGCTAAGCACCTACTATGCATATTGTTGAGCTTAGTAGACTCAATTCATTTTACTTGTTCTTTTAAACTTAATCAACGTATCCATCCTTTGCAACTTGAAGTACATGATCAATACACTATGTTATCATTGTCTTAACTGATCTTTGTACTCCAATTTCATATCATAGCACAACCTTTCCTCCAGTTTCTATTGTTATTTGATTTAATCAAACAAATGATAGTACTCAAATCATCTAAGCAATTGTCTTACCAACAAGTGGAAGGTTTGACATCAGTGACTAAATAATTATTAAACCACATTCTCATACTTGTATCAATATATTTTGAACAATATGCCTCTTTGGAATTGATGGAAAACTAGTTCAACTAGTACAACCAACAATAATACCAAAAAGAAAATAATTCCTTGTATTGATATCTCCCCCTCTTTCAGCTTTCATCTTTTGTACATATGTTACAAAATTTTATTTTGATAAATAGAAAATCAACTCATTCATATGACTTCCTCTTGATCAATTCTTATATCTCCCTTAGCACTATCTCCCTCTTACTTGGTAGATGTAATCATTTATCTGTCTATAGTAACCATTAGGTACATTGTCTCCCTTTGAGTAGATATTCCATGTTTCTATCTGTATCTTCTATCTCCCTTCCTTGTTCTTTCTCCCTCTTTGTCAACAATGCCAAAGACTTGTCATCTTAATATGCAGATACAAAAAAAATTAGTTTCTTCCTCTATCACCTAGCTTGTTACTAATTTGTAGCTTCAGTTCTTTGATTATTTTAGGCATTTCATAAAGTAAGATCCACTACATCATAACATATGTCAATCATCTTAGTTGATGCAGGGGAACTTCTCATGCTTCTTAAATAGCCTTGGATAGGGGTATGACCCCTAGTTTACCTATTAGATACTCATGGGCATCCTTAGGTAATTCTTTTATGAAGATATTAGCTATTTTTTCTTTTATATTCACATATTCCATCTTCACCTCTTTATCTTGAACTAACTCTCTCAAGTAATGATACTTGATTGCAATGTGATTAGTCTTTGTATGCATCACAAGATTTGTTCATATATTTATAACACTTTTTTTATCACAATAAAGTATCATAAGCTCTATGGTATCCTCCTTCATATAACCTTTGAGTAGCTATTTGAGCCATACAATGTTTATACAATTTACTACAACAACAACATATTTAGCTTTAGCAGTAGATTTAGATGTGCAGTTTTGTTTCTTACTAGTCCATGTAACCAACCTTTTTCCTAAGAAAAGTGCTTCTCCATGAGTTCTCTTTCTATCATCAATATTTCTAGCCCAATTAGCATCAATGTACTCTCTCAATTCAAAATTTTCATTTTTTTTGTAGTATAGAACATAGTCTTTTGTTCCTTTTAGATATCTCATTATTCTCTTAACAACCATCAAATGATTCTCCCTTGGATTAGTAGAGAATCTTGCAACTATCCCAATAGATAATGCAATTTTCCAATCATAGACTTGTACAATGTTTGATTCACCTCAACCAAATCATCATTCTTTGACAATTTATGTCCTATCACCATAGGTGCGCTTACTAGCTTGGAATCTGTTGGCACTCAAAATTAAAACCTTGATTTTGAGTACCATCGAAAAAATCAAGCCCTATAAGTTGCTTTTAATACATGTGTACTTGACTATCCATTTGAGGCCTAAGAGGTGTTTAATGTTTCTAACTCCTTGAATTGGTTATATCTACTCATCCCATGAAGATAAATTGCCATTCTGAGCCATTCTGTGAAGTTTCATTTTGAGCAATTGAATATCTTGCACCTAGTAATATTTTATAACTAACCACTTTGGAAGTGTTTATTATACATATCAGAGAACCTATGTTTCAAATTTCAAGTCATTTTGATATGTTTTGACTAGGTTTTGAATCCCTAAAAGTCGGTCATTTATTATTGTCATGCTGATGCAAATTGTTTAGAATTCTAGGAGGCCCTATTCATGATTCAGTTTAGATATTTTGGTGTTACAAGGGTTTTCATTATTAAAGAAGAGATATTTTGGGTTTGTTACAAAACAATGATGAAAACTAAATTAGATTGCATGGGTAGAAAGATGAGAGATTTTTTACAATAGAAAGGAATGGATATTCAAGTGGACACATGTCATTTCTAGATCAGATTTGGGATTCCATTCTTCTTCTATATCTCTCTTTTTCTCATCCATTGTAGGTTTTTGGAAATTTTTTACTATGGAACTAGTTGGTTCCAATTTGTCTATGAGACCACATTGTTGGATCTAGAACTATGATTCCACCATATTCTTCAACATATTTCTCTTGTATGAACAATGGTAGTTAAGCTAATATAGCTAGTTCTAATCTATCTAGTGATTTCATGAGTTATTTTACATGCATTTGAATGTATAGTTTCAAATAAATGAGTATGATGAAAAAGAATTTTCTTAGTTTCATTCTGATTCTCATCTCCTATCTTTGTAATATGCAATATTATGTGGTTTAGGGACAAATAATTGAGACCCATTTGCATTCCCTTGATGTTGTATGTCTAATATATTTTGTTGTTGGAACAAAGGGCAATGTAAATGCTTGATATATTTGATAGATTTGTTGGTTATTTGAGAAGGATATTTATGAGAATGAGGTCTTTATGAACATTGATGTCTGATTCATAGTTGATAAGATAGAACTGATATCTTGATATATGGAATATGTCACTAGTATCATAGATGTATGTGTATGATTTGTGGAACTACCCAATAGATAAGGCACTAATCAGCTATAGGATCAACTCATTATTATGACTACATATTTGGAGTTTTGCTAAAAATCAAAATCATTAATCAAATATTTTTCCCTTTAATGTTGAAGGAACTAAAAAGGATGCCCTCACTTAGCTTAGCAATTTCTTTGGTCATGTTATTAGTTATTCCATGTCTAAGATCTTTGGATAAGTGTTAGAAGATTAAGGATTTTTATCTACTTTGTTAGGTTCAAGTGTATGTTTTAACATTGGTACCATATAAGTGAATCTGAGGTACACCTACCTAAGTTTTTTAGAAGAAGGGTCTAGCCTTATAGTTGGCCCAGTGTCTAAAAGCATATGTTGAGGATGGGAGGTAGCTACCCCTAGATGTATCTTGTTCTCAATGAGCTAATTTGAAACCATGGTGTTTCAAAACACTAATAGAATCTTCCAATAAAAAAGAACTTGATCTCTCTAAACATAGAAATCTCAATTTCTTTTTTCATTTCATTTGCAAAATCCTTACATAAAGTATCTTGACCTCAAAATATGATATCATCAACAAAAATTGTAGATAGTAAAATACCTTTGTCTTTCTCTATCTTCAAGTACATATTGCTATTATCATGAATCCTCTCAAATCCAATCTTCACAAGATAATTGTGAAGCCTTTCATACCATAATCTTGGTGCTTACTTCAAACCATATAAATATTTGTGTAGTCTACATACCATGTTTTTATTGTTAGCATCAACAAATCCTTTTGGTTTTTCTATATAAACCTCTTATTCTAATATGTCATTTAGAAATGTAGATTTAATATCCATTTGATAATATTTGAAACCTTTGTATGAAGAGTAAGCAAGTAGAGTTCTTACTCCTCCCAATATTGTAATAGGATCGAATGTTTCATCATAATCTATCCCTTCTTCTTATGCATATGCATTGCAAACTAATCTTTCCTTATTCCTTGTGACTTCACCATTTTCATCTAACTAATTTTTGTATGCCCACTTGGTGCCAATCATATTTTTATCTTTTTGTCTAAGAACTAGAGTCCGTGTCTTATTTTTCTCAATCTGTTCAATCTCTTCTTTCATGAATTTACTCAAATCCACATCTTCTAAGGTATCTTTCACTATTTTAGGTTCATGCATGATAAGAAAACATGTATCAATTCTCAAATTTTTCCTTATCATTGGGGTAAAAGCACAAACCTGTGTCACCTTTAATGAAGAAATGTGATATCAAAATGTGACAGTTTAACATTAATGACAAAAAAAATGGTATTTGTACTTAGAATTTGAAAATGATGTAAACTGATGAAATGTGTAGAATTGGATGAAATTTATGCCTATCATTTTAAAAAAAAAAATTAAGTAAGAATTTATTCATTTATTTTATTTTGAAGTCCCTTTTTTAACTGTAAAAAATATAGGGTGTAGTTCCCATAAAAAAAAAATGTAAATCATCTTTTTTTGTTTTGATTTGAAAATATCTTATAGATGACATGTATATCTAGTGCACAAAAAAGAAATAATTATTTTTTATCTATATTTTCTTTGTTATAAGTACTCAAGCTCTACCTTTTTAGAAGCCAACAGTTTTTTCCTCTTGTCAAAACTTCCCAATCAAATCTACACCTTCTTGAGAAAAAATTACATATTCATGAGGAGGACTCTCTCCTCTAGAGATAAATATAATTTTTTTATTTTTTTGGTATGATTTATTATTATTTTTCTTTTTTTAAGTGAGCATCTTCTAAAATGTTGAAATATTGACTTATAATATTTTGAAATTCTAACATATTATAACTAATCAAAACACTTAAAAATTTATATAATGATGATATTGAATCTAAGATCTATAAAAGGCTATTTTTAATTTTTGAATAAAATTGAGTTTTGATAGAGAAATGAAATTTTACCAAAATAGGTTTTGATATCACAAACGGTGACACAGATCTGAGCTTTTACCCATTGGTCTTGCATCTTTATCTCCAATGATTTGTGTTGTAGGGTGATGTCTCCTGACATACTTTGACAATCTTGGTTCTGATCTATTTTCCTCATTAGTTTCTCTAAATCACTATGTCCTTATCTATTAGGTAGTTCAACATCTCTTTCATGTACACTAATCTTATAATTATAATGTTCCTCAACTTCATTTTATAACTTAGCACTTGATTGGAGCTCAATTCTTGAATGCAAATCTACATTCATAGTATGTGACTCAACAATCACTAAAATTTGCTATTGATTTTCAAGTTGATTTACAAAATCTTCATTAGTAGACTTACCTTCATAAAAGTATACAAAAATTTTATTCCTCAGGTTCCTTCATAGAAATATCACATTTTCACTTTCCACAACTTTGTTGGTGTTAGTATTTAAACACTTATAAGCTTTACTTCTTATTGAATAGCCAAGGAATATACCTTCATTTTTTGCATCTAGTTTACCATTCTTAAAAAATTTTAGAATATAACACTTGCTTCCAAATACCTCAAACTATTTTACATTAGGTGAATATCCATACCATATTTCAAAAGGTGTTGAATGAGTACCTTTTTTGACTTGCACATAGTTGAAGGTATAGATAGCCATACTTATAGCCTCTCTCCAATATTTCAAAGTAACATTCTTGTCCATCATGAGTATCCTTGCATAGTCCACTATAGATCTATTTCTCATTTTAGTAATTCTATTTTGTGGAGGGGTTCTAGGGGTAGATGTATGTCATTTGATTCCTCTATCATTACAAAATATCCCAAAATCATTTGATGTAAATTCTCCTCCTCTATTAGATCTCAAACATTTCAGAATTTTAATTGTTTCTTTCTCAATTCTTACTAAGTATCACTTAAAGATTTGGAAAGCAAAGGATTTCTATTTCAAAAACATAACTGCCATCATCCTACAATAGTCATCAACAAACAACATAATGTACTTATCACCTTTGTAGCTTTGCACATCAATTGGTTGACACATGTCAGTATGAACAATCTCCAAAATTCCTTTAGAGGTATGAGTCTTACTCTTAAAACTTGACTTGGTCATCTTGCCTAACTGACATTGTTTGAAAATTATAATGTCATATTTCTTTAATTTAGGCAAACCTATGACCCTTCTCATGTTACTGATACTAACCAAGTTATCAAAATTAACATAACATAACCTCTTGTACCATAACCATACATTATCAAATTCTACAATTAGACAAGTAACATCATCTGTATCAAGATAGAACATATTACCTCTAGTTTGATCACCTTTTCCAATTAGTTTTCTATCAGTATTATATATCTTAGCAATCTTGTCCTCAAACTCAACCTTACCACCTAAACTATTTAGTTGTGACACACTCAACAAATTATAGTTAAGTCCTTCAACAAAATGAGCATTGTCACATTAAATATTTTTTTGATTTTGATAGAACCTGTTGGTGTTTGAAAGCACTAGAGGCTTTTCAATTATCCCACGGAGAAAATGACATATCTAGGGGTAGCTAACTCCCATTTTCAACATGCCATTTCTGACAATGGGCCAGCTATAAGGCATGACCCTTCTTCTACTTTAGGCTCTGCAAGACCTAGGCATGTAGACCTCAAATTCAATCGATATCATACCAGTGCAAAACATATCCCTAAATCTATTTACACAGATGAAAACCCCTTATTTCTCCTAAAGACTTATGAAATGACATGGAACTATAGTAGCTAGGTGAAAATCTATGGATCTCAGAGGCTGACTGAGGGTTCAACTTTTATGCCCACTTCAAACATGAACAACTAAATTTATTTGAGTAAATGATTTGTGCAAATGCCATTCATATCAACTTGCATCTGATTTAGTGATTAGTGCCTTATCCATTGAAACATAGAGTCATTACCAGTAGGATGACCTAACTTGCTTGCATTAAAATCAATTTTATCAACTAAAATTCCCTAATCCTATTCTTATGCAATATCCCCTTCATACACCCAGAAACCCTATCAGAACTATAAAGCATTTACTTAACTCCTTGAGTCAAAAGCAACAAAGATCTGATACACACTTCATCCAAAATATCTTAAACCAAATGAATGTTATCCATTCAATTACAAAGTTAATGACACATGAAGAATTAGGAGACATAATTAGAAAACTTAGATAATTCCTATAAATCCTCTTTTGCATTTATCCTTGGAAAGATTAAATACAGTAACTGGTGACACAAAATAAAACTCAAGATAATTCATATGATCTAGCATCAATATCTAATACTTTAGAATAACAATGCATAACATGAAATGAAAATTTGCATAGGGTGGATGTGTGGCCTTCACTGCTAGAGCTCAGCTCAAAGTCAGGAAGTAAAACCATCTACAATCCTGGTTTCAACACTAGAACTGGAACCCTACTGGTATTACCCAGAGAAAATTGCCAACCCCTATAAATGAGAAGAAGAATGAAAGATATAGGATAGAAGCAATTTCTTGGATTGAATCTAAACATGAAACTTTTACACTTGGAAAACCTTCTTAGCAGGTTAAAACCATCTTTCTTATCTTTTCTCTCAAATGACGAATCAAATCTTTTATCAGTTATGGCTTCAAAAGCATCAAATATCTGAAATGTATAATTGAACAAATAACTGATTTGATTCTTGATTTTTACTCATGGTAAAATGAAAATCAATTAAAAATTTGACTTCCAAAAGCCAAGGAAACACTCTAAAACTAATTTTCTTCACACCCAGACTTTACCAAGCCTTCAAAACTACCTTGAAACAAACTTTGATACTTCATGATGATTTTAGCCTATTTTTCTGAGAAGGCCCTAGGAATCACAAAATGGCTTATAACATGAACTGGTGAATTGTTGTGCATAAACTGACTTCAAAATCAAAAAATTCAGCTCTTCCCAGTTTCGGTGGTATGTTGGAACATCTATTTTGGATTAAAAATGCTCTAGATATGGCCTTTTGAAGTTTTGAGTCTAACTCCATGGCTCTCACATATTTTACAAAAATTTAAACTTTTATAAAGTTTGAACTATATTAAAGATCAAATTTTATTTAAAATTTTTGCTCCTACACGTGAAAGTCCAAGAAGAATAAAATAAGTTTTTATTTGAGACCTCTAAATTTATCCTACCTTTACCATCTAGGTCAAAACTAGTTTGACTGACCTTGCCATGTGTCATCTTCTGATTGGATGCCTTATTTCTCTGTCATCACCCTATTACTACCTACCTCATCATCACCATCGAGACCCACTACCACATGTCATCTCCTCAGTGACCCTCGCTATGTCACCATGTTATTGCGTGAGCAACTTCTTGTTGGCAAGATAGCGAGGATTGTTAGATGTGCCACATGGAACGATCCCCTTCATATGTCTGGATCTCGCCACATCACCTCCTGCCCACCGCTACTTGGTGTGATCTGATTTGTTTCTCACACTGTAGGTGGGACCCACATTACTTTATCAATACCTCACCGGATTCAAAGGATTCTCTGATGGGTTGCTATGTCGCCATCAAAAAACCTCACCATTTTTTGATGGCAAGATAGCGAATCACAGGATTTTAAATTTGTTTGGTGACCTACAAATGCTGATGTCATTCTGCTCATTATGCATGAGTTGTCAAAATTAAGGTTATTTTGCCTCCAGTTGTCAGGTCAGTGGTGGGGTCCACACACATGCCACTGCCTTCACAAAAGGCATCTGTCTTTAAGAAAGTATACAATGTTGAAAGAATAGTATTTAAAATGCTTATTTTTTCATAGTGTGACAGATGTGGGATATTGTCTTTTCACTGTCTCCCTACACCTTTGCTTTATTTTTCTCTTAGCAGCTTCTTTCATGTCTATGCGTGGGATTTTTTTCCTAGTGTCACATTTTTCTTCTTGTGACTAAGGATGCTTATTTAAAAAATGACAATTTCTTTAATGGCTACAACCTCCTGTCACTCCAGCTCTCCTCTATCAATGCGTCAGCTCTTTCAGCTTACTTGGCATGATTTTCTTTGATACTTGCACTAATTTCCCTATCTCTAACTTGTGTAATCTGTAGTCCTATATTTTTTACCTCACCATGTGAGCATCCTTCATGATTGGTCTGTCTCTCCTTTAAATGGCATGAATCTCCCTTTTTCATGTGTATGGAGTTGTCCTTTTAAAAATAGCAGCTTTGGACATTGGGCATGAGTGCTCCACTCAATTTGCAGTCTTCAACACATCTTCTCCTATGAATATCTTATTTTCTCTTTGCGTGGGGCCTCCTTTATCCTTTTTGCAATGTTTTACTTCAATCTTTCCTTGTGTAACAAAGGCCATGTGTGTTCAGTAGTTCTAGGGGTTGTGTTGTATAAGATGCATCATGAATACTTGAGAGTAATGTCTTCCAGTCCTTCTCATTAAATTGGTGACTTCCAACCTCTATTAAATGCACCAAAGCACTACACAAAATAGAAGCCACTACTTGGTTTGGCTTTTTAGCACAATCTAACAGCAGTCCCAGTAGGGAAGGTAGCAAAAATGAAACTTCCTTATAAAAGCTATTGAAAAGATCACAAAGCAATTGAAGGGAATGAATGCACGTGTCACCAAGCCAATAATCCCCTGAAGTAGAAATATTGTCATCCTTTCCTACATGCCTTAGTTGATCAAGTATGGGGAACAGGACACGATGAAACACATTCTCCCAAAATGATGATGAAAACTTGTGACCCCTCTCCTTCAGCAAGTTAAATAGCACCTCGAGTGCAAAATTTCTTACTTCAGTCCTAGGATCAGAGGTCAAATCTGACAAACCCACTAGCATTGGAAACTAGTAATTTTCTGTTACATCAAAGTCACCATCAACCCCTATAACTTCAATAGGCTTCAAAGCCCTACCAAGATTAAGGCCTTCCACAAGCCTACTTCACATATACAAAGCAAAGCAAGAGTCCTTTAAAATATCTTCAAGTCTCTAGAGTTAGATCAATCTAACGTAATTAGTCGGGCCCCAAAAGTGGGTCTGGCTTAAAAAATTTTCATTTTCAAACACTTGAACTGTTCAAACTAATCCATTAACCATCTAGCAGTGACTAAAATCAATTTACATCATTGATTCAACATTTAAAACTTGCTTTCACCTCTTTATGCAAACTATCAATTTCATGCCAAGAGGTCCTTTGACTGCCTTTGAAAACTGACCTAAACACTTGATCGGGCTCTAAAAATTGGCACAGTGACTCTTTGTTCTGCATATTTTTACCTCGTCAAATTTTGTCTCATGAAAAATTCCCAATCAAAAGATATTCCCTGTCAAAGTTGCCTTGTCAGAACGTCCTGCAAGAAAACATGTCAGAAAACACTATATTGGGTTCAGAATCAGCTTTAGAAATTGGGTAAATTGACACTTGGGAAGACAAAAACTGGGGCACTAGTTCTCTGTCATGAGGAGAGTATGGATCTGCAATTTGGGCTCATGAAGAATAACTAGAAATGAATGGCGAGCAGTCAAAGTAGGCTAGTTAGAATTACTGACTGGAAACAATGCCAGAAAAGTGATTTTGGCAAATGGAAAGGACCTGGGAAAGTGTGCAAATAGATTCATCATGGCTTGCAAACTTACACACTTAAAGTATTTTTGGAGAACAACACAGTGGTACAATCCATTTGATCTCATCTATCATGAATTTCAAAATATGACATCACAAATAGGGGTTCCAACAAATTTGCAAATGCTGACACTAGTATAAATTTAGAAATTGTGTTTGGAATCACATTTGAAAACTGATCAAACAGATTTTTCATAAGCTAAAACTTGAAACATAACAAGTCTCTAACATCTACAACACAACGCAAAAATAAATTTAGCATTGTAATCAACTGGTCAAAACTTATAGCACATCAAATAGGGCTTCCCAGAATTAGGTGCAAAGTGAAAAAGCATGAAAATAGTAACTGACCAACTTTGAGGGATTCAAAACCTAGTCAAACGAACTCAAAATGGCTTGAAATTTGAAACATAGGTTCTTATGTATGGATATTAGAAACTCTCAAAGTAGTGAGTCCTAAAATATTTCTGGGTATGAGATATTCAATCGCAAACATGGCCTCTTGTCGCTGTTTGACACTTAGGGTAAAATTGCAGATTTGACAATTGCTTAAAACAAGACTTCACGGGATGGCTCAGAATCTCAATTTTTCTTCATGGAACACTTAGGCTGAATGCAGGGTGTTAGAAACATTAAACACCTTAGGGGCCTCAAAGGTAAAGTCAGGTACAATTAGGTACATATGCAAATATGGGGCTTGATTTGACTCAAAATTTCAAATGAACGCTCAAAATGAGAATGCAATTTTGAGCGCCAACAAAACCTTTTCCTTTTATTAGACAAGGTGCATCATTACCAAACATTTTATATTTCCATCATAATAATTCAAGGTAATGAACTAGATTTTATCTCTAGTCATAGGATGTGAACACCTAGCGTTAATGATCCATCTGTTATTCTTTTTCACACAAGACACTAGTGTAGTTGTTTCATCCTCATCAGAATCATCCTTCATTGAAACATACACCACTTTATCACCATGATCATCTGATCCATCTTTGGTTTACTCTTTAGTAATGTAGCAAGACTTCTTGCCTTTGTCTTTGTAATCTTTGATGTCTTCATCTCTTCTACTTTTGTATTTGTCTCCGCCTCTGTAGTTCTTCTCTGGACATCTAGTAGCAATATGACCAACCTCATTGCAATTGAAACACATGATAGGTAACTTATCTTTGAATTTTCCTCTGTGCAATCTCCTTTCCAATAGTGCTTCAAGTTGTTTTACATCCTCCTCATCTATATCACTATCACTGGAAACAAATTTTACCTTTTTCTTCTTCTTCTTATTAGGTTCCTTCAATGACAACTTAGCTTTGAAAGTAGATTCAACATTGTTAGATTTGAAGTTATCAAAATTAGATAGCACAAAAGAAGTGAGCCTACATACTAGATCTTCAAGAGTTAGATTAGAACCTGGTATACTATTGGAAATCTGATTGAAAAGCTCATTGTTGAAGATGAAAGAGGGAGATTGTTGCAAAGAAGGAAGATTGTTATTTTCAATCATTATTTTGTCATTGATTTCAAACCTGCTATTTGTAGGAATGAAATTTTCTTATAAGATCCAAGTACTATCACTTAGTTGATTGATGAAGAGGATTTGATCAATAAGATGTAATAAGAGCACCTAAGGAAAAGGTTGAGTCATGATCTTGTAATGAAGTGCAAGGATCAGTTAAGACAATGGTTAAATGCTGCATTTATTGATAACATACTTAAAGATACAAAGGATGGTCACACTTAGAAATATTGGAGGAAGAAGTTGTAACAAGGTTGACTGCAAAGCTTAAACTAAGATCATTAGTGGGTGCCGAGAAAGTTAGTTGAAGCCAAGAAAATTCTCAGTTGGAGTCAAGTAACAGGAAATTCTAGTGTGTGCCAAGTGATCTTTAGGTGTTGAGTGAAGTTTAGGTGCTAAGCATCAGAAAATCTTAGTTGGTTCCAAGTGAACTTTAGGTGTTGAGCATCAAGAAAAACATAGTTGATGCCAAGTAACACAAAATGTGTCGAGCACCAATATTTCAATAGAGCCGAGCTGCTACATTAATTTAAATAATGAAGATTTTCCAAATCTAAGCTAACAAAGAGGTTACCTTGAATTTTGTGAACTAGTTGAAAGATAAGGATGATGAGCTTATGGCACAAAATTCTATGTAAACTATTTTTAGATGAATTCAAAAGGATTATTCAAGAAGTTTCTAGAGGAAACAAAATATGGGTTAGATGCAATAAATCCTACCTAATCCATACAAATTGAAATTAAAGAATGGAAGAATTGAGCAGAAAAGAACTCCAAGACTTCTATTTAAGGAATCAAAAACCAAGAAGCAAATATTGTTCATGCTACTACTACCAAAGAGCCAAATTGTGAAGTAGTTAGAAGGGTGTCAAGGAGAAGACATCTAGTAGAAAGAAGAGCATAGAGGCTCTACATCTACAAGTGGTTAAGAAGATATGATTGCACTAGTACATTGAGCATGGAGACTCAAGGAGACTAAGCTTGAAAGGAGGCCAAGCTATTAGAGTTGTAGAGATTGAAGGCTAGGCAATGGTATGAGCAGAGAAGTGATCTAAGATTTGAAAGTTAAGTTGTATGTTGTAGTTAGGTCAAAGATTTTCTAATAATCTCTAGAAATTGTATTAGGTATGAAAATCCTATGGACTTAGGTTGGTTTGATAGCCATTTGTAAATCTTTTAATAGGGTGGTATTCCAAGTGAATGTTCTAAAGTCCTCTAACCAGGCCCACTTCTAACAAGGTGGTTAAATCCTCTAACAAGGTCATATTTAATAGTGTGCTGTAAGCCTTTAATAGGGTAGGCCTTTCATAAGGCATCACACATGTTACTAGTGGTTTTTCTCAAAATTGGGTTTCCACATAAATCATTGTGTTATGTGTTGATTTCTTATGTGTTATGCTTGCATGCTGATTTACAATAACTTGATAGTTAGAAAAGTTAAAGCTTGGATGAATGAATGGGCTCACTATACCTAGTGAAAAGTTTAAATAGGAAATTTGGACCTTGAATAACTAATTCACCCCCTACTCCCTCCACCCCCCACCCCCCACCCTCTCAGCTATTCTAAAGCATTTCTAACAATTGGTATTGGAGCCATCTTCTAATTTAGCTTCAAGGTACTAGAAGCAGAAAGATCAAGATGTCCAAGAGAGAAGTTTCTAAGCTCAAAAAAGACAACTTTGTTGCATGGTAGAGTCTGATGAAGTTGCACCTTAGATCAATAGGTGATTATGCACAAACCTCAATTGGAATAGAACATATAAATCTAGCAGGACCTCTTACTACAGATGATTTGAACAAAAGGAAGGAGCACAATCAAGCAATGTTGGAGATTGCCTCTGCACTTAGTTATGCAGAATATGATGACGTCAAAGATTGTGACACTACATTCAAGATGTGGAAAGCCTTATCAGATATGTATGGAGGAAATTAGAATGTCTAGAGAGAAAAGAGAGAGCCTAAGAGGAAAGTTTGATGACATGAAAATGGAGGAAGGTAAAAATGATGCTCAATATGCTGCAAAAATAGAAGAAGTGGTAAGTGTAATAAGTAGTCTAGGTGCTCAATTGGAAGAAGAGACTGTCATCAAAAAATACTTAATAACTCTATTCCATATCTATGCTATTAGAGTTTCATCCATTCAAGAGCTAAGGTGTGTACAAGGGAACACACTAACCTTTGAAGGAATAGTGGGAAGACTTATTCCATTTGAATTGTCCAATTTTGATAACTAAAAACCTATAAAACTTGAATATACTTTCAAGGCCAAAATAAAAATAAAAGACACTAAGGAGGAGATATCAAGCAAGAAGAGAAGATAAGGAAATCATGCATCTAGTGATAGCAACACAGACAAGGAAGATGTGGAACAGTTAGAAGCACTACTGACTAGGAGATTTTATAGAGGCAAAGGAAAATTCAAGAGTAAGCTCCCTATCATATGTTTCAATTGTAATGCAGTAGGTCATATTGCTGCAAGATGTACATAGAAGAAAAACTACAAAGAAGGAAACAAGTACAGGAACAAGAGAGAATACAATAGCAAATACTACCAGGAAAAAGGCAAGAGATGCTACATTGTTGAAGAAGATTCTGATGAGAATGATGATAAAGTAGTCTATGTGACCATGAAGGATGAATTAAATAAAGATTAATATGAAGCAACAACATTGGTTACCTATGTAAAAAAGAATGACAAGTGGATGATAGATAGTGGATGCTCATATCACATACTAGGAGATAAAAGTAAGTTCATTACCTTTACTCAATATGATGGAAATAGTGTTAGATTTGGTAATGTTGCTCCATGTCAAATCAAAGGAAAAGGTTCTATTAAGCTCATAGAGAAAATTTCATGTGATAATGCATACTATGTTGAAGGATTGAACTACAACTTGTTGAGTGTGTCACAATTAGGTAATGTAGGTTGCAAAGTAGAGTTTGGAAACAAAACTGCCAAGATCTATGACACTGATGGAAATCTAATAGAAAAAGGTAAACAAACTAGGAGTAATCTATTTTACCTAGATATGGAAGATGCAACATGTCTTTTTGTTAGACTTGATGATGTGTGGTTGTGGCATATAAGGTTGTGTTGTGTTAACTTTGATAATCTGATTAGCATCAGGAAGAAAAAGAAGGTTAGAGAGTTGCCCAAATTAAAGAAACTTAAAAACACAATGTTCAAACAATGTCAACTAGGGAAGATGACTAAGTATAGCTTCAAAAGCAAAAGATACACTTCCAAAGAAGTACTAGAGTTAGTTTATACAAATTTGTGTGGTCTAATAGAAGTGCAAAGCTACCTAGGAGATAGATACATAATGCTATTTGTAGATGATTATTCAAGGATGATGACTACTATGTTTCTAAAGAAAAAATCTGATGCATTTCAAAATTTTAAGTGGTATTTGGCCAAAGTTGAGAAGGAAATAAGAAAGAATTTGAAATGCCTAAGGTTAGACGGAGGAGACGAGTTCACATCAAAAGAGTTTGAAATATTCTACAATGATAAAGGTATCAAAAGGAAAACATTAGCATGAGGAACTCCACCATAAAATGGTATTGCTAAAAGAAGGAATAGGTTAGTGATTGACTGTGCTAGAACCTTGATGATGGAGAAAAATGTCACGCTAAAGTACTTGAGAGAAGTTGTAAGTACTACAGTCTATACACTAAATAGAGTTCAAGTCAAGAAAGGTACAAATGCAACACCTTTTGAATTATGGTATGGTCACTCACCTAATGTCAAACATTCCAAAGTATTTGGTTGTAAATACTATATTCTTAAAGATACTAGAAATGGAAAGTTTGATGCAAAAAGTGATGAAGGCATATTCCTTGGATACTCCACTAGAAGCAAAGCATATAAGTGTTTGAACACTAATACTAACAAGATTGTGGAGAGTGCAAATGTAAATTTGATGAGCATGTAGAAGTTCAGGTTGATGAAACTAAGCAATCAGAGGATTATAGATCCTTTGTATACTTCTATGAAGGAATGACTATTGAAGACAATGCTACAAATCAAGTTGAAAATAAACAAAAAAATTTAGTATCAGTTGAGTCATAGCTAGTGAATGTCGAGCTACATTCAAAAGCTGAGCTATAGAATGTAGAAAGTGCACATTCTAATTTTGAAAACAATATACATGAGAGGAATGATGAAGTTCCAGATGAGAAAGAACAAAATGACTCTGAAGTTGAATGATCAAACATGGAAATAGGGATAGAACCCAGGTTAGCCAAGTATGTAAGAAGAAACCATCCTATTGATCAAATCATTGGTGACAAGGATGCTAGACCAATGACAAGGAATAGACTAAGGAATGAATCATGTCTGCTAAGAAAGGTTGAACCTAAAAGAATGAATGATGCACTACAAGATGATTTTTGGTATAAATTCATGGAAGAAGAGATAGATTAGATTGAGAAGAACAAAATATGGACACTAGTTCCTAGACCAGCTAATGAGAATGTGATTGGTACCAAATGGGTGTTTAGAAACAAACTTGATGCGAATGGTGAGATAACAAAAAACAAAGCAAGATTAATTTGCAAAGGCTATGCACAAGAAGAAGGATTGGATTATGGGGAAACATTTTCCCATGTTACAAGAATGGAAGGAGTAAGAACATTACTTGCATATGTTGCATACAAAGGTTTCAAAGTGTACCAAATGGATGTGAAGTCTACTTTTTTGAATGGTATACTGGAAGAGGAAGTCTACATAGAATAACCAGAGGGATTTGTTGATGATAAGAATAAGAATATGGTCTAAAAACTACACAAAACACTTTATGGATTGAAGCAAGCACCTAGAGCATGGTATGAGACATTACACAAATATCTTGTAAATATAGGATTTGAGAGAACAAATGACAATAACAACTTGTACATCAAAGCTGAAAAAGGTAAAGACATTTTGATATCAAAAATCTTTGTTGATGATATAATATTTGGAGGAAAAGATGTTCTATGCAAAGATTTTGCTGATCAAATGAAGCATGAATTTGAGATGTCAATGTTTGGAGAAATCAAATTCTTTATTGGATTACAAGTACATCAATTGAAACATGAAATATTTGTGACCCAATCCAAATACATCAAGGAGAAACTCAAAACATTTGGATTCGAAGAGTCAAAACCAATTAGCACACCAGTGGCAATAGGACATAAGCTATCCAAGAATGATGAGTCTACTGAAGTGAATCAGACATTGTATAGATCAATGATTGGAAAGCTACAATATGTTGTACATAGTATACAAGACATTGCATTAGCTATTGGAATACTAGCAAGATTTTTTGCAAATCTAAGAGAAAATCACTTAATGGCAATAAAGAGAATACTGAGCTACCTAAAAGGGATTGATGATTTTGGTTTGTACTACAAGAGGAGTGAGAAATTTGAACTAAAAGCCTACACTAATGTAGATTGGGGAGGTAACATTGATGATGGAAAATGTACCAGTGGAGGAGCACTTTCCTTGGGAAAAAGGTTGATTACATAAATACCTCACAATCCATTGCTGAAGCTGAATATGTTGCAGCTACTATAAATTGCACCAATATTGTATGAATCAAACATTTTTTTGCAAGGTATAAAGGAAGAAGTAAATGATTTTGTGATACTTTATTGTGATAATACAAGTGTAATCAGCATATCAAAGAACCCTGTAATGTATGCTAAAACCAAGGGCATTGCAATCAAGTATCACTATGTAAGAGAGTTGGTGGAAGACAAACAAGTGAAGATAGAATATGTTAGCTCAAAAGAATAGATTGTTGACATATTCACAAAAGCACTACCTAAAGATTCTTTTGAGTATCTTAGAGGTAAGTTAGGGGTGATTCCCCTAGCCAAGGCTACTTGAAATAAAAGCAAGACTCCCCTGCATCAAATGAGTTGATTGTTGAAGATTATACACATTTATGTAGAGGATGTTTACTTTAGGATTCATACCTAAAGTAATTGAAGTTCTGAAGTTACAAATCAATCAGAAGCAAAGTGATAGAGGGAGAAATTGAATGAATCTAAAAATGCTACACTTGCATGGTAAGATGCTAATATGTCTTTAGCATTGTTGTTAAAGAGGGACAAATAATAGAAAACTGATCAATAGTTGAAGAAGAAGATGAAGAAGTTGATCAGAACAATAGAAGATGAGTAATATAGAGGGAGAAAAACAAAGAACAAGGATACATCAACTAAGAGGGAGAAGCAAAAATGAAGCAATCAAGATAGTAGAGGGAGATGTGGAAACTGATGGTAATACAATTACTTTTTGGCATCTAAATTATTGTTCTAACCTAGTTAGCATTTGGTTAAATCATTGAGTCTAATGGTTGATTAGTTTGGTTTGTCATCAATGCCAAAGAGGGAGATTATTGAAAATTTGATTAGAAAGTTCATTATTGAAGATCAAAAAGGGAGATTGTTGCAAAGAAGGAAGACTGTTATTTTCAATCATTGTTTTGTCATTGATGTCAAACTTGTTATTTGTTGGAATGACATGCTCTGGCTCTAATACCAATTATTATAATTATTTAGAATAACTAAGAGGGGCATGGATCAATTGTCCAAGTTCTAGATGTACAAATAAAACTTTTCACGTCATAGTGAGCCCCTATCCATAAAACATATTCATCATGCATGCATCCATTAGATCATAGAATCACTTAAATTTGTAGGTTACTATCAAATTAACTTTGCAAAAATGTAAGCATGAAACATAGCTATTCACACATAACTATTTACATTACAGCCAAGTTTGTTATTAGTGACATACACTTATTCAGATTGTAAGCTTATACTGAGCATATTGTATAGTTAATAGTGTTAACCAAGCATTTTAGTTATTACCAAGTTCTACAATTTCTACTAAGTCCTTTGGATAGATTTCAATTTGCACCAAGCAATTACTATAGAGTTGATGATCAGCAGTGTAAACCAAGCATCTCAGTGTATGCCGAGTTTACCAGTACAAACCAAGTTGTGTAGTGCTTACTGAGTTTGCAATTGATGTATTGAGAGTCTAGTGTTAACCAAGCTACTCAATGTTAACCAAGTGATTCAGTTTATATGTTGAGTTTTGCAGTTTTGCCAAGTCACTAGTGCAGACTGAGTTCAAGACTACTTGGAAGTGATTAGTATGGACCAAGCTTCCATATCTACCGAGTGAATGGTGATACCAAACATTGATAGTAGATGCTAACTATCAAAACCTCACTGAGTCAATCTTCAAGACATGAGTTTCTACACTTTGGCTGACTTTGTAATGTTTGTAAAAACTTGTATTATGATCAACTTTGTAATTATGTAATTGAATTGATATATGTAATGCATTGTATCACATACAAAGTGTGTAGGAATATCAAAAAAATTTACATTTAGAGGAATCTCACTCAACAAACCAAGTTGTAGATTAGAGATCAGCAACTATTTCATCCTAATAGATGTATCGATCAAATATTTTAACAAGGTAGACCTACAAGTCTTATGCAAATATCTTTACCAAGTGCATACTTTATTTTATGTGTGTAAATCCTTTTGCAAGGTGGACCTAACATTCCTTATTGCTCCTAATAGGGCAAATCATTAGAAGTGATCAATGTAAGCTTTAATTGGCCAACTTTATACTATAGTACTAAAGCTTGTGGGTATCATCCCCACCCAAGATTTACTTTCTATTTGAAAGGTTTTTGGGTCACCAAATCTTGTTAAAGTGTTGTGTATGTTTTCATGTTTTTTAGTTTCTCATAAATATAGTTAGATTATAATTCAAATAAAGTATTAATTTCTATTTGGGATTAAAAAAAAAATTAAAAGTTACTAACTCAACCCTCCCCTCTTAGTAACTTAGCCTATCATAACATTTCCAACAATTGGTATCAGACCTTTGTGGTTCTTAGAGAAAATTTTAACAACTTGAGCAAAGATGAATGGCCATAGAGATATTTAGACTTGACAAGGCCACTAATAATGAGAAGCTAGATTTGGAAATGACTATTGCCCAACTCAAGAAAGTAAAGGAGCAACTTTCTCAATCCCTGAAAAGAAGAAAAGATCTTGTAATTCAAATGAATGATCATCTCTACACTGAAGAAAGAATTGAAGACCTTCATTCAACAAGCAACTCAGATGAAGCCAATGAAGCAATCAAAGAACTCTTAGAGAAGAATGGTTCACTACAAGAAGAAGTGAGAAAACTAAGAAGAGAGAAAGAAATTTAGTTAGTAAGGCTATGTGAAGTTATGGAAGAGAAAAACAAGATAAAAGAAGAAATAGAAGGAAAAGATAATGAGATTCGACATTTATCCCTTTAGCAGGATGACTTCATTAATCAACTCACCAATGAAAATGAAGAAATCATGAATTTAACATCAAAAAATAAAAGATTGCAAAATTATCTAAACTTTGAAAGGCAAACCAATGAAAGAATAATGAAATCCCAAGCAGATGTGAATCAGTTGAATGAACAAAGTCTCTATAGACAAAAAGGAAAAGCAAGAATTGGATATATAGAAGAAGGTGAAACATCTAAGCAAGGAGCTCAAAAGAATAAACCTACTTGCAATCACCATGGTAAGATAGGGCATACATCAAACAAGTGTTGGAGCAATGGAAAAGAAAAATTCAATGGAAAATGCTACAATTGTAATCAACATGGTCACAAGACTAATGAATGCAAAGAGAAACCAAGATGTGAAGAAAAATGTCACAAATGTAACAAACATGGACACAAGTGATCAGAATGCAAAACTAAGATATTGAATTCAATAGAAAAATTGTAAAAGCGATATTTGGTTGGGACTTTAACATTTCGTGTAGATGTCATTACTGTGGAGAATTTGGACATATTGGAATGAATTGTGTAAAGCATCACAAGAGAAAAAGAGAGCACCAAAAGTTGTTTCATTTGTATAGAACTTAGTCATCTTGCCAAGAACTACATGAATAGATGAAAAGAAGGAAAAAGTAGATAACATTAGACAAAAAATGAGATAGCAATGGGTTCCAAAGTCTACCAAGAATGAAAGTCCAAGAAATTATGATCAAATTACTCAAGAATTGGGTAACTCCACCATTTCCACTTGATTTCTCAAAGGAGAACTAGAACTAAGCTACTAAAGAAGACATCTAAATCAGTTCTAGATGATAGGACATAAAATCCATATCAGCATACAAAATGCAAAGGGATCACCAAGTATGAAATACCAATTACTTCTAAGTTACCTTCCTTACCATATAAAGTTGGGTCACAGACTCTATCGAGCAAGGTTGGGAGTAGCTAAGTCTCATATGGTTATCGAGTCATGAAAGACTCTACCAAATATTCAATGCCAGTGAAGTGGATGATAGTCTATTAATTTGATCTAACATTCATACCAAGCATTTCTGGACAAAATTGATAAAGGAATGAAATCAAAGTCATTTTTCACCATGAATTTTCAAGAACTATTTGTGCAGAGTGATCTTCAAGAGCATTCAAGTGATTTGAGTGAATTATTACCAAAAGTTTTCAAATTCTCTCAAACCCTACCAAGTAAAGATGGCATCCAGTAGCAACAAATAAAAATGAGGTCCAGATATGTTGGTTCATGGAGTGGAATGGAAGGTACTAGATTTTAAGTTGACTCCTAGAGTTGTAGAAACCCTAGATCTGAGTGGAGTGTAGTTGCAAATCCCTCCTAAGGCACTACTAATTAATGATATCAATTCACATTTCAAATTTTCTATACAAGATATAGGAACATTAGAGATGGATGAATGTTTAAAGGAGTTATGCTTTAAGGATGTGTTGAAACCTGAGCATCAACATCTTGAGGCAAAATGTTTAACACATATTCCTCACATGCCACTAAATTTCCAAGTAAAATGGATAAGGTTTATCCTCAGTCATGTGCATAATGATCAATTGTGGTTGGTGCAACCAATTTTGATCACAAAGAAAATGATTCACAGGATTACTTGTCTTCGAATGTTGGAAAAAGCTAAAATGACCAAAACCTTAGGTCAGGTTGAACTGGAGAAGAAAACCCTAGCCCAATGGGATAGAATGGGAATGAAAATAGCAAGTGTAACTAACATGGAATTGAAGTTAAACATTCAAATCATTTCCCACAAAAGCTATAGTTTGAGCAAATTCAATAGTGTATCTTGCAAAGCAATTGATTTGGCTTACAAGATAGTCAAGAACAACCTATCTCTTGACCTTCCTAAGTTACCATTGAATCAGTTCAATAGAAACATAGAAAGAATCAGGACATCAAAGAAAAATCCATGTAAGTTTGGTTCACTTTTGACATGTTTATTCTTCTATATCCAAATTTTTTTCCATCAAAACGTACTGTTGTTTGGAGGAAACATGTGCCAGTACTCTATCAAATTAATGAATACATTTCTAAAATGGGAGAAAATTATAATAGTATCATGGACAATTATTTTGATTCATTTAAGGAGAAAATGAATAACACATTCTAAATCCCTAAGAAACTAGTAGAGGATTATAAAGATGATTTTTTTTTATGGTAGATAGTGACAAGGTTTATATTCAGGCAATTAGGCCCAGAATTGCATGGGTAAAACCTCTTGGATATGAGGTTAATATAGATTTAAAAAAGGATATAATTGAGGCATTAGCAAATGAGGAATTTTATCCAAAGGAAACCTATTTTGGCACATATGATGAGGCCAAGGCTAGGATAAAACTAGAGATTAAGCTCCCTTAGGCAGTTGACAAAGGCAAGAAGAGGATCGCCAAGTTGAAAAAAATTTCCATTTTCCTATTAACTAAGGGTAAAGGTGAGGATGAAGAAAAATTAGAGGAAGAGAAGCTACTAAAGAAAAAGGGTAAGGTAATCATTACCAAACCTACCAAGACTTCTACTACCATATTTGCCAGGAGATCCTCCAGGAAGAAAGTAGATAAGGAGGAGACATAATTTTTAGAAAACTTCCACCCACCTTCCAAGATAGATTGAAGGATTTGGAGTCAAGGGCCGCTATAACCAATTTCAAAGCACTAAAATATGAAACCAAGACTAAAGAAGAGAAAAAAAAGATTGAAGACTTGGTGATAAACAAAATGGGTAAGTGGAAATACTCACCTAATTAGCTTGCACTTGAGATCCTCAGTGTTTTGATGGATAAGATTAAGCCAAGATGAGAATTTGCTAAGAAAATTTCTAAAGATATCTATGAGCAAACCCTAAGGAAACTAATGCCAAACCTAACTAACACAGAGTTGAATGAATCTTTGAAGAAGAATGAAGAGAAACTAACCTTAAGATTTAACACCTATCTTTTATTGTTAAAGAACATTGAGCATATTGTGAAGAATGGTACAAATAAATGGAAGAATATATATTTTCTTCACAAACTGAGAAATTTTGTTGTAAGTGTAAGTGATAAGGATGATGATGATTAGGAAAAAATGATGAAGAGAAAGATGATGAAGATGTAACTCATTTTGATAATATTGATGATAAAGAGGAACAAGAGCAAGAGGCTACCAAGGAAGACACATTAGATATTGAGGAAACTAACCTAGTTAATATTATTGTAGTGGTTATAGCCTCACTTCCTCATTCTCCAACCAAATAATTGATAACATCAAGCACAAAGATAGCCTCAGCAGGATTGACTGTGACCAACACTAGAAGCACAAGCATCCAATCAATCTTTACACTAGTCTAGCTCAGCACAACATTGACTAAAGTGTCAACCACTTCATCTATCGAGCTACAGACTCTTCCATCTTCAACAATTTTGGATGAATCAATTTTGGTTACAATAGGTATTCCTACCACTAGTATATCAATAAGTGTAGTATCCATTTTTGTAGCAGGTCCTACTATTTTAGCTATTGTTTCCATTCCTAGTACACAAGCAATAAGTGCAAGGATAGTTGAGACCAAGCCTCAACCAAGCAAAATTTTTTTGGGTAAAGGTAAAGAAAAGGAGGAGGATTGAGATCTTGATGAGGAAATTGTGATTCCAAAATGAGATATTTCCAAACTCAATCCCGATTAGATGCAAACCTTAGGTGAACTTCTTCAAAAGAAAGCCAAGTAGAAAAGGCTTAGAGAAGAAAGAGATAAGGAATTAAAAATTATTGAGGATGCAAAGAATATTTTGGCAGAGGCTCTAGGTATAGAGGTTATTTCTTCTCAACCAATTTTGTATTAGTTGGCAGAGGAAATCTAGATGTATAGTGAAGATTTAGATGGACAAGACAAGTTATTGTAGAAAGTAGAGAAAAAATTTTAAAATAAAATGTGAGAGCTCATTGCTCAACAGATTGCCATTCATCAAGTAGAGTTATCTACTATTTTAAGTTCTGTAGGAACCTCATGCACTAATGTAACTTTACTTTTTGGCAAATTATGTGATATTTCAATTTTTACAAAGGAAATAAAATAAAAAATTGTCTAATATTGATGAGGATCTTAAGGCAAGTGCCCAACAATTGTAGCTTGACTCGAGTTCAAGCTCTACCCATTCCAAAAAGATCAGATTTTTGACAGATATGTGGGTATAATTGATTAGAGAAGAAGCTACAATCAAACCAAATTTGATAGATATCTATGCTATTATTATCCCTAACATGAATACACTATAGAAGCATATTGCACATTCAAAAACCCTCATCCATGACATTAATTTCTCTATTGCAAACCACATGATTGAATTGTCAATAGAAGTGCAGATTGCATTACACACATGCCAGGTCTTGCAAGAGAATTGGGACAAGACTTTGGTAATTATCCTTAAGGTAGATTCCAACTTCTTGTCTCATTGTAGCATTACTATAGCAAAAATCTTTGGCATTAATGTCAAAAAGGGGGAGAAGATATGAGAAGCTATATGGAGATATAAGGGGGAGAAGATGTAAAAAGATAGGGGGAGAAGATTGAATAAGGAGAAGATTATAAAAAGATGTATTTTGATGTACATATCAGATGTATAGTATATTGTATATTATATGGAGGAGCATTACCATGTAGAAAAATGTATCCTTTACAAAAAAAAAAAAAAAAAAATCTTTAAAATAGTATACTCTACTAAGTTGAAATCACAAGGTGACGGATAATTTTGTTTTGACTAATAAGTGTTTTTGTCACTAATACCAAAGGGGAGATTTTTAAAATTATAGTCAAGTTTTTTATTAGTGACATATACTTATTCAAATTGTAAGCTTATACCAAGCATATTGTATAGTTAATAGTGTTAACCAAGCATTTTAGTTGTTACTAAGTTCTAAAATTGTTACCAAATCCTCTGGATAGATTTTAGTTTTCACTAAGTAGTTACTACAAAGTTGATGATCAGTAGTGTAAACCAAGCATCTTAGTGTATGTTGAGTTCACCAGTGCAAACCAAGTTTTGTAGTACTTATCAAGTTTGTAGTTGATATGATGAGAGTCCAGTGTTAATTGAGCTACACAATGCTAACCAAGTGATTCAGTTTATACCAAGCTCATAGTGGAAGCATTGACTGAGCCATGTAGAGTGAATCAAGTGATTTAGCTTATATGTTGAGTTTCGCAGTATTCACGAAGTCACTAGTGTAGATCAAGTTCAAGATTACTTGCAAGTGATTAGTATGGATCAAGCTTCTATGTCTATTGACTGCATGATGATGTTGAGCATTGATAGTGGATGTCAAGTATCAGAACCTCACCAAGTTACTCTTTAGGACCTGAGTTTCTACACTTTGGCTAACTTTTTAGTATTTTTGAAAACTTGTATTATGACCAACTTTGTAATTTTTGTGGTGTCCACAACACATGCCCCATTCCTCACTAGGAATGGGGACCCCCTACTTTTTTTTGACTCCTGAACTCACAATTCAAGAGTCAAGAGAAAAAAATTTGGTTAAAAGTTAGAATTTTAGAGTCAAAAAGCTTAAAAAAATCAGAAAATAAATTTAAAAATTTAAAATATAAATATAAATATAAAAAAATGTGAGCCTAGCTCTAGCACATATGCGTCATCTTGCTCAGAGTGTGCAAGAGGGAAGGGTTATAAAACCCTTATTCCCCACCCTCTTTCCCCTATTTTTTTCTAAGTCTTCAAGAGGATGAGCATGGTGAGTACCCCTCCCCCCCTTTGCCATGTTCTTTGTAAGTGGCAGTGAGCCTCAATGTTGCTCACCTTAACACTACACACGTTAGCACCATGGCCCTTGGCACTGTGGGCCTTGCGCCACAGCCCTGGGCACCACACACCTTGGCATCATGGGCCAAGCTTCATGTGCCCTAGCACCATGGGCCAAGCACTGTTAGCTAGGAACCATGTGCCTCGACATCCACACCTTGGTGCCGCTAGCCAAGCACCGCGTGCACTTGGTGTTGTGTGCCCATATATTCCAATTTGTATTTTATAAATAAAAAAATTTAAAAAGTGTAAAATGTTTTAAAATAAAAAATATAGAAAATGTTTTTTTTTTAAAATTAAAAAATAAAAAATAAATTTTATAAAAAATTTAAAAAAGGAGATAAAAATAAAAATAAATACATGTCCAAAGGGGACTTTTTTTAATTCATGTTTATTTCTTTTTGCTTTACACTATTTATGACTGATAAAGACTTTTCTCGCAATGTGCAGGTAACATAACCAAATGGGGTCCACATCCAGAGAAGCACCCAAACCTATAGTTTTAAAGTTCCAAAGCATACCCTCAAAATCAAGGCCACATAATCATTATGCTGAGATCAGAGGTATCAACCTCAGACACACGGATTTAGGAGATTTCTTGAGAATTTGCAACAAGCCAATAGAGAGGTCAGCCTTGGTATCTACATTGATCCATTCTAGATTAGTGAATGCATCATCACATCTTGTTTCAGTACAATTGGCTAAATTAATCATGGCCCTATCACAACATTTTGTTCCTAATGAGAAGGTGGTCAAAAGCATCACATGGTAAGTGGTATTGGATTTGTGACCTAATAACATTGAGAAGGTTTTCCACCTACCAAGAGAAAACTAGTTCATCTAACTTTCCTATGAAGCAGCTGAGAGATGGTATAGGGAGAATCAACAAGAGGCCATTGACATTATACAATCCCCATACTTGATTAAGAAGCCTACTCTAGGAAGGATAACCAAAAAAGTGGATATGACTTGTGGATACATGAAGGATGACATTGGATACTCTATAATTATCCTAAGTAGAGTCATGGGCTTACCTATAGTGGGTCATCTCACTACATTCATGGTCAACTTCATTGAGACCATTAGACATGCAAGGATACCACTAGATTGGGCCACCACACTAAGTGAAAACCTATGTGAGCAACTAAGGATGGTGAAGGAAAAGAAGAAGTTTTATATGACTTCTTATATGGTGTACCTACTTGCAGTGAAGGCAATGAACTATCCTAGTTTGTACAAGAAAGGCAATATGTAGGACCCCAATGCCTGACTATACATAGTCTACTCTTAGTTAGTGAAGAAGAAGCTCTCAACACATAGCAAGGAGTAAAAAATCATGAATGATGTGTTTATCTTTGTGATCATTTGATTCATTGAAGGAGACTATGGGAAGAGGTCATCTAATGAAGCCAACGCACAAATCATGACTCTCAGAGCCTACTTCATTTAGTTCAAGACATTCACGTATCTTCAGGTAGGTGATGCACCCATCAATCCCAAAAAGCTTCCAAGATACCCAAGTGACAAGTTGGGAATATTGGAGATCTCTAGGAAAATTGAGTCAGCCTATGAGAAGATAAAGAGGCAATGAAGACCCTTCTAGGAATGGCTGTATCAGGTGAAGCAGAAACTACATATTCTGACCTTCGAGTGGGAATGGGAGAACTATCCTCTTGAAGAATACAACTCTCCTCAGCCATACTTTGACAATGTTGGTAAAGTGGAAAGCCTGGTAGAAAATGACTTCCATCATGAGGATTCTATTGAAGATCATTGGATGAATGCCACAAATGACTATGATGTCCACATCAGGGACTATTGTAGGATGACTTTGTATCTAGTAGAAAAGGTTCTCCATTTGAATATCCCTGATGAGATAAGGCTACAAGACTCTAAAGAATTACTAGATCTCATATTCAATGTAGATAAAGTTGGTAAAAGACCCATTCTGAATGTAGAGGTTGATAGAGAGGAAGGAGATGACATCAATCATCAAGTGAGACATGTCATTAGAATGACAAAGGATTGGATCAAGAAACCTTTTCCACTTGATCCAATTCCTGATACTGTAATATTCCATGCACATTCTCATCCAAAAAGAGGTAAAGGAAGGAAAGTCACAATTCCTATCTTTGCACTCCAGTCTCCTATTAGGCCAGAGATAGTCTACCAGCTTGATTGCCTCTAAGTTGGATACTATCACCCTCTAAAGAGAAAGGAAAAAATGAAGATAAAATCTCCTTGGAGGATTCAAATAGAGTAATTTTTAGAACATGTTTCTTCTTAGTAGCAAGAATGGAGCTCACAAGAGTCCCAAGGTATTGGAGCTACTCAAATCTAGGATGAACCTCAATTTTCTTTTGTTGTGCCAAGCCAACTAGAAGAGAGAGAGATTCCAGAAGCCTCCATTCCTCTTGTACAAGAAGAGCCCCCTTCTCCTTCGGTCTCCAAGAAACATAAGAGGATCAAGATTAAGATGAAGAAAAGGAAAAGGATTAATAGAAGATTAGTACCTAATCCATCTATTCCCAAAACTGTTCTCGAGGAAGAAGAAGATGAGGAAGAAGCAAAATTAGAAGAGGATGAGGAATAGGTACCCCTACAAAGAAGAACTCAGTTAGCAAAAGTTGTAGAGTTAGAAAGAAAAAAGAGTACCATGGGTACCCTACCATCCACCTAAGTAGAACCATTAGAACTCTCTTCTTTAGAGGATGAAGTGCAGCACTGGTTGAATGAGAAAAGGGAAGGAGGTGAGGATGTTTTCTCCATGATAGATTTTGATTTCATGCCCATGGGTATAGATTTGGTTGGAGATAAGATCAGAGACACCCCTACAGGTGAACTCCAATAGGAATACTAGATGTAGATGTTTCCAGATACATAGGGTCTTGATCTTACTTCTCCATCTCCACCATAAATTATGGTGGTAGATAAGGGTTTATTAACTCCCCCACCTCTAAGTTCAGAAGAGGAACAAGTTCAAAAGTAACCATCACCACATGAGCAGCTAGAGCTAAGGCTACTCATGAAGCATCAAAGGAGGGAAAAATGGTAGAATATGCACAAAAAATTTCCCAAGATGTTGAGGAGCAAGCTACAAGATCTATAGAGACTGAAGTTAAAGAAGGAGAGTCCTCACAATAGGAGACAACTCCAAGAAAGAGCGATAAAGGGAAGAAGGTAGTTGAACACACCCCTTCATCATCAAGAGCTAGATCCATAGGAAAATGTATCCTAAGATAGTTCTAAAAGGAGATAATGAGAAGTTCTAAGCCTTAGTTCTGTGCTTTAGAGGATTATATTTGTGATATTGTCGAGATCTTGAAAAAACCTAAGTCTCCTTTACATGATGCAATGCCATTTGTGTTTGTCACTATCATATGGAACCAGGATTTGTTTGCACAAGTGGCTCTCCCTCCTAAAGGTATATATGTAGAATCCATTAGCCTTGAGGATTATGAAGTAAAGGATGTTATGCTCGGAAGGCCTACATAGGATTTAGCTTGAGAGATGATGACTATGGGAGTCAAAGAGGTTCTCAAGTACATGGAACAAGATGAGATTGAACTCTGAACACTTCGAAGGAAAGTTGAGATCCTAAAGGGATATCTAGCCAAATTTGTTGGTCCTCTTGATCCCAAGCACCCCAAGCAGACTCTAAATACCATTCTTATAGAAGGGGAAGGTGTGTGGCTCAATCTATTTTTGAGAACTTGTTAGGAATGGCGAGAAGGCCTTGAGGATAGAGGTTTTTCTACAATCACAGGGAATTTCAAGTTACTGCATGCTATAGAGGAGAACATGAATAAGATCATAGAAATTTTGAGGCAAGAATTCAGTATCATGGATGACGTATAGGCATGGAGCAAGGATTTTTAGACTTTACAAGCCATAAAAGGGAAAAGATACCAAAATTTGATCAATGTATATACCAGAGAAGAGCTAGACTTGATTGATGATTGGATAGAGAAGATAGCAGATGGTAATAAAGTGATGGAAACATTACACGAGGAGATCCATCGGCTCAAGGTCCAAGCTCAAGAGTGAATTTTGGAAGTAGAAAAGATGTATAGTGATGCATGCTTGGACATTTTTGAAGGTGAAGAATGAGAGAAGCTATTGCCAGTTGAGGTAGTAGTAGAGAATTTCAAGAAGACATTAGAGGAAGCACCCAGTGATGAAGATATTAGGCAAGCCTTTAGGATCAAAGAAGTGTCGTTAGAGTTGGACACCGAACTCAGAGATTTTGTAGAAACTTGAATTGAGGTGGACAACTATAGACAAAAGGTAAAGGATAAACATGAGGCTTTAGATCTTCCAAATTCAGAAAAAATTACTGAGATGATAGAGAAATTCAAGGGAAAACATCCAAACATAGTTTTGGGATTAAGAAGAACAAAACCCCCATGCCAGAATTTCAATTTTTGACACTCAATAAAATTTTGAGTTTTTCACCTAGTTGGGGTCCATAGCTCTACATTTTCATGCAACTCTGCAGGTCCACAACTCTGCATTTTTGTATAGGTCTATAGGTTCACAAATACGTAGGTTTGTAGGTTTGCAATTTAGAGGTGCACCAACAGTTAACTACCAATTTCAAAAATAGCACCTTCCATGCATCGAGATTGCATTCTAATGATCGTTTAACTTTGACACATGCCTAGTGAAGGACTAGCTTCTATTTTTGGTGCCTCCATGCACTTTCACTTTGACTGATGGCTTCCTCCTACTTTCTCTCTCATGATTTTCCTATTTTTGACATGTAAAGGGATCATGCATCCAATTAATGAATAAAATAGGGATGGAGTCCCTCTAAGCACCAAATTAATTGTTAGTCTGTATATATTTAGTCTATTTTAATGTTTTAAAAGCATTTTATTGCATGAAGATATCTCTCACTCTCAACACAAATTGAGGAGATTATTTCTTATAAATACCCCATTGTAAATTGTAACAAGGGTCACCATTACTATGCAATAAAATCATGCTTTTGGTGCTCGCATTTGGAGTGTATTTATTCTTGCTTGAATGTGTTATTGTTTTGTGAATTTTATTCATGAGATTGTGATTGAGCCAAAGGTTTATTGCATTATTTTTGGTTGTGCAATCTTTTAGTTCTGGTGTTTGCTACAGATTTATGAATTTTTTTGACGTACCTAGCTTGAGGAGAGATCGCAAATTGTGCCTACAAAACTCTTTGTATTGCATGAGCACACTTTTTGGGGCCTTGCAATTTGATGAAGAGTGAAATATCATTTGGTTACTAAAATTTCCCATTGACGATTTCATCAATGGATTCTAGGAAGGGCTACTCCTATTTTCATTGTTTTCCTACTGATTTCTTCAAAAGTTTAACTCGCAGTGTGTTGTTCTCTGTAGCTTATGTCCATTTAGGATTTCAATTTCAAGTTATTTCAATTTCATATTTTTTTCTTTCAATTTCATTATTTGCTTTGCTAACCCCTTGTTAGAATAGAAACTCATTTTAGTTGCACTATTAAAATCACATTCATTGAAAAAAATCAGAAAATACAAAAATATTGTTCTTTTGTGTGTGATTTTGAGACAACAAATAGATTTACTTCATTATGAGATCAAAGTACAACCAACAAAGGCCTCTTTGTGAATAATCACATATATCTTCAACTAAGTGGATTTTGGTATGTCACAAGACAAATACTAAACCTTGGAGTTGATCCTAAAAGGATTAGCTTTTCAAGAGAGGAATTGTGCAATGGGTTCCTGCCATTGACCTTGTGTAAAGTGACTACCAACAGAAGTGGCACTAGAAACTTTTCAAATCCCAAAAAAGAAGAAAAAATTTGCTAAAGTTTTGAAATTTTACACTTTTACAATAATCTGTGCTTCACACCAGTTCGGATTTTTTTTTGAGTTTTTCAAAAATTTAGGTGTGCAGCTCCACAGCTATGCAAAACTCTATGGAGCACAATTTTGAGAAAGTGTGCCTCTTTAGAGGTGCACTTTTCTAGAATAAACACAAGTTCCTAGAACTCAATCACTTTCAAAAGCATCACAGTGATAAAAAGATACCAAGAACTCCACCCATTTACCATTACATATTCCATAATCATCATTTTCTCTACATTCTACTTCATACATTCCCATCATTATGCATGATGTCTTTCTTCAATGCCCATAGTTCACCTTTGAATCTACCTGGTCCATTGCATGACTTGCCCAAAAATATTGAATAGTTTTTCCCATGGTTCATCTATGGAGAATCATGAATAGTATAAGATCATATTAAAATTTTCAAGGAGATTTATAATTGAAACCAGTTTCAACATATGGACATGGTATGTTGCCCTTTTCCTTACACTTGGGCGAAATGGAATTCAATTGGTACCTCAATCTACCACCAACATCAATAAGGGATTGGAACTCTTTTGAGAGAAAGTTTTTGCAACAATTCAAGATCTATGTTGATCTAGCTCTCCTATATCATCAATTCATCTCAATTAAGAGGGATCCCCATGAGACTATTTCACAGTTTAATCATCACTTCTATAGGATGTATCAAAAAATGGAGTTTCTTTATGTTATACCACAAGAGGCTACCATCCAAGTCTATTTTGGAACAATGGATTCATTAACTTTTATTTTTCTAAGAAGGCTTCCACCCAGAGACATTGATACCATTGAAAATGTCTTCAAAGAGGTTGTTACATTCACAAATCAAGTTACTACTGCTCCAATGCAAACAATTACATATTTAGGGTATGAGTCCCAAAAGGTAGTTGCATCTACTAAAACAAAAAGCAATATGGCTAGAGAGTTTAAGGCCATGAAGGAGATGATGTCTCTTTATCTAGTGAACTTGTGAGAATAAAGTTGAATTCCTAAAAAAACCAAGGCAATCATCCAAGACAACTTTCTGCCTAGAACAATTATTCTCAAAATCAAAGCAAAAATTTTGGCCTTTACAATAATATCAAAAATGAGAATAATGGCATTAGAGGTATGAGACTAAGTGAAAATGGATATACGCACAATGATGTTTTAGATCAGCATCCCCAAATCATGGAGAAACAACCTTTGTAGTTTAGTGAAATGATGTTTGAATCACGTGATAAATCTGCAGGAGAAAAAATTGATGAAGATGATCAAGAGGAGTTTGTGTTCCCATTCAATGAAGAAATTTGTCCAAGTTTTGATGTTTCAATAAGTGTGGATATGCCAAGAAATTTTGACACAGAAAATTTTGAAGTTCCAAAACTCCATGAAGTTGCAAAAACTGATGGAAATGTAGAAGATCCTGAGGTTGGTGACATTTTTTAATCACAAAGTTATCAAGAAGAAGACACCAATTCTTCCTACTATGATATTGATTCCCCATTGGATAATGATAAGCTGCCTCCTTCAAAGCAATAAATGTCATTAGAAGAGATGGATAGAGTGTTTAATTTGGTCTCAAGCTTGACTGAGGAAATATCTATTTTTGGGTATTCCACACACATATCAAACCATGCAATAAATGAGTCACGTAGAATCCATCCATTTGGGTTCCATTCAGAAGAAATTTTCCCCAATTTCTTGTTAGCTTGGGAGGTCACAATGGAGGAAAAGTATGATTTTGAACAAGCTTCTTTTGGATATGAGGTAGAAAACATCTTGGTCGATGATAGTGATGAATCTTTTAATTCAAAAGGAAGGTTGATGATTGATTTTTCTAGTCTAAAGGAACCTAAAGTGTTTCCATGTGTGTGTGAAGTGGTGTAGCATGAGACAAGACCACCAGAAAGAGAAATTACAATGTGTGAGTGTACCCTTATGCAAGGGGACTCACTAGATCAGGTGATATCTTTCCATTATCCCTCTCAATTTGATGATTTTCAATTTGAATATGATGCTAAAGGTAAGAGAACTTGCTTGTGGATTAATCATGGTCATAAAGAGTTACCACAACTTCTAATTTTGTTTGATTTGTGCTCAAAATTTGAACCAAGATTGTCCAAATTTTATTTTTCTGAGTACAAAGACAAATCAGCTTTTCTTAGGACTATATGGGGTGGTTCATTACTATTGCACAACATGGGAAATATATTGACAACTACCCCAAATTCTTATTATTCAAGGTTTTCTATAGATAAGTTTTTGTTTGTTTTAGTCTTTTTAGTCTTTCTAGTTAGGTGTTAGTTTTCTTTGAGTTGAGTCTTTTTGTTTTGGTTTCATTTTTTTTTTTGTTTCTTTTTCTCTTTAAGTTGTGTTAGTCTTGGGGGTAAGGTGTACTTGAGATTTTTTCTCAAGATGTTACTAACCACTCCTTGGTTTCAATTTCAGGAAGAGGTATTTCCTTGTCAAAACATTTGGACAATTGTGTGTTTTATACCAACTAAACAACCAACATTCCTTGTGGAAATAGGGGATTTTCAGTCTAGAAATTAGGAGTCTAGACCAACAAGTTCTCAATACTTTTCAAATTTAAGATATGATTGTTTTAGGTGTTGTTGAATTAAAGTCAAAGATAATGAGAGATGATCCAAATTTAAAATAGTTCAAATAGGAGGGGTCTACTCAAAAGTTTGCTAAGATCATTGACTTAGCATGAGAGTTTCCCAAAAGTTCTAAAAGAGGAATGCAAGGGATGTTCACAAGATATCAAATCTGAGAAATGATATCGATGTTCAGACTACATAGTCTAAGTGTAGTTAGGATACAAAAAATTTAAAATAAAAAAAAGGAAAGAAAAAAGAAAAGAAGAAGAAGAAAAAAGAGAGAAAATACAATGTTAAGTCTGAAGGATTCTAAAGATCTAAAATGGAAGAAGATAAATTCTCAAAATAGAGTACCTTGTATCCAAAGTATTGTTTCATCAAAAGTAACATTTTGAATGACATGGAACAATTATTCAAAAGCTAGAAATTAAAATAACATGGCATCTCACTAAGGGCCCTTGAAATAATTCTCTCATCTAGTCAAGCAACTGATTAATAAAAAGCCTTTGTTGAGATTTTGAATGATAGAGCTAGGAAGAGTGGAAGATTGTTTTCTAGTTGTTAAAAAAATTTGATTGACTACATCCTAACATCTCAAAGGAAGTGAATACATAATGTATACACTAAGTTTGAAGTTTTTGAATTCTAAAATTTTGATTGAAAAGTCATCTGAAAGATGCTCGAGATGTTCGAAGTCTAGTTGGTGTTTGACACACATTGGAGGAATGTTTGCTAATGAAGAAATGCCTTGGTCATTTCTTCCCCTTTTTGGGGCTATTTGTTGTGGCATCCACAACACACTCCCCATTCCTCACTAGGAATGGGGACCTCCTACTTTTTTTGACTCTCGAACTCACAATTTGAGAGTCAGGAGAAGAAAATTTTGGTAAAAGTTAGAATTTTAGAGTCAAGAAGCTGAAAAAATCACAAAATTTTTTTAATTTTTTTTTTAAAAAAAGAGCATGCCTAGCTCTCATGTGCATGCATCATCTTGCTCGACACATGAAGGAGGGAGGGGTTATAGAACCCCTCTTCCCCCCTCTTTCCCCCATTAGTTTTGAAGTCTTCAAGAGGAGGAGTGCGGTGAGCACCCCTCCCCCCACTTTGCCATGTTCTTTGCGAGCCACAACTTAGCACTGCACACCATGCACCTTGGTCCTACTCACCCTAGCACTATGTGCCCTAACACCACATGCCCTAGTGCCATGGGTCGAGTGCTACACACCCTGCCCTCACAGGCTAGGCATCGTGCACCTTGACACCATGAGCGAAGCGCCACACATGCTTGGCATGTGCACCTCAATGTGCGCACTCGATGCCACATGCTTTTGGTGTCGCACCCCCATAGATTCCAATTTGAATTTTTAAATTTTTTTTAAAATAAAAAAAGTATCAAATGTCTTAAAAAAAATTAAAATTAAAAAATTAAAAATTAAATTAAAATTAAAAAAGGGAGATAAAAATAAAAATAAATACATGTCCAAAGGGGATTTTTTTTCTTCATTTTTATTTATTTTTGCTTTATGCTATTTATGACTAATAAACGCTTTTCTCACAATGTGCAAGTAACCTAACCAAATGGTGTACATGTCTGAAACTACACCCAAACCCATAGTTTTCAAGTTCCAAGGTGTACCCTCAAAATCAAGGCTACACAATGATTATGCTAAAATTAGAGATATCGACCTCAAACACACAGATTTAGGAGATTTCTTGAGAATTTGTAACAAGTCAATCAAGAGGTCAGCCTTGGTATCTACATTGATCCATTCTAGATTAGTGAGTGCAGCATCACATCCCATGTCAATATAGTTAGCTAAATTAATCATGGCCCTATCACAACATTTCATTCTTGATGAGAGGGTGGTCTAAAGAGCCATAGGGGAAGTGGTATTGGATTTGCAACCTGATAACATTGAGAAGGTTTTCCACCTAACAAGGGCAAACCAGTTCATTTGAATTTCCTATGAAGTAGCTGAGAGATGGTACAAGGAGCATCAACAAGAGGCCATTGACATTATACAATCCTCGTACCTAATTAACAAGCCTCCTTAGGAAAGGATAAGAAAAAAAGTGGATATGACTCAAGGATACATGAAGGATGACATCAAATACTCTATAATTCTTCTAAGCAAAGTCATGGGCTTACCTGCAGTAGGTCATCTCACTACATTCATGGTCAACTTCATTGAGACCATTAGACATGCAAGGATACCACTAGATTGGGCCACCACACTAAGTGAAAACTTGTGTGAGAAACTAAGGATGGTGAAGGACAAGAAGAAGTTTTATATGACTTCTTATATGATGTACCTACTTGTAGTGAAGGAAAAAAACTATCCTAGTTTGTACAAGAAAAGCAATATGTAGGACCCCAATGCCTGGACATACATAGTCTACCCTCAGTTGGTGAAAAAGAAGCTCTCAGCACAGAGCAAGGAGTATAGAATCATGAATGATGCATTTATCTTTATGATCATTCGATTCATTGAGGGAGACTATGGGAAGAGGTTATCTGATGAAGCCAAAGCACAAATCATGGATCTTGGAGCCTACTTCATTCAATTTCAAGATATGCACATATCTTCAAGTAGGTGGTGCATCCATCAATCCTAAGAAGCTTCCAAGATACCCAAGTGACAAATTGGTACTGTTGGATATCACTAGGTAAATTGAGTCATCCTATGAGAAGATAAAGAGGCAACAAAAACTTGTTGGGAATAGTTGTTGGTCATTGGGCCATATCAGGTGAAGTAGAAATAAGATATTCTGACCTCCAAGTGGGAATGGGAGAACTATCCTCTTGAAGAGTACAACTCTCCTCAGTCATACTTTGATAATGTTAATAAAGTGGAAAGCCTAGTGGACTTCCATCTTGAAGATGCCATTGAAGATCATTAGATGAATGCCACAAATGACTATGATGTCTGCATCACGGACTATTGTAGGATGACTTTGTATCTAGTAGAAAAGGCTCTCCATTTGAATATCTTTGATGAGATAAAGCTATAAGAATCTAAACAATTATTGGATCCCCTATTCAATGTAGATAAAGTTGGTGAAAGACTTTAAGAGGAAGAGATTCTAGAAGCCTCTATTCATCTGGTACAAGAAGAGCCCCCTTCTCCTTCCATCTCCAAGAAACATAAGAGGAACAAGATTAAGATGAAGAAAAGGTAAAGGATTAGTAGAAGATTAGTTCCTAATCCATCTATTCTTGAAACTATTCTAGAGAAAGAAGAAGATGAGGAAGAAACAAAATCAGAAGAGGAGGAATAGGTACCCCTACAAAGAAGAACTCGGTTACCAAAAGCTACAGAGTTAGAAAAAAAGAGAGTACCATAGGTACCCCTCTATCCACCCAAGTAGAACCATTAGAACTCTCTTGTTTGAAAGATGAAGTGAAAAACTATGAGAATGAGAAAAGGGAAGGAGGTGAGGATGTTTCCTTCATGATGAATTTTGATTTCATGCCTATGGGTACATAGTTGGTTGGAGATAAGATCAGAGACACCCCTACTGGTGAACTCTAACAGGAAGACTGGATGTAGATGTTGCCATATACATAGGGTCTTAATCTTACTCCTCCATCTCCACCATAGATTATAGTGGTAGATAAGGGTTTAGTAACTCCCCTACCTCCAAGTCAAAGAGGTTCTTAGGTACATGTAACAAGATGAGATTGAACTCCAAACACTTAAAAGGAAAGTTGAGATCCTAAAGGGATATATAGCCAAAGTTGTTGGTCCTCTTGATCCTGAGTGCCCCAAGCATGTACTCTAAATACCCTTCTTAGAGAAGGGGAAGGTGTATAGCTCAATCCATTATTGAGAGCTTTTCAGGAATGGCAAGAGAGCCTTGAGGATAGAGGTGTTACTACAATTATAGGGAATTTGAAGTTACTACATGCTACGTAGGAGAACATGAATAAGATCATAGAAATTTTGAGGCAAGACTTCAGTATCATGGGTGAGGTATAGGCATGGAGCAAGGATTTGAAAACTTTACAAGCCATAAAAGGGAAAAGGTACCACACTTTGATTGATGTATATATCAAAGAAGAGCTAGACTTAATTGATGATTAGATAGAGAAGATAGCAGATGGAAATAAAGTGATGGAAACATTACATGAGGAGATCCATCAACTCAAGGCCCAAGCCTAAGAGTGAATTTTAGAAGTAGAAAAGTTGTACAGTGATGCATGCTTGGACATTTTTGAAGATGAGGAATGAGAGAAGCTAGTGCTAATTGTGGTAGTAGTAGAGAATTTCAATAAGACATTAGAGGAAGCATCTAGTGATGAAGATATTAGGTAAGCCTTCAAGACTGAAGAAGCACTATTAGAGGTTGACACCAAACTTAGAGATTTTGTAGAAACTTGAATTGAGGTGGAAAACTATAGACAGAAGGTAAAGGATAAATATAAGGCTTTAGATCTTCTAGATGTGGCCTAAATTATTGAGATGATAGATAAATTCAAGGGTAAACATCAAAACATAGTTTTGGGATGAAGAAGAACAAAACCCAGATGCCAAAATTTCAAATTTTGACACTCAGTAAAATTTTGAGTTTTTCACCTAGTTGAGGTCCACAGGTCCATAGCTCCATAGGTCCATAGGTCTTCATTTTCATGTAGCTCAACAAGTCTACAACTCAGCATTTTCATATAGGTTTGTAGGTGTGTAAGTACACAGGTCCGCAATTCAAAGGTGCACCGACAGTTAACTACTAGCTCCAAAAATAGCACCTTCCATGCATCATGAATGCATTCTGATGATAGTTTAACTTTGGCACATGCCTAGTGAAGGACCAACTTCTATTTTTTGTGCCTCCATGCACTTCCACTTTGACTAATGGCTTCCTCCTACTTTCTCTCTCATGCTTTCCCTATTTTTGACATGTAAAGGGCTCATGCATCCAATTAATGAATATAATATCGATGGAGTCCCTCTAAGCACCAAATTAATTGTTAGTTTGTATATATTTAGTTTGTTTTAATATTTTAATAGAGTTTTATTGCATGAAGATATCTCTCACTCTCAACATAAATTGAGGAGATGATTTCTTATAAATACCCCATTGTAAAATGTAACAAGGGCCTCCGTTACTATGTAATAAAATCATGCTTTTGGTGCTTGCATTTGGAGTGTAGTTATTCTTTCCTGAATGTGTCATTTTTTTGTGAATTTTATTCATGAAATTTTGATTGAGCCAAAGGTTTATTGTGTTGTTTCTAGTTGTGTGATCTTTTAGTTCTGGTGTTTGCTACAAATTTACAAATTCTACTAACATACCTAGCTTGAGGAGAGATCACACATTGTGCCTACATAACTCTTTGTCTTGCATGAGCACACTTTCCATGGCCTTGCAATTTGATGAAGAGTGAAACATCATTTGGTTACTAAAATTTCCCATCAATGATTGCATCAGTGGATTCTAGGAAGCGTTGCTTCTATTTTCATTGGTTTCCTACCAATTTCTTTGAAAGTTTTACTCATAGCATGTTGTTCTCTATAGCTTATGTCCATTTGGGATTTCAATTTCATGTTAATTTCTTTTAGTTTTATTATTTTCTTTTCTAAGCCCTTGTTATGATAGGAAATCATTTTAGTTCCATTATTAGAATTACATTCATTGAAAAAAAACCAGAAAATACAAAAAAATTTGCTCTTTTGTGTGTGATTTTGAGATAGCAAACAAATTTACTTCATTCTGAGATCAAAGTAGAACTAGAAAAGGCCTCCTCATGAACAATCACATTTATCTTCAACTGAGTTGATTTTGGTACATCACAAGACAAATACTGAACCTTGGAGTTAATTCCAAAAGGATTAGCTTTTTAAGAGAGGAATTGCATAATGGATTCTTGCCATTGACCTCGTGTAAAATGACCACCCAATAGTAATTATGTAATTGGATTGATATTTATGTAATGCATTATAAGACATCCAAAGTATGTAGTAATATTGAAAAGATGTAATGTAATCATCAGATAAGAGCACAAGAACAAATTACAAAGGCCACAATTGTATAATGAGCAATAAAGATATACCTATCACAACAAGGTGATTTGTACATTTAGAGGAATATCACTCACCAAACCAAGTTGTAGATAAGAGATTAGCTAAAGTTACTAATTCACTTCTCCCCTCTTAGCAACTTAGCATTTTATAATAATTCCAACAATAATAGATTCAATAACACATTTGACACAATGATTTTATGTAGAAACCAAATTTGGGAAACACTACCAAAAACATGCTACTCATTCTCACTCTTCTAAAGTGATGTACTATGAAAGGCCAACCATGTTAAAGGTTACAATGTACACTATTAAATGTGACCTAGTTAGAGGATTTTAATCACTTTGTTAGGAGTGAGCCTTGTTAGAGGACTTTAGATCATTCACTTGGAATGTCACTTTGTAGATTACAGATCTCACTTTAGTCCTCCATTCCACTTGGCTTTAACACACTTCATCTTTGATAGCTTGTTCACCCTTGAAGCATCCATACCCTTAAGCCTTCTTGATTTTCTTGCCAATAGTAGTCACTTCTATTTGGTCAGTGAATGAATAAATAACTTAGATTGCTTCTCTTCTTTAGGTTCTCGCACATGACAACATTTGCTTCTGACAAGCCATCTCTATAAATATTAGGTCAACCTTAGTCCAAAGGATTTACCCTAGACTAGTATAATGATTAGAAATTAATAGTAAGGCTTGATATGATTACAACTTACAACTCACTTTGCAGATTATAGATTTTTGTTTTAGTCCTCCATTCTGCCTAGCTTTCACAGACTTCATCTTTGATATCTTTTTCACCCTTGAAGCATCCATACCCTTAAGCCTTCTTAATTTTCTTTCCAATAATAGTCACTTCTATTTGGTTAGTGAATGAAGAAATACCTAAGACTCCTCTTCTTTAGGTTCTTGCACATAACAACCTTTGCTTCTAACAAGCCATCTCTATAAATAGAAAACTAATAAATTTTGTTGTTCAACCTCTATTGTTCATTATAGGGTCAGGTAGGATTAGGTAAGACTTAATGAATCTACCCATCTTTTCATTTTATTCCCTTATAGAAACTTCTCCTTCAATGCTCTTTGAATTCTCCTCAAAATGGCTCATCTTGAATTCTATTCCACTATCTCATCAAGCTTATCTTCTAGATGGTTCACATAATCCAAGAAAGAAAACTTGTTAGCTCAGATTCATCAAATTCAAGATCATTCTCATAATGTTATCCCTTAGCATTAACTTGCTTCTGATGCTTGACACATATTGTGTTTCTCGGCATCCACTATCAAATCACTTGGCACAAACTAAAGTTTACTAGTGCTTGGTATCAACTAAACTTTACTCAGCGTACATTGTATCAATTGGTATACACTAAACTCTGACTTTTCTCAACTCCAACTGATTTTATGTTTAGCTTCTGCTAACATTTCTTGGCACCTACTATATAAATTGTTAATCTTAGTAGACCTAATTCATTTTACTTGTTCTTCTAAACTTAATTAGTGTATCCATCTTTTGTAACCTTGAGTAGATAATTAATCCACTATGTTATCACTATCTCAACTAATCTTTCCACTCATTTTTCATATCATAACTCAACTGTTCCTCTAGGTTCTATTGTTATTTGATTTGATGAAAATCTCCTCATCAATCAAACAAATGATAGTACTCAAATCATCTAAGAAATTGTCTTACCACCAAGTACTAGGTTGAAATTTCCCATTCTATTGCTCATGTAGAGAGTGACTTTGACATTCAAAATAAAATAGATCCTCTTAAATGTAATCAAAAAAATGCTTTGAAGAATGGGGTATTTGGCTCTATTTTTGAATCAATGTCACTCAACAAATTTTTTTTGAATAGAATAGAGAATGTAGAACCTCAACTACAAAGATCTACTAAAGAAAAATGAATGCTAGCTAATACTTTCATTTTGAGTTATTTCTCTCTTAAGAGGAAGAGCCATTAATTCTAGTTTCATAATTCTTAGAATCCACAATATATAAAGTTGCACCCAAAGAATCAAATAGTAATAAATGGTATGATTCTATGCATAAGGAGGTGGATTCTTAACTCGAGAATCTAACTTTTGATTTTGATTCTCTTCCACAAAATCAAAGAACACTAGAAAATAAGTTGGTATATCAGTTGAAAGAAGAGGAAGGAAAAAAATGCCTCAGAGGGATTAGTGGTAAATGGATTTGTTCAAGAAAGCGTGATAGACTTTAATGATATTTTCTCACTAATTGTTAAAATGACGACCTTCCAAATAGCCTTGAAATTAGCAACTACATGGGATTTCAAGTTGGAGAAACTTGATGTCAAGACCACATTCAAACATGGTGATTTAGAAAAGGAGTTGTATATTGAACAACCCCAAGGATTTGTCAAGAAAGGACAAAGCATCCGTATTGCAAACTAGATCACATTTTGTATGGGCTCAAGCAAGCCCCAAGATAATGGTATATAAAATTTTATTGTTGCATGGTTGAATACAATTATGCAAGATGTGAATCAGATCCATGTCTCTACTCCAAGAAAATTTCTAATGGAAAGTTTATCATTATCCTTCTTTATGTTTATGAAATTTTAGTGTTGGCAATATGGTTAGTTAGATGTCCTAATAGTTTTCATTCTTGGCAACATACATTCATCATTACATTTATGCATTAAATAATAGAAAATTGTCTAAGTATTAGACAATTTATAGCAAATCAAAGAATAGATCTTAAGAGTATGGATAATGTGCTAAGAGTTATCTTATGCACAGTTGAGGGAAGCTTCATGATTTTGGCATGATGATGTGTTCCAGTGTGAAAATGTGTATGGACAATACAACACAATTTATAGTAAGATTAACAGTGTGGATATTTAATAGTTCAGAATAGAGCATAGCAGTGTACGAAGCTGTATGACTTTAGGAATTATTGTGGTTATGAAATAATTAGTAAGTTATGTTGAGCATACTATGTGGATATTATTCCCTAAGTTACTTTATATTATGTCAAGCATGTGAAGACATGAAGGTCGATAGTGTAGAGTTTTGTTTTTGTGCAAGGTATAAGTAAAGGTCTTATCTTGCGCAGATAATGGAGAAGTTGTGTGATTAGATGTGATGTTAAAACTATTGTGAGAACTATCTATGAGCCTTATGTAATGAAAAATGTGATGTAAGATCAGAGAAAGTGCGAGTTACAATAGCAAAGCTAGTACTGTATGTATACCTATCTTGTGAAGGAATTGAATTGTATAATTGCATGTTGGCATAGTAGGCTCTTCTTGCATACATTGTAATTGTTCTACCAACTCCTAATAAGGTTGAGAATTCTAGCCAGGCCTAGTCCTTGAACAAGGATTCAAGATACTATATGTGCTTGATAGACTCCTAACAAGATCAATATCCTTAACATGATCCTATTCTTTAGTGAATCATCTAGTAGGTATCATCCCCACTAGGGTTTTCTCTTGGTCAGGGTTTCCCTAGTTAAAAAATAATGGTGGTATGAGTTCTCTATGTGCATGGTTATATTTACTATTAAACATTGTTGGTTTACTTTCTTATGAAAGTTATAAAGTAATTGACAATATTTAGTTGTAGGCAAAACTTTGTAGAATACTGATTCACCCCTCCTCTTAGTATTATATATTTCTAACAATTGGTATTAGAGAAAAGTTACTTTGTAAAAGCTTAAAAGCTTAAGTTAGATCCCAGTAAATATGGAACAATTGAAGAAAAATCTTGAAGAAGCCCTTAAATAGATTGATCTTCTTATTGAAGAAAGAGATAACTTGAAAGATAGATATAAAGATGTGAAAGTATACATTGGCAAACTGAAAGATGAAATTTATGATCTTAAATCTAGCAAAAAACCTTTTGTGCAGACTAGTGATAATGATAATACAAAAAATCTCAAGAATAAGAATGAGATCTTGAAACATGAGTTGAAAATTATTGAGTTTAAGTTGAGTCTTAAGACTAGTGGCAATAAGAGTTAACCTAATCTGAAATGTGAGAATGCAAACCTTAGATCCTAGTTGATTCAAGTGACATCTAAATTATATTTTATTAAGATTGAGCATATAGAGTTGGGAAAATACAACATCATTATAAAAGGAGAGTTGGCACAAGCTAAATAATAGCTAGAGAAACTCTACACAAGTCCTAAGAAAATTGATGAATAGATATTTCATCAAAGACCTTCTTATGACAAGATATGCCTTGGATATCTTCTTGGAGAGAAGTTAGCAAAGAAAGATGACTTTAGGATAGAACCAAATTCTATAACAAAAATCCCTAAAGAAAAGTTCAAGTGGTCTAATGAAGTTGAGAAAATTAAATTGATAGAGAAATTTGATTAACCTAGAAGAATAGAACAAGTTGAAGAACCTAAGAAAGATGATCCATCTAAAGAGGTAAGACATGAATTCAAAGGTAGATGCTACATGTGTAATGAAGTTAGATATATTAAGGGGGATTTCATAGGTAAGTCTTTTAAACCTATTACTAATTTCTATTGTTATAATTGTCATGGTTATGGACATAATGTAGTAGAATGTAAGAAACCTAAATTTGTTGATGATAATAAGAATAGTGGAATGTTTAGGAATACTAACCCTATATGTAATGGATAATTAGATCTTAGAGCATATCTAATGATGGAGAGAAACCTAATGGTGAGAGAAAGAATTTTTTTTTATTTTAAAATGTAACAAGCCTAAACACATTGCAAGACATTGCAAGGCACCTGAAACCCAAAATAGAAATAATCATAGGAGAAATGCATCTATATGTCAGTTATGCAATAACTTTGGACACAACAAGATTCTTTAGAATGGACAAAAGGAACTTTAATAGGAACCCTAACCATAGAAGGAATAACAACAAAAATGATAGAAGTAACAATAGTTAGAAAGAAGTAATCAAGGAACATGTTGAGGAATTCAAAGAAGCATTTAAGCATTTATGAAGGCTTGTAATCTAGAGAGTTCACATATAGTATTGGAAGAGAAATTCTTTAATGCACATGATGAAATGTTCAAGTCACAGATTGTTTGTGGCTCAACCTATCTAAATTAAGCTACTACAAAAGTAGCAAAGCTTCAATTGGTTAGCATTGATGCTAGAGAATGAGTTAGAGATTACATGGTTAACAAAAGGTAAAAAACATAGAGAGGAAGCTATGTTTTAGTGTGCGAGTCTATATGTGTTCACCATAAGAGAAAATTGAAAGAAAAAGGTCATAGGTGAACAGAGATAGTATTTTGAGTTTGTGGTAGATATGTATTTAATGTGTAATGCAATTTGAAATTATTTAAGGATCAAGAACAAGATTTAATATACCATTTGTTCATGAGAAGTGTCTTGAGTGAATTGAAGAGTGATTTGATAGGAATTGAAGTGCAAAGTAAAGTTTGTGAAGCTAAATGTTGTAGAAGCCCTAATTTACAAAATTGAGGTATTTTATAGAGTATCGAATCCATTTTATTGTAGTATTTATAGTTATAAAGCAATGGCTAGTAAGAGAGTGTAAGATGTTAGTGACTGACGAAGGTATGAGTTGAAGAAATGCCCATTTTTTTCTTTTCTAGGTGATCTAGTAGGCACATTTTTGCAAGTACCAAAAATTATGTTACATAGAAGATATAAGGAGTTACATACATTGTAATATTGAGAGAATAGGAGATGATAAAATTCACAAGGACTTAGGAGTCATGTGCAATAATGACTTAAGCTTGAAGTCTAAATATGCACACATTGAAGATTTGAATTTAGTGAAGTATATGTTCTACACAGAATTTGAGAATCATGAATTGACCCAAATCATTTTGAGAAGTTTGGATGGGTGATATGTAGATTATCATTAGAAATGACCTAATTCACAAGGTCAGAAGATTGAGCAATGAAGGTTATAATCTTGTTAATGAGAGAAGCACTAGGAAAATGGTTGAGATGAATTTGAAAACCAAAGTTTAATGGAAGAAATATGAAAGTTGATCCTATTTAGGATAAAGGATTTTGTTAGAGTAAATAATTAATTATTTATTTAATTATTATTTATTCTATTAATCAATCTTACTTAGGTAAATGCATGTAGTTAATAGTTGTAGAGATAAGTTGTTGACAACATGGGAGTTTGTTCCCTTCTAGCATGCTCCACCTTTTTGTGGAAAGTGTGCTTAGTTGTCAAACTTATCTTCTACCACCTTCCAAGCTTGTTCTACAAGCTTCCTTGAGGTCTTTATAAGCAACCTCTCTCTCATTGTAAATTCATTCCATTCACATAGCAATTCTAATTTTCTATTATGAAATATTCTCTTGTGCAGTATTTGCTTCAAGCTCTTTGCTCCCTAGGTTTCTCTTCAACAAGCTATTTGCATTGTAGGTGATCTTGGTGCATTTCTAGAGTTGGATTCTCAACTCCAATATGGTATCAAAGCCTCCCTACTACTTCTTGTTTGAAGGATTTTTAAAGCTGTAATTTGGAGTCACAAACCCTAGTTTGTTTGTGCATTTCTCTTCAAATCAGGGGTAGAGCAATTTTTTGAAGCACTTTAGGGTCAAACAAATGCTACCATTGGATCTAGAAGGTCATTTGCAATCAGGTTTCATATGACACTTGTTTTTTTGGCTACAAGCATTTTAAAAAAAAATATTTAGCCCACCTAGTCGCAGTCATATGGCTGTATGGATGCGCACAAAAAATAAATAAATAAATATATATATATATATATATATATATATATATATAAATAATAATAATATATTTGTGCACCACTGCAACAACATCAATGCGCCATCGCATGGCCACCTACTGACTACTCATAGCCCCACTCCACCAATAATAGACACCTCTCTGTGGCTGCATCACCAACAGGAGCCCACTTCGCCCAGTTGGCACCTCTGCTCTGCCCATCTGGCACCAGCTCACCACCTGCAACAATGGAACCACCAAGTTCTCCTCTTAGGTGACATTGCCACTGGTACTTTTCTCTGTTCTACCACCCTATGGCCACTCTACTCTATTGACATCACTTTCAAACTTGGTTATATAATTTCATGGCATCTGTATGTCACTAACATCATCTTCTTGGTTGATTACATCATCTTTTTGGCTAGTGAGATCATCACTATCGGGCCCTATGCTGACATCATTTTTTGGCAAGGTGATGTCATCATTTTGACTGTTGATGTTAGTAAATCGACAATTGGATTTTTCCCTATGACGTCTGTACAACTGTCAAATTTAAGATAGTCTTTGTAATTTTCTAGTAAGGTGCAATTTTGGAGCAACAATCAATTTTTTGGCCATAACTTGAGCATACGAAGGTCTTTTTTTGATCCAAAAGAAGCATAAAAAAGATGACTTAGAGATGAAGACATTGCTACTATTTTCATAAGATTCCAAGTTCATTTGAGCTTCTATTTGTAGTGTCAAAGTAGAGGCTTATGTTTCCTCCTATTCTACATCAACAAATCCAGGTTCTTTTCTAGTTTTTTTACTTTCCATATTTGTTTTTGTGGTATTTGAGGGATATTATTATATTTTTGTGTGGGGGTGTCTTTCTTTTATGTAATTTACTTTAGTTAAGACCCTTCTACTTTTGTCTTCTTCTTTCTCTCAATGGAAGATCCATTTGTGACCCATCTTACTCCACACAACTATCACACCTAGAAGGCACAAATGACTAGGCTTCTCATGTCAAGAGGTTTATGGTCTTGTCTAGATGTGAATCAGCCTATTCTTACATGACCTTTTGAGGTTTTATAGCACAAGAAAAAAATGGATAAAGCCATGGGATTGATTGCACTCAACATTTTAGATAGTCTGCTATTTCACTTGGATGGTTTGACTACTCCATGGGTTTATTGGTAGAAATTTTAGACTTTTTTTGGTCAGGTGAATAAGTTCTGGGCACTTCAGTAGGATGCAAAGTTGACTTCTTTGTCACCAAGAAAATTTCCCACCATTGAGGACTTTTTGATGAAGTTCAAATCCCTACGTGCAGTTTTACAGGGATGTGGGAAGAATAAAATTGATGATGAGTGCATATTCTTGATACTCTCAAAGCTGAAGGGGTAGTATCAATTTTTTTCTTCTACTTTCTACTCCACCATGGATGCCCTTGGAGATAGACATAGGATGCCTACATTTGAGACATTTTGTGACAGGTTGACTAGGGAACAAGCAAAGATCTAATAGGTGGATGCCTCTGGCTCTTCTAGCCAAGCATTGGTTACTCAAAATTCTAAGAAGAAATCAAAGAAGAGAGGAAAATTGAAGAAAGATACATCACAATATGATCCTAAGCCTCTAGCTAATACTCCAACAAACCTTCCCAAGGGTAAAGATTCTTCATAGTCGGGTGAGTCTACCTCCAAGACCAAGAAGAAATCGAGTGAGAATTGCAATTTTTTTGGGAAAGATAGACATTTAGTTTCTAAGTGTTGGAAATGATTAGACTCTTCAAAGGAAGCCATGAAGGAGCATCACATTTCAGCTCCTCAATCTTCATCTCCATCTATAGGGAAAGGTCATGCTCTTTCTGCACAAGCTATGACTTTAGTGCCTTCATGGATTCTTGATTTCAAGGCTTCTCACCACATCAAAAACACTCCTAAGTTGCTTTCTTCACTTGCTCCTTGTGCCAACACACAGATTGTAGTTGGGAACTCTTCACAAATTTCAGTTTTAGGTTTTGGTACTATTGCTTTGGATGGGGGCTCTCTATAGGATGTACTTTGTGTTCCTAATATTTTGATGAACCTTCTATCTATCTATTAGATTTTCCACTCTGGCTTTGGGAAGACAGTCAAGTTCTCACCACATTATGTGGTTATTTGAGACTTGCATGATCTAGAGGTGATTGTGGCCACTGGGAGTGTTGACTCTACATCTCACCTCTATAGATTTGATGGGTTTGAGTCTTTTGATGACACAAGTTCATGCTTAGTTACAGATGTAGATTTAATAAGTAGACTTTGGCATGAATGTTTTGGGCATATCAATTATAGATATCTTGAGCAGATGAGTACATAGGGACTTGTTCTTGGGCTTCCCTAGATTTTCTATCTAGATGGTGTTTGTTAGGGATGTGCACTTGGCAAGCAACATAGGGATTCTTTTCCACATGGAAGAGCCACTTTTGCTTTAGCACCTTTGGAGTTGATTCATACTGACCTCATGTCATTTCCTATTCCTTCTTTTTTGGGTGCTAGATATGTTCTTACATTCATTGATGACTTCTCTAGATGCACGTGGGTGTACTTTCTTAAGTACAAGTCTGATGTCTTTGACTCATTTTGAGTTTTCAAGGCATTTGTAGAGAAGTAGTATGGGCTTTCTATTTGGCACATACACATGGATAAGGGGGGGGGGGGAGTATGTGAACTAGGATTTTAGAGATTTATATTTTGAGCATGGTCTTTAGTATCAACTTTCACTGCCCTACACTCCTCAGTAGAATGGTGTGGCCGAGAGGAAGAATAGAACCCTTTGAGGAATGGAAAATTGCATGATTCAGTCTAGGTCCATGGATTCATGTTTTTGGGTAGAGGTAGTCAATTGTGCCAACTACATTTAGAATCAGATGCCTCAAAAGGAACTTTGACATATGACTCCTATGGAGGCTTGGTCCCATCTCAAGCTTGATGTGTCATCATTTAGAGTTTTTGGGAGTATGACATATGCGTTTGTACCTGATGCTCAAAGGAAAGAAATGGAACCGAAGAGCTGACCATTGATTTTTTTTGGCTACTGCAAGGATGTAAAGGCTTATAGGTTATTTGTGTAGACACCTAAAAACCTTTAGAAAATAAAGTATTTTTATTTTCTGAAAAAGTCCTGATGACATCATCATTTATTAATTAATTAATTAATTAATTAATTAATTAATTTTTATGCCATTAAATCCCTTTATCTTAATTAAAAATATTTAATTAAGGAATCCCTCCCAAAAATGTTTAAATCTTATTTAAACATTATTTCCTTATTTATTAATTATTTAATTAATAAATTGACCAAAAATCCTAAAATAAATAAAAAATTTATTTTTTTCCCAAAAGTTGGCCAATTTCCTTATGACCAAAAACCTCTTCCAAAATCTTCTAATCCTTCTTTAATTTTGATTAAAGGCTAATCCCATCATTTCCTACCCCTAATCCCAACTCAAAATATTTAATTAAAATTAAATA